>QLPL01000027.1:876176-1405658 GCA_003314315.1 Annulohypoxylon stygium | reverse complement strand
TTTTTTTTTTTTTATTTTGATTTGCAAGGCTCTGGGTGGATTCCGACTTTGTCCGATACTTTTTCTTTTTCAAACATAGATCACTAGACAACTAGTAGATTTCTTCAGCCTCAACCTACCACTTTGTGGAGGCGATACATGTATGTATGGCATGTCAAAGTCCTATTGGCTCCACCTTGTGTAGAATAGATTGATGACTGTTGTGCGACAGCCTTCATCTACCTACCATTGTGAATATTTTACGCCATATCTAAGTGGGGGCATACTCACTGGGAGGTAGTGCTATCATAAATACCTAGGTAGGTGTAGAGTTCCAAATTAAGAAAAGTAAAGGAATCTTCAAAAAGAAAACCCTGCGAAATCGATACCATGACACCGGAAGCGTGACAGTCTGACTCTCGACTTGAACAACCATGGAAACAATGGTATGCGGACCTGCATCACATGAGCCATGGAAAGGATTGCCCTTGTAGAGGATCTTGTCATAGCAAATATACTTCTTGTGGCAGTGGCAACAGTGGTGGTGATGGTAGTAGTGGTGGCACCGGCAGTGGTGGTCATGGAACAGTTGCCCTGAATAAGAGACATGTGAACTTCAGCGCTGACAAAAAGAAGCCAATTATCAAGGTACCTATACAAGTCACTAATACTCAATGTTTTATTGGTTTGTTGAATGTTACCGCTAAGTTAGAGATTAGAAATAGGGAACGACTATTTGAGCACCTAGATTGTCTACACCTATCACCCATCTCTTACCAACTCCTCCAGGGCTCTTCAAGCAGTGCTACATCACCTCCTATTTTGCGGGAAAAACGGCAAGAGTAGGTACACAGTATTGGAAGAAAGGGGAAGAGAAGATCCGAGTAAGCAGTGTGCCTTGCTGGAATATTAGGTGGCTGGAAGATACGCCCCACACCTACAAGATATATATGTCAGTTAGGTATCTCTACATTCTCTTAGTTTCTTATCTTCTAATACATAATTATGACACTCATAACCTGCGTCTATTTCAATATGCCTTATTATGTCCCTAGTACGTACATCGTGCGGGGCACATATTGAGGCTGGCCCAGACTTGAATTAAGGTCATTCATTAGATCAAATAGAACCTACCTAAGTAGCTTACATGACTGCACATTGCCCATTCCATTCTTCTTATTGTTCTCAGCATCGCTCTTTCGTCAAAGGAAATCAGGGGTGAGGTTTCCCTAAACCCTACCATGCCGACCAAGCTCTTAAAAAGTATCGACGTTGAGCGGCAGATGCAGGATAAAGATGATCCCATACAACCAAACTATTTAGAAAGTGGAAGGCAGAGTATTGTGAATTGGTTCAGAGACACATCTTCCATGATTCCACTGGCAAGTCGGAAGACAAAAAATAAATTAGACGATTCGGTAAACCTCTCTTGCTCACCCAACCAGAGTTGATCAAACCTATGATATATTCTAACTCTACTTGTATCTGACAGACAACAGCTCTCCGTCATAAAGCTGTTGATAATCTCTTTGGATTATCTGCAACACATATCGCAGACTGGGATGGATTACTTGTTTTCATTTACCATCTAGAATCATGCTACAACGAACTGCTAGATCCCAGTTTCGAATTTATATGGAACCTTCTCGGACGTTCCACTCCATCTACTGCTGTTGATGTCTGGCACTGGTGTTTTGCCGTAGTCAACACATACCAATCTCTGAAAGACCATGATCCAAGCATAGATAGGATCTATCAACAAATATGGAAGACCGCGCGTGATGACATTTACCTGGGGAGAGCGATGTGCAATCCGACTGAAGATGACAAGAATTATACCTTGCAAGCAATATTTGCTATACTTTGTTGGACATCAGCAACATTGAAACCCATTCTAGGAAAGAGAACCGTTGATCGACCTCAGTTGACGTCTGACCAAGACATTTCTAATGAAGAAGCAACTTCGTGTCTTGGATCCATTACATTTCTTGCCGAGAACTGCTCGCGTGTCTATTCGTCCATTGACTCACCCGCCAACTCACGACGACCAACAAGCAAGATGTTCCACTCTTACAGGCTTCGAACTGGTAGCGATGATGATCATGAACCCGAAAGCTCAGCATATCTATCTATAGGTGTCTTTTCTCAGGCTCCTGGATATTATCAAGAAGACATGCTTTACGAATCCAGTTTGAATTACGCCTCTCTCTTTAGTATAGGATGCATTAGGATAAGATTAGTTGATACCCTAACAGCTCATCTCGCTTTTGATAGTACTGTACGGGAATTATCCGTATATCGCTATCCCTCTTTCTGTGTTGCTAAAATAATTGCGGGACGTAAAATCAAGATACTTGAAAGGTGCGTGCATATCGATTTACACTCGATTTTAGTCTATCGCATTGGACTCATCTTTTTTCAGCATTACCGAGAAACTTCTTCCTCCCCGGTACCACGTTGACAACCCAAACAAAGAACCGGACTCTGTATATCGAGAGATTCTTCTATCATATCGCCTTCTTTTTGGCCAATCACAAAAGTCTCGCAAAATCCTTGGTCAAATTTTCGATCACATGCAGAACGGATCTGGAACGAATCGTGTCCAACTTGTTGGTATTACTCCGGGCGAGGACTTAGATCCATACCTTAAAACCTTGTGTACTTCGCGTCTCCATTCTGGTTGGGTTCTATTGGGAGTGCGTTTTGGCGGGAAGCAAAACCCTCATATGCGAGGAGACCTCTTCCCCTCCTCGGTTCTCAACACACTCGGTCAGCTTAGCGAATCGGACTACTCTGCACGAGATAATTTTCCGATCTTAGGACTTCGATTACTGGCTTTGCAACGCTACAACATGAGACGCCAGCCTAATAAAATATTAGACCTGTGACGCGACCGGCGTAACCCTCTCCAATGGTATACATTTTGGGTGGTTCTTCTAGTTGGCGGTGCGGGGATTCTCTTAGCAGTATTTCAATTAGTTGTGAGTATCATTCAGACGATTTACGCTGTCAATCCTGTGACTTGAATCAGAATACATCAGGTCGAGGACGTATCTATATCAACCGGGAAAACTTACAACGCATTTAAATTTAGTATTGACCAAGCGGCTGGATGGAATTGGACATTGATGTATTTCATCTTCTTGTGTTCTTTTCTGGATTGGATACTGCTGTGAGAAGGGAACCAATCCGATAGATTCTGTCAGATACCTACCTATACATTTCCAACTTTCATTATTTCCTTATCGTCTCGTGTAAGAAAGGAGTTTCTAGGGTGGTCTGTGTGTTTCGATGCCCTCAAATCTTAGGATCTCACGTGATCTCCTCTGAGCCATGAAATGGATACCTTTGAAGAATTTGCAGTTGGTCTTAGATAGAGGCTCTTAGATCTTCAGATTATATCATTCAATAATAAATCAATTATCAAGAATCGCTTCATTCTAGCAGGCTGTTACATACGTGTATTTCATCTCCATCCAATTGGGATCAGATTATCATAATCATTCTCGGTCCCAGATTGGATCGCGTTTGACTTCATTTTCAAGAAGAATTCTGCCTTCTCCCTCAATTCCATTGCTTCTGAGATATCATCGTTCCCATTTTGCAGCAAGGCTTCGGATAGCTTGAATAGATTACGACCGTGTGCAACTGGCATCGCACGGTGGTGGAACTCTGTCACTTCTATAGAGTCCTTAATGTGTTTTCTACAAGAGGATTCGAAGTTAGTAAAGTGAAAGTAAAACGACTAGGTAATTGGTAATCGTACATTGAAGCTTCAACTTTGCCTTGATCGAGACAACAAGCTCCTAACTTATACAGGATTGATGCATTGAAAGGATGGAGACGAGTCTGGTCGCTCCTAAGCCACGTATTCTGGGCTTCCATAAAGTGCGCCTCGGCTGATTTAAATTTATGTTGGAGCCGGTCTAGTGTTCCAGTGCAGAACTGCGCGCTGGAGTCAGAGCCAATGGCCCAAAAGTTAATATTCAGGTACCTAGTACATTATTGTGAGCCATGAGGGATATTATATTGCTTACAATGCCAGGACCCAAAAATTCAACGGCATCTTGTCTTTCGTTTGTGCGATGACAGTACCAAGCATTTCTCTAGCCTTTTCGTATTCGCCGAGGCAGATTTTACACCTTGTCTCGTATATGAGCATAGAAGCATCGTACTCACAATTCTGGCTGATATCAGCGCAGTAAGCTTTCCACCACTCACGTGACTCGTGGAAACATTCCATCGCCTTTGCAAAGGCATTGGCGCTGCAATAGAATATTCCAAGATTAGATGTCGAGAAGGAAAGGAGTACATATTTTTTGGGTGACTCAGCACGCCTAATTTCGATTTCTTGTCGGCAGAGCTCAATGGCTTTCTGGAAATTACCGAGCTCATCGGCTACCTGTGCTTGATGAGAGAGGATTCTACCTTCAAGATCGATCCTAACTTCATCCATAGCGAGGGTAGACGCAGCAATACGATTTACAACGCAAGTTTTCTCGCACTCATCGAAAGAGCAATTCTCATAGAGATACCTATATATAACAGATGGTTAGTAAGAAGTGCTCTGGAGGTTATCTTCCTTGAGGCTTGGTGTTCTTTAGTCTTCCACGGGAGAGGGAATTCGAACCTTTGATAATAACCGAGTATCTCGCAAAACTCTTGTGTGGCTGTGAAAGGATGAGACGTCCTCATCTCTTCATTGAATACGTCCCTTAAGTTGATTACGTGTTGAAGATACCGATTGTACGCCTCCCATATATCATAGAGCTGCCCCTTTTCGAGTCCACTTTTGGGGATAACGTATGATAAAAGTGTAACGGTATCGTTGAAAGCATTCTGGCATTTTTCGGGGCCCAGAAAAAGCCGAAATTGAGCTTGAATTAGGCGATGTACAGTCAGGATCCCTGAGTCCTTGTCCCGTTTAATGAGCGCTCGTGTATTAAGCTTCATTACGGCGTCAAGAAACTAATCAAAGAATTAGCAGATTATATTATTACTACAAGTAATTAAGAGAGTTATCCCGAGACTTACCTTCCTTGGCTTCCAAGTTTCACTTTCAGGAACCCTAGACCTTGGGGTAAAGCTCTGTCATCCGTGTGATCAAATATCTCAGGAGGAATGTTATCGGGCATGAGGAAAGATATAATCCCAAGAAGTGTGAGGCTATTTACATCAAGGGATTGGAAAGAAACGGCCCAAACAGTCGCAAGTTCATTCATGGTATGGACAGAACCGGGGCTCTCTAGGTACATGCTCGTGAAATACTGGATGGAGTATTCATTGTCGTGAATCAGAGCAGCCATATGAGAGAGGGCCAGCGCATGTCCACTCAGTTTCTGTGACAGTGTACGGGCAGCAGTATTCTCAGAGGCTATGTCATGTCCAATATTTCTTTTCAACATGAAGATCACAAACTCGGCTCCTTTTTCTATATCCCAGGCAGTAACTTCAAGGCCAGATGCTGCCGGAGAAAATGCAAATGAATGATTACGAGTTGTAATGATAGCTCGGCCCTGTCGCGAGGCCCTTGGCCAGTATGGATTAAGTATATCTCTTGATTCAGCGTTGTCGTAGATGATGAGCCATTTGCATTCTTTGACATTGGTAATTTACCTACTAGTTAGTCATGCATCTATGTGGTGAAGCTCGTGTATAAATATTAACGTACCAGTGCTTTGAAGCCAATCCTGAACTAGGGAACGATTCTCATCGTGATAAAGAGGTTTCATTCCAGGTAGCTTAAGTTTCATAGCTATATCACTATAGCTCTGTTGCAATGAGGCTTCTTTTTCGGCAGCCACCCATAAAACGGCATCATAAGCCTTCTCAATAAATTTCTTGTTTGCGTAGGATGATGCAATGCTGCTTTTGCCGACTCCTCCGATGCCATGCAAAGCAACTGATTGGAGAGAGAAATCCTTAGTATCTTGAGTGAGAAGCTCGTCGAGTTTGAAGTATATATCATGGCGATCGAAAAGACGAGTGGTTTTCGTCGGTGGTACCATTATGCAACGTTGTTTGGTTCCCATCTCTGTTTCGGATGGGTGATCTTCGCTAAGTGTTCTAAAAGCCTTCAATCTTTCTAGCCTCGAGAGTGATTCGCTAATTTCTAACATGGCTATATCGTACTGCTGATGTAGCTGCTGCTGAGGGCTAGAACTTCTATTGATGACTGGGTACCCCTGTTCACTAGAGTCTGTTGATGGAATAATCAGTTGAATGCAATTAATTCTCGATGATTATCATTTCTCCCCTACCCATAGCACGTATGCACTTGATAGAGACCGTGAAGAACCGAACAAATTGGATCTGCATATCGAAACAGACCTCATTTGCTGCATGCCCAATTGTGGTCCTCGAAGTGCAATAGTTATTGAATTCTTCGGCCTTGAAAGACAACGATTTGACCATGCGAGGAACATGTTCCAATGTGTTTGGGCTGCTGGACACGAGCTGTATGGCATATGGGAAAAATTAGAATCAAGCCTGTTAGGTAACTAGGTAGGAATGTGCCTAGTAGGTATCTCACGACACGAGCCATTCCTGGGAGGACTACTTACCTGTAGCAAACACGTCAATGAGCCCCAAAGATAAGACGCGTCAAGGCTGGGGTTTAGGTGCAATTCGAAGAATTTTGCGAAAGTTCTTAGATGGTTCAAAGCTAGTCGGATCTGTGAAAGAGAAGTAGGGGCACTGTTGATTAGCCATTGCGTTAGATCCTCCCATGTTTTAAAGGTATCAACTGTTTCGTAATCATCAGGGTCTAACGAAGACTTGGATCTCTTGACAATATCAGTCCAAGTAGTTCTGAAATGTTGCTCTCTAACAAAATGATTTAGACTAGTACAATCATAGTTGTGTTCGAAATAATTATTGGTAGGTAGGGAAATACTTGCAGCTCTGCCTCTTCCATATTGCGAGAAAAACACCGCCTACATCTGTTAATGCTATTTCACTCAATGTTATCAATGGTTGAGATGTCTTGATCCCTTGATGGGTAAGTGAAGACATCCATACTGCTGAAATATAAGGGATATGAGGTAGGTAAGTGACTTAATTGACTAGCTGAGCTTCTTCATGAGTGAAGAGGGGAGCCTGACTTATATACGCAATATTGCCTCATGCCTTGTACTGTACTTGACAGCAGAGGATATACCCCGCTTCTAGGCGTAGGTGTGGCTTAAGCTGCCGCGCTACGTCAGAGCAAGGTATGACGTGGTTCCATGAACTTCCACCTATATAATGCCTTGTATTCTTATAGATAGAGCGGCTCGCCGCCCGATAACTTACCTAGGTAGGTACTTAGCCTATCAACCTAGGTATCTTCCGACACCGCCGGAACAACAATTCAAATGTATTGAAGATTTGTTTTCCCACACAACGGTGCTGTTGTACATGTCAAGCCTTCCATGAAGATCCCGTAATAGCCACAGGGCTGGAATCGGTCCATGAAGGAGTTCCTTGGCAGAGGACCCCTAAGCGCTCAGCTAGACAAAGAGTGATTCCTTATATACCGTGTCTCCTAGTTCAAGGTAGCTTAGAGGTCTTGGATCTTCAGATGATTAATCAATCAATAATTCAATTATCAAGAAGTTGTTCAATCTTGTGCTTCCTAATCCATGGTGTTTATTGCTTCAGTTGTTATCTTGTTGTTGTTCTCTCTAGGTTTAGGTTATTTACTTCGTACAGATTGAGGATATATAGACCATAAAAGTGGGTCTGTTCTGGATTGGTCTGGATCCACAATCTAACACTAGGTAATCTTTTTTTAACTTTCCACCCTACCTCGATATTTCAAAGATTTTAGTGAGCTCTTTGACACAAGAACCTTTCGTCAAGCTGGGCTACTCGGAAATGCTTCAAGTTTTTATTCTTAAATATTATTCAAATGTCGACTGATACGCTACGTCTGTTGCGCCCCTTACTTATAAGGCTTTTCAATAATTATGGACGCGGGAAGTACCTATCGGGATATAAATCTCTAGCTCGGCCTCATTTAGGTTATCTTCCATATGTAAAACTGCAAACATATACAATGTCGAGCATGGTACAGTCTCCCAGCAAGGTAGCCGCAACTGATGTTTCTTCAATGGGAAAGGCGGAAGACTCCCACGCAGAGCCAACAACTCTAGTGGATGATGGAGAGGTGGAGTCGACGGACGAGAAAAAGGTAGCTATCCTGTGGGATCTCGACAATAAAAAACCTATAGCTCTACCCGAGGATCTTGCAATCACCATCCGCTCCTTGGCTTCTAAGCGGGGTAAGATCATCGAATATTCGGCCGTGGCAAATTATTTCGCCAACGTACGCCTACCTCCTGCTGCATTAGAACTCAGGGAGCAGCGGAAGATGTTGATGGCTGCTGAAGAACGAGGAGAATACAAACCCGCCGAGTATAGGTGTCCTCTTTGCGGAAGAAAGTGTGCCACAGAAGCCAAACTAAATAAACACTATAAGCAACTTCACGAGCGGGAACTTCATAAGAAACATAACAAGCTGGCCTCGCTGAAGGGTAAAAAAAGAGAGAAGTGGCTCAACAGGCAAGGCGCAGATCTTCGTAGGCGTCAAGAAGCTCACACCGAGAGGGTTGCTCCCGAATCGAAGCACAAAGTCTTTAGAAGCTTGAAGAGGGCCGGCGTATTGGTTCGGATGGTGAAGAAAACATCTCAAGCGGCCGACGCGGCACTCATGGCACGATGGGGAAAAGTCGCAAAGGATTCGAACCTTACCCTAGTTCTAATCTCGGACGACTCTGACTTCTGCAAGATGGTCCAAAGGACAAAGACGACGCACGGCGTGTATGCTATCGTCGTAAGTGAGCGTTCAGAAGGGAAACTAGCAAAGGTTGCTGATGAGTGGTGGTCGTGGGATATTCTCAACAACGACGCGCGGGACCCTAACAATATTTCCTTGCGTGAAGCTCTAGCTGAGCTGTCCGATTCTGGAGAAGGTGAAAGCGACAACGGTCCCGATTACGTGGTCGACAGTGACGTACAAGAAGAGGTTCTAGAGTTGATGTTGGGAAACGATGAGATGGAAGACGATTTCGAAAACTGGCGATCATGACGCTGTTCATAAATTACCACCGACGTAATATGAATTGTATAATTAAAGAAAGAAAGGGGTTGCCTAAAGGCTCGAGAATTCGATCTTGTGTACGAAATAAGGAGTTGATTACATCAGGCGTATCGAAATACGTTACAGTTGCGTGACTTAAGCAGTGGTTCATCCTAGGGTGGACAATACACCGACCTTACCTCGGCCATCTCAATCATGTCTACCAGATGTTAGTTCTAATATGTGACGGTCATATGGATCTCAGGAAGGTAATATCGATGTACGTAAGCACTAGAGCTGCTAGTAATGAAATAATTATATATATCTACCTAGGTAGGTACCTAGATATCTTTGATGGCGCTGTTGTCGTCAATGACTGCCTAAATGGGTTTGACGGTAGGCAACTGCTGTCATTTTCGTCTTTAGGTACGTATCAATTGCTAGGTATAGGAAACCATTGGTTGAATTGACCCTGTGGATCATATTTCCCCTTGAGCTCTTTTAACTTGCAAAGGCTTACTCCATACACGGTTTCTAGACTTTCATCACCAAAAGCATTGTTGATGTATCTTTATGTACGAAGTTAGTAATACAAATCTTATTGGAGACTTCATGAATACTTACGTGCTGTGTTGAGCTAGTCCATCACCGCCTTGCCATATCTCTCGTGCTTTTTGCCCGTAGCTTAAGGCCGTAGCATCGAGACTTGGATCCGTATACGACGCCGTAATAGATGCGAAAAGATTTACAGTCTGCCGAAAGGGGAACGCTGAGCTAAATGCCGGTAGTTCGCGTGCTTTCTCCATCGCGTTGATATTGACTAGCACTGAACTGTGCTCAAAGCCAGGCTGTCCCGCAAGCTCTGCCCATACATCGTAAACCGCGTGCCATGAAGTCGGGTCTAAACGCGACATGCTAACAGCCCATGTCGGCTTTCGCCCTCCTTTGATACACGCGGTTGTAGTTCCGACGTTCCATGTTTCGTACGACGTCACCGCCGTCCCGTCAGATACCGGACCAATGGAGAACAAGGAAGCAAATGCAGTCCGTCCAGCGTCTTCTGTGCCGTGGTAGAATACGGATACTACGATAGATGGCTGGCTTGTGTTGCTCAAGGCCCAGGTCATGGCAAGTGACATGTGTGACTCCATGGTCAAGTTTGCGATTGCCCCTAACACGGAGTCGGGTTGCGTAGGTGTATATATAAGAGCGCCTGCCCAGGCAGTAGATGGGTTATTGTTGTCAACTGGGTAAGCTTTGAATACGGCCGATGTCACAATGCCGAAGTTTGGTCCTGCTCCTCGCAATGCCCAAAATAAGTCCGGTGATGATTCCGGAGTAACGACCTTGGCACTGCCATCTGCCAAAACCACATTCATGGACACAATATTATCCACTCCGAGACCGTATTCGCCGGTTAAGTAGCCGATGCCACCCCCAAGCACAGCGCCTAGAAATCCCACACAGTCGCACGTGCCCGTAGCTACGAGAGCGCCGTTTTGAGCGCCAGCCGTGGTTACGTTAGAGACCAAGGCACCGCCGCCTACCGTGACAAAGTTCTTGTCATCGCTAAACACCACGTCGCGCAATAAATCCAAATCGATCGTAATTCCACTATTGCCGATGGTGAATGTTGTTGCCCAACCGTTGCCTCCGTTTTGAACCAAGAATGGGACCTCGTTTTCAATCGTCCAATTTACCTGGACTTATTAGCCATAATTATATGTCTGAAGAGGGGCAGTGGTGCTGAGGACAGAAACTTTTGTTAATCATATGAAACACATCTTATTACCGTTATTTGCACGTCTTTTTCCAGAGCCGGATGAACCACTGTTCCTGGCTGAGGATTCATATAATCACTCCATCTCAACGCCGTAGTTGAGTCTCCGATGTATGACTTCGAAGAAAGAAGCTTCTTAAGGGAGCTCGTGTCAATATTACTGGCACCGCTGGCTACGGCATAATAGAGAAAAATCCATTTGAATGTGAGGAGAAAATTCGACATGGTAAAATGTGAAAACAGGCGTTCAACTTCCACCAGAAAAAAAATGAAGACAGCATTACTAGACGGCTGTCGGGGCAGAAGGGAAAAGAGGATAAAATAAAGAGACGAGTCAAATTAAACATTTTTCATACCTACCTACCTACCTGGTTAGGTACCTAGGTAACTATTAAGGAAGTCAAAGAAGTTCCAAGGTTCCAATGCTGGCTTCAGTTGCTTGAGGTGAAAGTACCCGAAAGCGCCGTTGGCGTGTGGCTGTAAGATTGTTGGTACCTAAAAGTCAGCCCTAGAACGCCTATATCCGCCAAATTAAGTCCGACTGGGTCCTAATTTCCAGCAGCTCCAGAACCATCCTAGCGCACGTTGTCAAAATATCTTGGTGCCTTCGCACCCTCACCATACTACCTAAATCAAGAAGATATCACGTCAGACAAGACCAGATCTCGCAGGAAGGATATGCTTGGACTTTGACTTACTATCATGTTGAAATGACCATACTCAGATAGAATCGGGATGGTCAGCCCAGAATCGGATTTAGCAGACGCTTCCATCCGTCGATCCGGAAATCCGTGTGTGGCTTTGTTAGCAAAATACCCCATTGCCATCCCTTGCTTTCCACTCATACTTATCGTATCGAGAACCGTTCTCCCTGTCTAACATAGCGCTACGCGCGGCCAGGTAATTGCATTTGGTAAAAGTGGGAGGTACATATAGTCATAAGCAATTCAGACATCGTGACGCTCTACCTATTTTATTCTATGACTTAGATTCAGCGACAATCGAAATTGTAGGCAAAGCCCGAAATGTCTTCTAGAATCAACACGATCCTCATCATCGGCGCTACCGCTGGCATTGGTGAAGCTTTCGCCAGGCGCTTCCATGCCCTAGGAAAGAAAGTAATCGGTGCTGGTCGCAACCAGGACAAACTAAACAGCTTGTCTAATGAACTACCTGGGTTTGATGGACGTCAAGTAAGTCACAAAATGATATCTGAAGCATAGATACACCAGTATCGTAGCCAAGTCGCTTAGTAAAATATAGATCTCATCTCCTTACCTATAGATGGACATCTCGGATTTAGCATCTCTACCAGCAAACGTCAATAGCATTCTTGCCAAGTACCCTTCCCTAGACACCGTCCTCATAACAGCTGGGATCCAGCTTTGCTACAACTTCTTCGATCCAAGCTCAACGACGCCCGAAAAGATCAATGCGGAACTCACGACAAATCTGACAGCACCCGCGCTCCTCACCCACCTCTTCGCGCCCCACCTCTTCGAGCTAGCTAGCAAGGGTACCAAGACGACCCTCTTCATCACCAGCTCTTCTCTTGGTTACGTACCGTTGAGCTTCTATCCTACCTACTGTGCCGCCAAATCCGGGATCGGTTCTATGGTCAAGATTCTACGACAGCAACTCTCTTTCATGCCTCACGGAACGAACATGCGCGTTGTCGAGATCGTGCCGCCGTATACAGACACGGGTCTCGATAAAGAGCACAGGGAAGCGACCATCGCCATGCAAGGGGGTCCCGAGAAGGCGTTCCAGGCCATGCCGTTGAGCGAGTTCGTTGAGAAGTTCTTCGAGAACTTAGAGAAGCCTGGTCCAGACGGCGAGATCAAGAAGGATATTGGTGTTGGCTTCGGGGAGATGGGCGCGTATACTTGGCGTGATAGCTTTGGGAAGGTTTATGAGTCGATGGGCATTGAGACTTAGAGCTCAGTAAGCCTTATAGGCCTTGCGTGTAAACTATGAGAGAAGAATGTCACAACAATTTAAGCATGAATAATAGATCAATCCTTTTTTGTGACTCACGTAGAACAAATTCATACGATAACATTTTGCGAAAATTCAAACGTCAAGCGGCCATATGCAATTACAATGACGTTGAAACACTTTACATTGGAAGTGTCCAAGGGCGGCTGATCGCTAACCATACGCCTAGTTGTAGCGCTCGGTCAGTAGCGGGGCACCCCGGCGGGGTTCTAAACTCCGTACTTTGGGGGCAGTACCGTTATGATACGACAGGGACTTGCCCGCATGACGAGTTAAGGGCTATTATCGCCCTTTGTCTGCCAACATCTAGAACTATTTTAATAACACAGGAATAACATAATGTGGAAACAATCTCAATTATCTTCTTTGCAAAAACCGAGGCTCAATAATAGTCTATTAGTAGTGTATCTAAGACAATATGGCAAGCAAGCTCTCTTCCATTTTGCTCGACAAGCTACAGGTCCAGATCGGTCCAAGTCTGGAGATCTTAGCGGACAAGGATAGCGCCCGCTTCCAAGAGTACGCTAAAAGATGGTCTGATATTGATCGCCAAATCCCTGGAGCAATTGTGCTCCCCGTCTCTGAAGAACAAATCCAAAAGACGGTGCTGATACCTAGCCCTTCAAGTTACTTGAAACCCATTGCTCACTTCTAGTTATAGGTTCAATGGGCCGTTAAATCATCAGTCCCTTTCGTTACCAAAAGTGGAGGCCATAGCGAATGGTCTACAATTGGTGATAATGGAATCATCATCGACCTCAGTAAATATTCCGGGATCGAAATTGACGCTCAGGGGAAAAGAGCCGCGCTTAAAGGAAGCATCTTGTCAAAGGAAGTAGCTGTCGCCTTAGCTAACGCGGGCTTTTTTACAGGTAAGATTCTAAAGCTGACGTGCGATTTTTGATTGCTCATTTAATCTGAACTGTAGCATTGGGAAATGGAAACACCGTTGGTGCCATCCCCTATTTTCTTGGTGGAGGTGCATCAATCACCACATCAGTCACTGGTTATGGTTCGGACCAAATAATAGCAGCTCGCATGATAGACGCGCGGGGAAATTTGATCGTAGTTACCGAAGAAACAGAGCCAGATTTGCTTTACGCCATCCGCGGTGCAGGTCAATTCTTCGGGCTCATCACTGAACTGACAATCAAAGCCACTCCACTCGCCGAGCTTGGTAACAATCAAGGAGTCATCTGGGCTGGAGCTTTCATATTCCCTCTTGGGCGTGCTAAAGAAGTGGCACTGGTCATGGAGAAACTTATGGACGACGCAAGCTATGCGACAGCTGGTCTTATGATGATCCAAGCCCCGCCGCCAGCACGGAACCCAGCCATAGTGATCGCGGCGAGATACACTGGTAATCCCGATGATGCGGGACGCGCCTATAAATCTTTGTATGATCTGAAGCCTCTTGTGGCTAGGGGTGGACCAGTACCTATCCAGAATACCAGCGACGGCCGCGATGCCATTGGTGCCAAAGGAGATTTCAAGCGATTCGGCGTGGTCGGACTGAGGCGTTTCGACGTGGACGGATTCGTCAAAACTATTGACGTATGGAAAAACCTAGTGGCGGAATGTCCCGACGCCATCAACACGGCTTTCAATTTCCAGTGGGATTCTCGTCCCCCGAAGGCGCCAGGCTTTGAATCGGCCATGTCCCTCCATGACATAAGATATTGGCAGTGAGTGCTGATTCATACCCTTAAAAACCTAACACTTTCAAATTTAGCTGACAGGATGTTTCAAAAGAAACAATCTTATCTGGCATACAGACCCCGCCAATCGCCAAAAGGTAGACGACTTCAATGATCAGTCCATCGCGATTATGCGAGGACCTGACCGGTCGGAGTATGCGGACTTTCAAAACGGCACTCGCACAGGTCCGATCGAGTTGCGCTATAGAGGTGTCGGCAAACTTGAGAAACTCAGAGTGTTGAAGAAGAAATGGGATCCAACTGGAGTGTTCACCAAACAACTCCTTGAATAGCTAGAAGATAATGTCCTATCGTAGAACAGTAGCTAGAAAGTTTTCCTTGCTAAGAACACTGACCTAATTTATTACAGTTTGATATTTAGTATATTATAGTATGATTATGATTATGAGCATAACTATAATTGTGACTATAATCATGACTATAATCATGACTATAATCATGACCATACTCTAGCTGATGTGACATTGATTGAAAGACACATTATGGTGGTGGTTAAAGTTTATGCTAAGCACGTCGTTAAATTCTTTCAAATATCAGCCAGGGGTTATTACGATGGAGTTCTTTCCTTACTAGCAAAGAAGTGCAACTTCCTCTTTATATATATACTTATTGAACGCCGTTCCTCTATTCACTAAGTACATATGTGGTAGCCCGTACGTATAAAGCTGCGTACCTGGCAGTATCCTTCATCGCCGCCGTCAAGTAGGGCAACTACGATGGAAGTCTATTTTCCATAGGTACAGAGTGACTCGTTCAATTTTTCATATGGGTCTCAACTACTAAAATATATTGTCTAACCATCCTAGTCTGTCCTGAGGCGTGACTGCCAGTTCATTCATTCGCCGTTGAATGCACCTGTCGAGACTGCACTTTCCGTCCGGTGTGCGACTGCCGTCCGATTAGCTCCTTCCACTCCAACACCGGACTGATGGACAATCTAATCCAACCGCCGGCGTTAGTTCTTTCCCTGCTTCACATCAGCGCCGATGAGCTTAGGAAGTCGCGTCGCCGGGCAGAAAACATATCCCGTCACCATTCATTCTAAAAATTTTCTCCCCCGTCCAAACCCTTCACTTCCGACTTTCGTCTCGATTCATATTTCCCAATATTAATTCTCGCCATCAATATTATTCCACTTTCACATCCTCAACGGCGTTGTGTATTCACATCAACCTCACCCCTATTCACCACGCCGTCGTTTCTTCCCAGTGCCCGTAATTTTCCCACCTACGAATATGGACAAGTCATCAGAAGCACTTACGACGTATTCCGTCATGGATAAACTTCCTCAAACCATCCTAGACAAGATTATCGAGTTAATCGCCGGAGATGCCTACAACCCCAAGTTTTTGCCGGCACACAAGATGGCTGTAGCACCTTACGCAACTGTCTCATCCCGGTTCCGAGAAGCTGTCGAGAGAATTACATTCCACGGACTCATTCTATGCACCACTGACATACCGGGTGCAACTTCTATCCTCGCGCGATATTCGAGATGGATGTATCTTAAGGGCATACGCTTCAACATTGCCTTATGGCCTTATGACGGACCAGCCCTTGCTCGATTGGAGACCGCCAAAGAACAAAAAAGCAACTCGTACTTGTTCTCAGCCAACATTGAGGTGATCTTCAAGTTCTTTCAACAATGGCCGGGCAATGTCACACCCGTGCCCAGCGAACCGGTACCCATTGCCTTGTATATGGCGATCCATTCGGCAACGGACGCCGAGCTCAAGATCTACAGCGATGTGCTCACGCATTACGGGCCCGACGCCGTCGGAAACGACATTGAGATTTGGAGATACCACCGTTCACTACTTCGTCTGGACGATAGGCCTCTTCCCTCACTCGCGCACGTCCCTATCTCAGAACTCCATTTCCCCACTGAGTTCTATCGACGAAACATCGACCCTAGTAGCTTGAGTCGAATCGCTTCATTCATGAACTCAACATTGAAAACAATTTCGTGGGCATTCAACGATGTTGAGAAGAAGAATCTTTCTATTAGACGGGCATATCGTCAACGTAAGTGACTGGCTTTCCGGTCTATTCTTGACGCTCGTGTCAGTTTTCTGTGCTAACGAACCGTTACCTAGGTTTTGCCAATGCGATTAACAACCTTCCGAACTTAAGTAATGCGAATTTAAAAATCGAGTACGTCGCCCCTCGTGATCACAACTTCCAGCCGCCCATTCTTTATGGCTCAAACGAGGAAGACGGGGTGTCATGCGCAATCCGAAAGCTATGCCAGAGAACGAAGGTCGTACGCGCCACTGGTTTTTTGGGATCGACTGAGCTCTTCTGGCCGAAGAAAATCTCCGATTCAACACCGGAACCGCATTTCGAGGCACTCGAGCAGCTAAAGATTACCTTTCATCCTCTCACTCCCAGAGGAAAGTGGATGTTCGGCCGAGACTGGCGTGAAGAGGACGGAAACTTCAGGTACATAGACCTGTGTCCCGAGCCAGATGAGATCCGTGGCCCGGAAGACAACCAGTGGAATCTATACCGCCACGCACCGAAGCAAAAATATATGGACAAATTCTACGAGGCTCTCGGAAAGGCCGCGGCACGAATGCCGAAGGTACGCGTTATCGTGATCCGCTCAACCAATTACCTGGTCTCGAGACAGGGAGAAGAACGTACTCTGCATCGTTTTGTCTTTAAGGTCTACGAAGACAGGAAGGCCAGAGCCTCTTGGCTCAGCAATCCGGAGTATAAGCCGAGCGATTCGGTCGTGAAGGTCTGGAAAAAGTCCGCGTACGAACTTGCGCTTGATCTGACGGTAGAGGCCTCGAGCACGCCAAATCCCGACAATCTTGCTGAAGATATGGAAATTGATGAGCCTGGCTGGCAGCACGAGGACGCGGACGCGGTGGAGTATGAAATGGGCCAAGCTGGTGGCAATAATCACAACATGGCGGGATTTCCTATGTCCTAAGAATCAGAGGTGGAACCCCAGGAGTTAATGTCATGACGAGAAGGGTCTAGCCATATCGAAATCTTTATGGCTATTGCGAGGGGATTTCACACATTTGCAACGTATCTGCTGAACGCCGATTTTGATCTCCATAGTCCCAACGAAGCAGACTGAGGAGATAGATGCCTAGCACCTATGTAGAGTAACGATGATTTCTATTTGCATGTATTATGATTCAGTGATTAAGGGCTTGAGGATATGATTCAAGCTTTGGAGTATTAGTAATTTTGAACAAATACGCATTTGTTCGAAGATCCGCTGCCACACCGACTGGCATACCTCAGACCATGTCCATATTTGTAGACCGGGTCTCTAGTATCGAACGGCACATCCTCCATTCCCGCTTCAACAGCTTCATTAGATCGCGGTAAGTCGTATGGCAATTTCCCCTCAGGCTCGGCTAACCCAAACACTACGTCGAGGAATGCATCAGGACTGCTACCGAAGCTAGCTAGGAGCGCTGTAGTCCCTTCTGCTACCTCCGGCACGGCAACCGGCCTGTCAAGCTTCAAATCAACGATCGTCGGAACCCCAGCGGCGTAGATAGCAGCCTGTCGCTTCTTCTCCTCGGCCGAGAATTCGAGCGAACCGGCGTGGAACGACGACTCGAAACCGCCAGGACGCGGCTCATACGGCGCCTCCAGACGCAGAAGAGCGTAATCAGCTTCCTCGATATTAGTCACAACGTTGTAGCCGCGCTCGGTGATATAAGTTCCGTTAATGCCCTCAACGTAGAACTTAGTCTGCGGGCTCAGGTTGCGCAGAGGTAAGGTGTTATCCGTGTTCTTAAGAAGCGTGTACGCGCGCCTCTGTGCCTCATTACCCAGCCTCACGAAGTACTCATTGCCGACCACACGAGCAGCGGCATCCGAATCCACGAACGGGTTGTCGAAAAGTCCGAGGAGGAACTTCTCGCGCAGTAGCTTGCGCACGGAAACGTCGATCCGGGATTCGGATATGACGCCTGTCTGCACGAGCTGGACGATGAGCTCTGGCCGCGTTTCACCGCCGAATTGGTCGCAGCCTGCGTCGAGGATGCGCGCGGCACGCTCAAGCTCCGAAAGTGATTCGACGCCCCAGGCTCGCGCTGGCATGTATTGGCCGCGGATCCAGGTATCGGTGATCAGGCCCCAGTCGGTGACGACGATGCCTTCGAAGCCAAGCTCGTTTTTGAGCAAGTCCGTGACAATCCGCTTGTTAAATGAGAAACCTACTGGCTCAAACTGGGTTTCGACTGGACGGCTGTAGTACGGCATTATCTGTCGTGCGCCAGCTGCGATAGCGGCGCGGAAGGGGATTAGGTGGTATTCGAGGTTGTTGCCGGGATACGTCTCGTTCTTGCCGTAGGTGAAGTGCGAGTCCTCGCCATTCTGCATCGGGCCGCCGCCGGGGAAGTGCTTTGTTACCGTGGTTACGGAATACGGGCCGATCTTGTCGCCTTGGAAACCCTTGATGTAAGCAGCGAGGAGTTCGGCAGTCAACTCGGCGTTCTCTCCAAATGTACCGGAGATTCGCGCCCAGCGTGGCTCAGTTGACACGTCAACCTGAGGGTGCAGCGCGGCGCGGAGGCCGACGGCAAGATACTCTTCGCGGGCGATCTCGGCGAACTTCTGTACCAGATCCGCGTCTCTCAACGCGGCAAACCCGAGGGTCTCGGGCCATTGGGAGAAGCGGCCCGCGTTGAATCCGGTTCCGACGTTTTCAGTAAACGCGTGTCGCGGATCAGATGACAGAGTAATCGGAATGCCAAGCCGGGTTTCCTGAGCCCGCTTCTGCACCAAGTTATAGAAGTCCGCGGTCTCTTTCGCGTCGGTGATGTCGCCAACAAGATTGAAGTGTGTCAGCAACTGCTCACCGATCATGAAGTCCGTGCTATTCCGGTAGGCCGTCGCGTTGCCTTCGTCTAGCGTGCCGTTGGGTCCGGGGTACAGCATCGCATGGAACATCTGGCCGACCTTCTCCTCTAGCGTCATGCGTTGGATTAGGTCTTCGACCCTGTCGTCGACGCATAGTGAGGAATTCTTGTAGCCTGGGAGTGATTCACTGTCATTTGACGCTCGGCCAAGAAGAGATTTGTGGGGTATGTGAGACGCCCCGAGACAGAAGCTATTCAGCGGCCACGCTGACAGAGCCAGGAAGGCAAGTAAAGCCCGAGACGGGCTATTCTGTGAACCCATGATGTTTTGGGGTAAGGCAAGGAGATTTGAATTAAGCCTTGAGCCGTCTATTCCATGACTTGAAGAATTCTGACGATCGACATGCGAATCCCTCTTCCTATTTATTATAGCACGACATCGGAAGCTAAAAAGGCGTGAAAACAAGGATAACCGCGTGTTGACCAAGAAGCCATCTTCTGCAGGTCAGAAGATCACGACGACGGTCAGTCGATACTGAATCGAGGCCGTCGGCCCTTCCGTCGGCGTATACTTATGGTAGCGTCACAGGTCGTCGTCTCGGCACACGTGGTTAGCCTCCGATTTTCCCTACTCCACGATATGGCTGACCCAGGGAAAAGGTTAAGGTCGGGGTGAAATTGCGGAGATTGTGGGGTGTTTACTTGGCGGTAGTCGGCGGCTCGTCCTAATTTCACCATGTCCTACTCCAGAATACGACGGCTTGGCATGGCAAGGATAAAGAGGAGATTTTTCCAACTACGGGAGAACATTCGGTAAACTTATGATGAAGACCGGCCTTACCTAACCCGAAATTTATGTAAACGGAGTTCACGATATCTAGGATTCGAGGTCTCGTAATTTTGTTTAACGCACAGGCCAAGACGACTATCTCGGACTATTACGTAACGAACTGAGCTCTCGTTTTTTATTACATCAGCAGGCAAAAATGAGGGTATGGCGTTTTGTTAGTGTTTACTTGTAAAATTGGTGTAATCTTTAACAGCAGCAACATTAGCACCTTAAACATCGGTCTGAACCCACTAATAGCATAATATGATTAATTTATCCAGGCGAACGGCCACAATTCATCAAATTTCAATACTTGTTCAACCTTCTCACATCTTCGTCGCTGCGCCAGAGTCAAGATGAAGAGAAATTAGGTAAGCTTATCCTGCTTATGTCATTCAGCTTAAGAATTTGGGATTCTTGGGGTTAGGGTTAGGGTTTTGGGTGATGTTTGATTAGGTAGGTAATAGGGGTAAAAGGGGGTGCTACGAATGGATCAAAGATTCAACCTGATGCACAAGTATATTATGCAAATATTATCACCGATGTAGGTACCTACCTACCTAAGTAAATAGTTTGCTTGCCGCATATGCTTAACTAGATTTATAGAAAAGGAACACTATTTTGCCTGCTACTACTGGGGTTTTTCACTCTCTACATATGCTTTCACTATTATGTGGAAAATATTTATAATATTTGATGCTATGGCTCAGGACTCGCCGTTGCTAAGTTGGGTTTCACACGAATAATCCAACGATCAAGAATATACCTTGGTACAGACTGTATCAGTGGGACCCAGAAAATCCATAGCACGAAAATCAAAATGGTCAAAGGCATCGTCACTGCAATGAAGAGCCAGACCATCTTAGAAGTGACAAAATCACCTTCTGCTGAAATAGAAAAGAAATCCATTCCGAAAAAACCCGAGACTGCTGTTGCAGGTAGAAAGATCATTGTAAGGACTGCTATGACTCTCATGCTGGCGCTATCCTCTTTCGTATCTCGGGCGATGTCTGTGCTTGTTTCGCTGTCTTGCTGGGTCACAAGATTGAAGACTAGATTCATGGCGATGTCCTTGCGAGATTGATAGCTTGATATCCATCGCTTTTGAGCTTCGAGTGACTCCACGAGGTATACCAACGCATCACCAACGTTGCTATTTGCGAAGGTAGTGCTTGCTCCAAGTTCCTCCTTCAAGGCTGTTCGGCTGTTTTCACTGTGGTTAGCTACCATAGATCCCATCTCGGCACTGACGAGCAATGAGTCAGCATCCTGCGAGATCTTATGTAGTTGCTCTGTCATGTCTTTGAGGCTGCTGCGGTCGAATGGCTCTTTTGAGTATTCGCCAACGATATCAAGCACGTCATATAGTTTATGTCTAAGCTGGGTTATGGGTATCTTGGCGCCGCACAAAGATTCATGGCATAATATGCTATGGAACAGGAATGGGTCATGGCCCTCGGCCGATGCAAACGTAGGCTCATTCAGTGGTTGGCCGAAGCAGTGGCTAAGCCGGTCTTTGGCCCTTGTGACCCAGTCCTCATCCTTTCCATAGGAAACAATGTAAGTTGTTGTTGAGTCTTGTATATTATAAGCGAACCATACTGAGCAAGGCTGCTGCCGTGTATGTATGGTGTACCTTGGATGTTGATACATATATTCTATAGCCAGTCAATAACTCACCCAATGAGAGAAGAGAGAAGAGAGTAAATAAAGTCCACAATAGCATTGCTCAGATGTTCCAAGGGCTGAGCTTGGAAAAGGGTTCAGTTGAGATAGGAGCACTAGTCTGAACAATAAATTTGTTGTACATACCGACCCGAAAGACAATACCGGTCTTATCGCGACTCCTCACGGCCAATGGAGCCCAATAATCAGGCTCACCTAGTATAGCGGCACAAAATTGTGGGCATACTTCCAAAGTCGAGAATAATTTCATGATGAAACCCTTGCTTATAGATAACTGAACTCCGAAAGTTGTCATTGACGAAGGTGTGATGGTGGAGAACCTCGGGTACATCAGCATGTACAGTGGTTGTTGTAACAATGAGAGGGAACTACTGACATGATCCTTAAATTTGGCTTGGCTTCCTTTGCAGATCTCATAGACTAGGGTAGATGATCAGCTTCCCATGATTTTATAGTTAGATAGGTATGTTACGCAAAAAGAATTGGGCTAGATTCACATTGATATATGTTGCCGCGCCATTTTCCCCTGATATTGACCTCCATGAACCAGACATTCCCCTATTAGATATTTCGAATGCTTCAAAGACGTCACAGCTCGTTTCAGCCGCGAAGTTGTTCTCATTCGAGAAATAGCCTTGAATTAGTGGTACGTCGTGTATCGATGGACATAGTGATCGAGTGTTGACGACGGGGTACGAGAGCCGGTCGATCGGCTTCCGAATAACCATTTGGTAGCTCCGTGCCATTCGAGGCACAGGTGGTTCCGGAGCCTTGCGTTCACCCCTCTTCGTTCTTGCGGGCCGCTGAATGGTGGTCATGATGGTACTTAGCGATAGTTGAAGAAAAGATCAATAGTAGAATCTTTGTTATGTGGGTGATTATGTTAGAGGTAAGTTCATGACTCCCTTTCTTACACCATCGAGGTCTTCGCCTTGGCTCATAAAATTTTTCGCCATGGGAAGAGCCGTGTAGGAATCTATAGAATCAAGCATTAATGAAGTATACCAGGACGCCACTTGTATCTCTGTCGAATAATTTCGTATGAGAGGTGCACATGGTCGAAGAGAATCCTCCTCACCCCTCTTCCTTCCCCCTTTCCCCAATCACATTAGGTAGTTATATTTGATATGCAATGTAATCAATATAGGATCTCGGGTGGCAAGATAGTCACCCCAATGGGGATGAACCGGCGTGCAACGTCGTTTTAAGTCGCCGAGTGAAACAGTTGGCAAAGATGCCAGTGTGAAGATATTATTGAGACGATCAACTTCGAACTATATACAAGGTTCTCTTTTCCTATACTTATACTAGATCTTCGTTTTATCTTCAGATAGGTAAGAACGGACACCCCAACATCCAATATATACTATAGGGATTTGCGCCAGTAAAAAGCGTTGGCAAGGACGGCATATAGGCTGGCTTTGATATAGGTGGTCAGATGGACATATTCTTACACAACGAGAATATCCGATGTGACCGGTCATGACGGCGCTTGAGATGTAAATAATATTGAAGCTTATCAGGCATGAATAAATCTAACGATCCTTCTTCCGAAGAAGGGTAATTGTTTAAGTTCCGCAAATCCAAGCCGCACAGTACATTTGGTTTCGGTGGAGCATTTTCAGCACTGACCCCTAGACCTCGCGGTGCTAAAAGAGCCCTGGAGGCTGGTGCCTGTGGCGTATTTTCTTAGTGATCATATCCCTTATATTTCAGCACTTGAGGAGCGAACCATCCTAATCGTCCGTAATAATATTGGTGACCTGCTGTTTGAGAGAGTTCGTGCCTTTTTATAGATTCAACCAAACTAATCTGCATCCCTGATCGACCCATCATCGAGGCAGTCGTCGAATCTCTGAAGTGCAACTTACATGAACTCCCCAAGATCACTGTCTGCTAATAAGCGGTATCTGTATCAACCTTAGCGAAGTCCTTCTCCCCACGGGAAGATTATTTGTTTGCTGTGTTTACCTAATTTTTCATCAGTCATATATTCAGCCAAAGGAGAGTTTGCGGGCACAGGATTCGAGATCCATCGTAGACGGCTGCCAGGTCTCGCCGCCAGACCAACACACAGGAGGGTTTGTTTCCTTCAGTAGGTATGTTGAGTAGGTATATGTTCGCCATCATTCAGCGTCTATTTGTGGTGGGAGGCAATTCATGGCAGTGCCGGTACAGGGGCCTAGTGGATACAGCACGGGCCAACAGCGCCTGAGCTTCGGGTAGAGATCCTTGTGATCACACCAGTGGCCAACGCAATTTCTCCAAACACTAATGTATTGGTTGTAGGGTCCTAGCTTGCGAAATTAATGACGAAGAGGTCACCGAGAATGCCGTCGTCTGAGAGTCGCTTTTTACAGTTTCAATATCTAACGAAGCAGAGTCGAATTGATGCATATTCGCAGCGCGCATAAAGGATGCCATGATACCACCAGAACCAGGTCCGCGCCGATTAAGCGCTGCAATTTCTGTGGAGGATCTATAGCACAGAGCTCTTGAAAAAAATTCCTACCTACATTACCAATTCTAGCCCAATACTCAAGCATAAAACAGAGGAAAAGAAGAAGCGGGAAGGGACCAACATTAAAAGAATAATTTTATCAAGGATTGTCTGAACTCAGTTCACGATAGCTTCCTACTCCGTCGATAATAGGTTGAGCAGATCCACAAAGTTCATGTCGCCTTGCGAGTTATCGCGTGCCGTTTTGATAGCTATTACAATCCACATGAGGACCCAAGCCAGTCGCAATTCCATATTAGACCTTGCGCCTGCAGCCTTGGGCCATCTTTAGCGGGAGAAGCGCATGTCACAAACCAACACTAAAAAGGCAACACAGATGGAGAACCATCTACCCAATCACGGATAAACCACGGTAAAACCCAGCTCTCATGCTCTCTCGAGATAACGAGAGAATCCTCTCTCGAGATAACAAGAGAAAATCCTCTCTCGGGATAGCAAGAGAATTCCCTCTCAGGATACGGGGAGAAGACCTCAAGAAGAGAAGGGAAGGATATCTATATAAATGACAGGCTCCTATGTATCTAGTCGCTCACCCAGTTCTTTAGCTATCAATCTAAGTCTATTACTTCAACCGCATCGAACTAATAGGGAGAGGACTCCAAGCCTCTCTTACGAACAGACTTAACTTTGATCCGATCTCTACGAGTACTGCTAACAAACAAGGAAACCCACGAAGCATTCCGTATACCTAAGTATCTAGGTAAAGGTTCGTAACAGCGCACACGGCGCGAGGAAGAAGACTAATTTAGTGTAAGACGATCTAGGATTTTTCAGAGGTGAGATTTAAAGAAACCCTTCCCGACAAATACTTAGTATGAGCGTATAGCTTCAAAAATTGCACAATTCTTCGCTCCTATAACAATCTTAATGCTGAGTTGTGCCGACAATTATAGGACCTTTAGCGCTGTAATTACAGAGTTTCTTTCGCTAAAGCCTCTCTCATCATCTCACCGGCGTTAAAGTCGCACAATGGATACACTAACCAACATTAAATTCAGGGGCCAGTGTCACTGGATATCCACTGTAATTAGAAAGTGCAACGCCCGGAGAGTGGGGGTTAAAATTGGAACCCTTCCCCTAGAACTTCAATTCTACTAAATGCAACACCAACACGTCATGATCCACGTCGTCCTCGTCGTACCTTTTAACACATAGAGAGAATACTTACGTATATTCGCTCAATTTCTAGTTGGCATATTTACAAGAAGGGCGTACTTTTGTATCACCACAAGTTATTTGCGTCTATGGCAATCCCGCTAAGGGGACTTCTACAATACATAAGCTCAGTTCGCTAACAGACTGCAAATTAGTGAAGGTGTGTCCCCTAAAATATCTAGCGTAACGATTTGTCTGGTAGGCAACGAGACTCTTTCATTCTCAAGGAAGTTTCTTGAGTCTTTTACAGTTTTCGTATCTTCACAAGATCTTTCCAATACGAAAGCACTCCATACGTCATTCACTCTCATCGAATTAGCCCCAACTAACAGGCAGTTATCTAGTAGTAGGTAAGTAGGTAGGTCCCTTGGTAGTTTATGTTACTGACTACAATGAAGTCTCATTGTACTATGTACGTTGAGCGCTACTACTGCAATTTCACGCTCCTAAACGATCATATAGGTGCCGCAAAGAGCTACAGAAACTGTTGAAATTCGTCAACGAGGCTAGTCATCATCGCCCCTTAAGGACCTTGCATATAACTTCTCCTTGATCCAAAAGTGCAGCATATAACCATTCTGGCTACCTAGAACATAGGTGGTAGACCATACTTTTCAGCTTGCAACTGAGTGCTCACCGCCACAGCCGCATTACAGCCGCTCGAGATTGCACCGGGTATGACCTTATATGGCGTGATACAGTCGCCGGCAGCGAAAACTCCCCTAACGCTTGATTGATATGCTGGTGTGTCTGCCTGAATATCACCCATGGGCGTGAGAGCAATCCCAAGCTGGCTAACGAACGGACCTTGAACACTGGTCTGGGGATTGTGAACTAAAAACTTCTCTACCTTGCTAGACCCATCTTCAAATTCCACTACCACTGAATTCTGTCCGGTGTTTCCCGACAGATGTTTGATTCGGCGGGACTCGACTTTGAACTTGGAGTTGCCTGTGATTGTAGCAAGCTGGGTGGTCAGGTCAGAGTTACCATGGGTGTATAGCGTAACGCTATCACTAAGCTGGGCCGCATTCTCCGCCATATGGATAGCAAGGGCAGGGACGACGATAGGGGGGACAGCAAGGACTCCCGATGATGGGGCACCTCGGTCCTCATATCCGTGACAGAACAAGCAGTGGTATCTAATACGTGACTATCAGCAACCTAGTCTGTATTCGATTGACGTAAGTCTCACATTTTCTTAGCCCATAACTGCTCATAACCTTCGATGTCCGGGTAGGCATCAGATGAGCCTACTGCAAGCAACACTTTCTTAAAATTCCACTCCTTATTGTTGCCATCCCAGATTTTGAAATGGGCATCATTCTTCTTTTCCACTCTGGTTACGGGGATATCGGCATACTGGATGGTAGAATACTGAGACTTGATATCCCGTCTAGCCGATTCGCGGAAGTCTCTGGGATTCTTATTCTCCCATGTCGGAACCATGTGCATTTTGGTGGCTTTGGCATTTCGATAATTCCCAGAGTCGAACACCACGGCCGTGTGTAGTTGTCGCGCTAACGTGCCAGCGGCAGTGAGACCAGCGGGTCCTCCGCCGATAATTGCCACATCAATAAGATCCATGACGAAGATTAGACTATGAAAAGCAAGTGTGGGCTACGGGGGAAATTTTGCGGTGTCAATTCAGATAAAATAAGTGGTAGGCAGAAGGAAGGCAGGTATGAAAGAAAATTACCAAGTCACAAAATTCACGAGACCGCCCGGAATTCCTTGAGACCCCGTTTCCTCCGAAACTTCACACAAAATCCAGTCCATCTTTTTGATATTCATACCCCTAGATTACCTACTCTGGACGCCACCGGGAAAGGTACCTAGGTATACCTACCTAATAAGCGTTGCGTTAGCGGCGGCATTCACCAAAGAAACGCGATATATTAAAAGCAGTCCCAACAAGGGATGATGATTCTACCTCATCACGTCGTACAATATGTAGGATGTATCATTTCTCCATTTTATGCGGTTACCCAACTGTCCATTTACCTACCACATTTTATTTTTCAGGTTCCTAAAAGGCTAAAACTCGCTGCAGTCGTGGAATGCCTGTCAAGTTTCAACTTCTCTAGACCTACCATGTAGCTAGAGTTTTCATTCCCAACGACAACGACCATCAGATGGCACTGCAACAAAACAAAGATGGCACTACGGCTCAGCCAAACAAAATACGACTATCGTTAATCATGTTTGGGCTCTGCCTAGCTGTATTTTTAACGGGGATGGTATGAATATCTACCCCTTTACAGGGTGTCAATGAACCCATTCTAATAGCCACCATAGGACCAAACAATACTTGCTACGGCGACGCCAATTATTAGCAATGAATTCAATGCGTTGGATGATATAGCATGGTGGTCAAACGCCTACCTTCTCACCCTAAGCAGCTTCCAGTTATTTTACGGTAAGCTTTACAGCCTTTTCTTAATCAAATTCGTGTACCTAGCCGCGATCGCGCTCTTTGAGGTTGGGTCACTCATTTGTACTACCGCCCCTAACTCGGTAACCCTGATTATCGGCAGAGCGATCGCGGGTCTTGGTGCTGCAGGCGTCTTCTCTGGTGGAATACTGATTACCACAATACTGATTCCTTTGTCGCAACGTGCTGCGTATCTGGGTATTATGTCAGCCGCGTTTGGCCTTGCAGCTATCATCGGCCCCTTCCTAGGCGGTGCTCTAACGGACCATACTACTTGGAGATGGTGCTTCGGTATCAACTTGCCTTTAGGCGCTGTCACGATCATCCTATGTGCAATACTTGTCCACACCCCGAAAGAACCAGATATCCAAGTTACCAGTTTTCTTGATAAATTAAGACAGCTTGATATCCCCGGGACAGTTTGTATGGTTGGTTCCTTGATATGTCTACTGATGGCCCTACAATGGGGAGGATCTTCATACCCCTGGAATAGCTCCCGCGTCATTGCCCTACTTGTTGTTTTCGCCGTTCTCTTGATTCTCTTCTTAGTCACACAAGCGACACCAGTCGCTGGCAAGTCGCGGACTATTTCAACGACTTTGCTAAGAAATCGAGATATCTGGCTGGCAGCAAGCTATGCTATGTGTATCACAGGCGGCGTTTATGTGGCGATACTGTACCTCCCCGTCTGGTTCCAAGCGGTGCGTGGCTCGTCCGCTTTCTCATCAGGAACTTTGCTTACACCCCTAATTGGTGGTTATGTCGTTGCTTCTATTATCGCAGGCGGGATCACTAGTGCAATTGGTTACTACAATCCGGGATTGATCCTAGGCACTATACTTTCAATCGCCGGAGCCGCGTTGCTTACCACTATCAACATGAACTCTTCTATATCCAAGATTGTCGGTTACCAATTACTGTATGGATTTGGTGTCGGCTTTGGGTTCGGACAACCCAGTTACGTTGTCCAGACCCTGCTATCGCCTTCTGATGTACCCGTCGGTGTAACATTTATCACCCTAATGCAGAACCTCAGCGCATCTATCTTCGTTGCAGTCGGCCAAAGTATACTTCAAGGACAGCTGCGTTCATGTCTACGGTCGATTCTTCCCGACGCAGATATCGAATCCCTACTGAATTCCGGAGCTGAAGATTTTGCGTCCCCGCTGTCCCCTGAAAGCCGACAACAGGCTTTAGCGGTGTATAGTAAGTGTCTTATATTGACCCTTTATATCTCACTGGCTTTAAGTTGTGTGTCCGTTATAGGCGCTGCGGGGATTAGGTGGCAGTCGATGAAGAACGCAAACAGCCAGGAGACAGACAATGCAGGGAACCAACCATGCAAAATGCCAGACCGCTCAGAAGCAAGGGAGGACGATGATCATTCTCGGGTAATGCTAGCTGACAAAGAAACACATACTGAAAATAAGGAAAGCTCTTCATAGACGGTTTGCCTAAGCTGAGAGAGTCGTTGTCTCATAAGAATGTGGAGGGCTGCAAAGTTGGAATTCCTAATATTTATTCCGTGGTCGAAGAGGTTACCTCGATCAGCATAATTTGGTAATAAGATGTATATTTACTTAAGTAATTAAATACACGTTGCTCTGCGATGTAAAATATACCTTACCTTAGTTTAGGTATAGCTTTTAATTGAGAGCCAACATTTCTTCGAGTCTTAGGGTTACCTAGCCGGTCCTAACACAGTAGGCCCTGGTAGGCAAGAATGTTGGCGTCCGTTGCCGCAACGGCTTTTAACGGTTTCCGGGTGGTCACTACCCAAAGGCGCAGTACTTAGTTATAACAACTCCGACAAGAAAGTCGCCCCGAAGGTTAAGTTGGAGGCCCCGATGAGAATAGGTAGCCTCGTAGAGAAGTGTATGTTAGTTATCAGCGTTGCTATTCCTCATATTACGAGTGAATTCAAGTCACTATACGATATGGCTTGGTACGGGCCGTACGGCTCGGCGTATATGTTAATCGTGACAGCGTTCCAGGCCTTCTAGCGATCAGTTGAGCCATTGTGTAACCACAGATGCGGTATGGGTACTATCTCCCAATTTTGTTCCCATCTGCCCAGGGAGTGTCGACCATTAACAGTAGGTTTAGCTACATTGCGCTTATTGGTTCTCAGATCGTTGCGTTAGTGGTTGTTGGAGGATTAGTATCTTCATGGGGCTGTTATGTGAGCGTTCAGCTCATTATTCTTTATAGATTCTGACTAACAATGCCCCTTAGGTCCCTTATAGGATAGCAGGTAGTGTCGTATGCAGTGTTGGGGCTGGCTTCCTCACTACTGTAGGGCTCAGCGCTCCAACAGTGGAGTGGGCCGCCTATCTTGTTATAACAGGCCTTGGACTTGGTATGGCAATACAGCTTCCCTACACAGTTCTCCAGGCTGTCCTTTAGTATAGAGCATCACTCTGGCATTGAGAAAGCGCATCAATGTTAATCGCATCCAGGCTAGAAGATGTTGCAACAGGAAATTGTATGCATGCAGACGTATCATTAGCAGTGGGTGTTAATTTGGAAATAGCAATTGCCGTGTTTTCATTTATCTAGAAGGGTACGTATACGAAAATATTTACGACACCTTTTTGTTTGTATGCTAGCGGTCTTAATAGCGCTGTGCCATGATATACGAATGCCGTTTCCCCCACTAAAGTAATTCGAGTTGGCGCTACGGGATTAAATTCAGTGGCTCATTCTCCTGGGGTCTTGTACGCCATACGTTCAGCGTATCGAGATGCAGTGCGCCGAACAATTATTTTAGGGCATGCCGGGGCCTGTTTGGCTGTTCCAGGGTCCTGTGCGATGGAATGGGTGAATATTAAACATCAACCTAAAGGAAGACTTTGTGCTCAAGGATTAGAAGTTGTTACTGATTCACATGAAGCTTGCGATACTTCTAGAGCTTAGACTGAAGTGAATATAAATATAAATTTTTCTCACAAGCGTAATAATTCATTAACAATTTATTCTAAACTTTGTCTCGTTCTTTACACTAGTTGTTGCTTCCTTTTTAGCGGGAGTGAAGACAAAATAGGCACCGTACATCTGGATCACACCTTCTGTACCCCGGATTTTGCAAGGACCCACTAGGTACCATCCCACCTGCCCATCTACTATCCCACCTCCGGCATCGCACCAAACTTTTCTAGTTGCCCAATCACATTTATTCAATTTTCAATCGTCAAATCGCTTGTCTAACTTTTTTTTTCTGTGGTCAATTATTCATCGCGTGCCATTTGCTATTTGTCCTGCGATGCCAATCGTGAAGGATGAGGGCAGCTAATATTTTGTGCCGTCAGGGCACAAATCTTCAGGTCAGTGTGGCCCTCGTCCACTATACACCTCCGAAATTAATTTCTTTTGTAGGGACTCATCGCCCGCAGTCGTCAAGCACGCCTCCCGCGATCACGATCCTTTGCGACACCCGCATTCGACAATTCGAACCCGCGAATACCGCCGTACCTCAAACTAGTTAAGAACTATGAGAAGGTCAAGGAGGTGCTGGGAAAGGGTACCGCCCTAACTCTAGCCGAGAAAATCCTCTACAGTCATCTCGACAATGCCGAAGAATCTCTATTGACTAATACGAACGGTGGACGAAACATTCGAGGAACGGCAAATCTGAAGCTCAAGCCCGATCGAGTTGCCATGCAAGATGCCTCGGCGCAAATGGCCCTCCTACAATTCATGACCTGTAACCTACCCTCGACAGCTATCCCGGCCAGCACACACTGCGATCACTTAATTGTGGGTGAGCGAGGCGCGAAGGACGATCTAGAAGCAGGAATTAAGGTCAACCAGGAGGTATTTGACTTCTTAGAGTCTGCTGCCAAGAAATATGGAATCGAGTTTTGGCCTCCTGGAGCCGGCATCATCCACCAGAGTGTCTTAGAGAATTACGCTGCTCCCGGTTTGATGATGTTGGGAACTGACAGTCACACTCCTAACGCGGGAGGTCTTTCGACGATTGCAATTGGTGTTGGTGGTGCAGATGCTGTTGAAGCTCTTGTCGGCGCGCCATGGGAGTTGAAGGCTCCTAAGATTCTAGGCGTGGAATTGAAGGGAAAGCTTAACGGCTGGGCCTCCCCCAAAGATGTCATTCTCCACCTCGCTGGCCAGCTTACTGTCCGTGGTGGTACCGGCTTCATTATCGAATATTTCGGACCAGGTGTTGAAACGCTTAGCTGCACGGGCATGGCTACCGCTTGTAATATGGGTTGGTTCATCCCCTTTGACAGGATACCATGCTGTAACAGTCTTACTAACAATATGACTAGGAGCTGAGGTCGGCGCTACAACTTCCATTTTCCCCTTTAGCCCAGCCCACGTCCGATATCTAGAAGCTACGCATCGTCATGATGTAGCAGCAGAAGCCAAGAAGTTCTCCGATATTGTTCAGCTCAGAGCCGATCCAGGTGCGAAGTACGACGAGATCATCACCATTGACCTATCCACATTAGAGCCCCACATCAACGGACCCTTCACCCCTGATCTCTCTACGCCACTATCTCAATTCAAGCAAACCGTCCAGGAGGAGAATTGGCCCGAGAAGCTCTCGGCGGGTTTAATTGGCAGCTGCACAAACAGTTCATATGAAGACATGACACGAGTGGAGGGAATGCTTCGGGAAGCTATGGAGGCCGGTCTCAAGCCTACATCCGATTTCTATATCACCCCTGGCAGCGACCAAATTCGAGAAACCTTACGAAGAGATGGACCCCTGGAAACTTTCAAGGAAGCAGGAGGCACAGTTCTATCGAACGCCTGCGGTCCCTGTATTGGTCAATGGAAGCGACGTGATGGTGTCGAAAAGGGCACACCTAATGCTATTCTCACCTCGTTTAACCGTAACTTCCGCGGCCGCAATGACGGCAACCTCGATACTATGAACTTCCTCGCATCACCCGAAATCGTCACAGCTATGACTTTCGCCGGTACCACTACCTTCAACCCTATGACCGACTCTCTACCTACTCCATCGGGTAAAGAATTCCGATTCACCCCTCCCTCAGGCCTCGAGATCCCGGCCAAGCCATTCGAAATAGCACGCGAAGAGTTCCGCCCCCTCACCCAAGCCCCCGACCCGTCGGTCACCGTAGCCATATCACCCACTTCGGAACGCCTAGCTCTCTTAGATCCCTTCGAACCGTTCCCCAACTCAGACCTATCAGGCCTCCGTGTACTAGTCAAGGTCACGGGCAAATGTACCACAGACACTATCTCAGCAGCAGGCCCATGGCTCAAATACAAGGGTCACCTACCAAACATTAGCGAGAACACACTCAACACGGCCACCAACGCGGAAACCGGCGAGGTCAACGTCGCGTACGACCTTGACGGCTCCAAGCACACGATCCCCGAACTAGGCAAGCGATGGAAGGAAGCCGATCGCCCATGGCTCGTAGTAGCCGAGCACAACTACGGCGAGGGCAGCGCGCGTGAGCACGCCGCCCTCCAGCCTCGCTACCTCGGCGCCAAAATCGTGCTCTGCAAGAGCTTCGCACGTATCCACGAGACCAACCTCAAGAAGCAGGGCGTCGTGCCTCTTACATTCGCCGACGAGGCCGATTACGATAGGATCAGTGCCGGGGACGAGGTGTCGACGGTCGGATTGTACGATATGCTACGGAATGAAGGGAAGGGCGACGTCGCGCTCAAGGTTAAGAAACATAAGACTGGAGAGGAGTTCTTGGTTAAGACTAAGCACGCGGTTAGTAAGGACCAGGCCGGCTTTATATTAGCCGGGAGCGCGCTGAATTTGCTGTCTAAGGCGAACCGGTGATTCAGACTTCAGTTAACTATTTGAGGAGTGATGAAGAAGGAAACGAAGACCCAGGATCGCTAAGATGGACTTGGGTAAACCCTGCGCGTATATACTGGATATACGAATAGGTAGGGAGTTGTACATGCAATTCGGTGCTCTCGGCGGCAGGATATGAAAATTTCGATCGGCTATAGAGAAAATGAATAAAGACGAATTACGATGACACATGCGTATAATCTTTTGGCATTGAGTGTTTCCTTATTTTCGTATCATAGGTACCGGCTTCGTGATAACTATGTAAGCAAAAGAATACCTAACAACGCGGGAAAGGAGAGAATAGGTAGGGACTAAACGTCTATTGCTCTATGCTATCATACAAGGTAGGTACAAACCAAGAGATATTCTATTCAACCCAGGATTTACCTACCTAGATTATAGACGTTCTTCATATAAAGCTACCTATACATTAATAATCTCTTCAAAATCAACAGCAGTGACATTTTATACTTGTAGGCATGATGTATTACATAAGGTATACGGTTTTACGTATAAAAGCTCTGGTAAGCAATGCTATATAATCAATTTGATGACAAATGATTCCGATACCTACATCAAGTCGTACAAAGGCTCTCTGCGCTCTATGAACCTGCGGGTGAAGGGAAAGTAAATGATATAATAATCCAGCATGTCGCTTACTAGGACACATAGCATAGATCTACATTGTAGGAAAAGCGATAGAAAATTACGGTCTATAGGTAACTTACGAGCAAAACGAGGAGAGCATCACCAGGCACGTTTATGAATAAATTCATGTATGTTTTATAAAGTATTGCAATATAGCTAAGCCAACGCTCCTCGCGTTTCATTTTCTAACTCACGGAATCCCGAACCCATTCAATCGGGCGATACTAGATGAAGCATGCGTATCGAAGAGCAAAAGCGTTATGCGTCCTAGGTAGCAAGAAAGACGTACCTCTCCTCAAGAACGCCTTGCTTGCCTGCAAATGATCAAATATCCCCACTATAGAGATTATATCTCCTATATACTTTGAAGAAATTCATCTGAATTTCATCTTCCATGTGTTGCGCGTGGCGGATTACGCTTGTGCCAGCTGGACGTGGCCCCAGCCGTTGGTTGTCGGGGCCTTGGTAACGCTACTTTCATCTCGAGGATTCTCGCTCATCTCACAGTCGCCGTCTTCGTCGACTGCGATGCTTTCTCTTTCTTTTTCTTTTTCCTCTTGCTGAACGGACCTCGGGTAACTCCACCGTTCTTTACGCGTTTTGCGTTCCCGAAGCTTCTCTCGTTTCTGTGCATGGTATTCCTCTGCCATTTCGTCCAGCTCCTCTACGGCCGCTAACCATTGTGGGTTATTCTTCACTCGGTCGGGTAATGGGGGCATAGGACATCCTTCTTCTCGTTTTCGTCTTGCGGCACGGGCCGCGACTTGGCCAAAGTTATCTTTTCTAGTTCCCCGTGCACGAATCTCATTTTGCTTCCTCATGTGCCATTTTTTGGTACGAGGATGTGACCAGTGAACGCGCGGGTCGATATGGGCGAAATGTGTTGCTGGACGAGTTGGCCGTGGGGGTCGCATCCATCGAGGTAAACCAAACGAAGCAGAGCCAGGACGAAACGGCTCGTTGTTCTTACTATAGATGTACGAGTCAAATTTTTCTGGATCGTGCTTAGATATCAGTATCTGCCGCTTGTCTTCGGGTTTTGTGTATTTCCAACTTTGACCCCGAATCATAGCGCCTAAGCTGGGTTCGGCAGCTGGAATGTTAACAGGCTTTTCCGTCTTGTGAATCTCAGCACCGTTCACAGATTCGATGGGCGGTGGCGTTTTGAGCATGACGTTTTGGCTTGATACTGAAGGTGTGCGCGAGTCGGCCTCGCGTGTCTCAGAAATACTCTGGGTCTTCGAAAGATTTGATTCTTTGCTTTGCGATCGGTGTGTACGACTTGCGGTATCTGTAGCTTCTCGTTGGGATAATAATGCATCCAGATGTCTGACCTGGTCATCACGTGGGGCACCGTCTATCCTTGCTGAATGAACGGTCTTCGAATCCTCAATTATCTTACGTACATCACTATCTGTCTGTGCGCTAGACGTGAAGGCTGATTCGATACGATACTTATTAGTAATCGATTTATTCGATGTTATAGATACATCTGGCGCAGGAGATCGCATAGAAGTATGCGAGCCAATGTCACAAGCAAGAGCCATTGGCCTTGTTGAGTCTTTCTGCGGCACAGGCTGCTGTATCCGCGAACCATTAGGAGAGCCATCCTGACGAAAAACATTTGCAGGCCTAACAATAGGCTGCTGCAAATTCTGGTGCAATTGGGGCGCTTTCTGCTTTTCATTGTTGAACTTAGGTTGAGCTGATTGAAGACTGGGTTGGGAATCAGTAGAGAGTGCCGTTTTTGCGAACCGGGGTGGAATATCTTCCGGAGGCGGATGAGTTTTTAAATTTGTGTCTGTTTTTCGGTCATGATTTTGTCCTTTCCCATTCAAAGTATCCACACCCCCATTAGACTTGACTCTTCCTGCTTTGAGTGTTTGTACTTCTATAAACTTTCCCTCATGCGGTAAATTAGATATTACCTGCCCAGCACGATGATGGGGCTCCGCGGTGGGGCGCTCACGGACTTTGTGGATATCGGTCTGCGGGGCTTGGCGACCGGTGATAGCAGGTTGAGGCCGAGGTTCATCATCTTGAGTAAGGTCGATCACTCCGTGGGTTGGAATTGCCCATGTCCTCACATTCTTCTTTGGCCCTTGCTTTTGTGGTACTTGCGGGCTATGTAGGCTTTTCAATGTAGAAAACTTTTGGTCCTCGCGAAGCTTAAGTTTAGGTGGTATTTCCAGCGATTTCGGATTCTCCCTCCCCGGGCGAAGGGCAAAGTCAGATACCGCGGATCTGAGGCCGCAATCCTCGGTTTTCACAGGCCTGAATCCGGAAGATAGGCTGGGGGTTCTCTCTTCAAACGAGGGTTTGGAATGATGACTTCCCTGACCTACATCATCGAATAATCGTGGTTTCTTAAGTGGTCGTTGGTCTAATGAGGGAGCGCCGTTGACAGGCGTTCGATCAAAGGATGAATGAAAATCCGAGGTTCGGGTTATGGAAGGGCTTTTCTTGGGCTTGGAAGAGTTTGTGGTCTTCCGCGCGGTCTTTTTGTCAGATAATTGTTTTTTCTCATTCTTCTCCTTCGAGGAGCCCAAAGACGGGAGAGGGGGCTTCACAGTTATTGCGTCTCCCAACTTCTCGTCCTGGGGAGCCATGGTAGCTAGATTGATGTTAGGCCATGATCAATTGATACGATAATGTTTAACATTTCAGGAAGACTAACTAGGAGTCGAAGCAGGTGTGCTAACCGTTGCGGGCTGGTGCACGCCTTTGCCTACTATATGCTTCGAACAGTAGAGTTCTTTGGTGAATATAGTAGCATCGCATTCTCCGTTTTGACATTTCGTGGGAATAAAGTGACGATAACCCCCCATAATTTAAAAAAAAGAGAATTGACTTAATGTAAAAATAATCACACCAAGTCCAAGGCGACGGTCTCGCAAGATGGAAGCTCAATAAAGCCCCAATGCAAAGGCAGTCGCACAGAGTCGTGAAAACGATGATGCAATGACTGGAATCTTTTCTTGGAGATTTGTCGAAATGGTGTCATCTTAACCAAGTTTTGCCTCGTTGATGGAGACTAGAAAAAAACTTGCAGTGATTTCACTAAAAACTACATAGTATAAAAAGTCAATAATTATGTAATATTGTTGACGGTCGAATCATTGATTGAGGAAGGAGGGGCAATAACTTCCAGATTGGAAATTGCACTGCGAATGTACTTGTTGATTACTTAATTTAAGTGGAAGGCACTGAGGTATATTAAGTACAGGTAGATATAGGGAAAGAGCAAGGCTAATTGAAGCAGATGAGATGATAGGATGATAGGATGATTGGACAGGTTGTCGATCAAAAGTGAAAGAGCCCTAGGGGGGTAAGAAAGGTAGGTGCTCACTTACTGAAACAACCAAACAAGATTGGCACCAAAAATGGAGGCTATAATTGGGTATGAAGAATAGTCAACGAAGAAATAAAAGATGAATAGTTCCTCCTTATAAAACAAAAATCGCGTGTAAATGACCAAAGCGACAACGAGGTCGTCGTTCCCATATACAAGATAATGTATCTATCGATCATGTATTATGTCCAGCTTATATATATTGAGAATGAGAAAAGAGGTCCTATAGACAGTGTTAGATAAGAGGACCAAGATGCGGTGATTTGAAACAGAAGATTACTAAGTAGTAACAATTGGTGAAATGATAGGCTAGTCTCAGATCTTTTCAGTTTTCATTTTGAGTCATCAACCTGCAGGAAAACGTCGGCTTCAAACCCCAAACCAGCGCTCAAGTCAAGGTCCCTCTAGGCGCCAGATGGCGTTCGCGGGTATTCTCCGCAGCCTTTGGCCCTGCCTCATAGTGGTAATGCGAGGCTGGGCTCCTATATAGCGGAGCGTGCAGATGTGATCTACAACTTATTTTCCTTACATCCCTGAGCACTAGACAGGCCAATGTGTTGGTTGTGGCGAGTCCAGTGCGTAATTTGGGCATTTTAAAGGCCTGTTTCCGAGTAGGAGATCAGGTTAAGTTTGAGGCAAGTTATAGAGCTCGAAACCAGAAGTTCCGGACGCAGTCTGACCTTTTACCAGTTTTGGTCATCACAGACCAGCCATACCATGAATAAAAACAAAACCCCGTCATGGGAAATTTAAAAAAGCGAAATGAGCTATACGCACCAGAAATGATAATACCCTCGAAAATTCCGGTCCAGTATAGTTGCAGGGCTTCCTCCTCGTCATTATCCGGAATTGAAAAAAGTATTATGTAGATCAGATCGCGCCGGTGTTGACTGCGAGACGCGCAGGTCTATCAGGTGCTTCTTTGGCTGTATTCAACAGCTTTTATCAAAGCATCATAGCTGTCTCGAAGATTCCGGGTCCAATTGTTATGGTAATTCGACGAGAAGATGTTGTGCCAGTGAGATAGATGAAATGGTTGGCGCGTGGAAGGTGAATTTATTAGAAGTAGCATGTAACCTTGGAAATACTAGCAGTAAATGATGGGAACCTTTTAGCGCGGGTGGTAATCTTGGTCCGTGCGTTGTCCTCGACGTGGGGAGTCGGCTATCGGAATATTATTTCAACGGTCTTTCATATTTAAGATCCATTTTATGACTCCTTATGTTATCCTTTAATTATTAATTGTTTATTAATTCGAATGAATGTTTTTGTTGCATGCCAAGTTTATTAAGTTTAAAATGAGGATATTACTCATGTTGGACTTTGAAAACAGCATCGGCTTAAGTTTAAAAAACTTGGAAGGCGGGATAGGAAAATTGATAACCTGGGAAGGATTGAGCGCGAATCGAGATCTTAGGATACAACTACCCATTGCAATTATTGACGAATAGGGGTACTCAGGGACAATTAGGCTGGTCACGTCTTAGTCTGTATTGTGCTACCTCCAAAGGCTTGGCATTATACGCTTGCCTCTGACATGCATGATATTTCATCTTATGATAACCATTTGGCTTTAACAAGCCAACAATATGTTGGTTTATGGAGTATCTTCATGGGGCAACACTGAACTAAGTAATTCACACATTTTACAACCCAAAGTTAACTTTCATCGCTTAACTCGCTTCGAAATGTTTCGAACATTTCTTACCCTTTTTTCATCATAATAGTGATGATTTAATATACTTATTATTGGTGGAATTACTTACAGGATAACACTTTTTGTCTCACCAAGTATACAGAATGGCAAAAGTTATATCCGTCTCAAACATCTTACTAATTCCCATAGCCCTATCGAAAAACCGAACGTCGCAAAATGTCATATTTGTTATTATAATGATGTCCCTTTGTCTCAGAGAAGGATAATTACACTCGCAAACTATTTCCAAGGTCCAAGATGGTCTTTAAAGCTCAAGAAAAGGTGAAATATAACTCGAAACAAAACTTATTTCCTTATCCGCTCACTATAGGCATTTGTATAAAATCGCCAATTAACAACTCTACCACGCCCACCACCGTATCACGAGAGATTTTACTTTCTCCGACTACCTGAATACGAGTAGGTAAATATCTTATCTCTGTTAAGTTACACGAGTCTATTCTCGGCGTGAAAAAAAAACTTTCATTTCTGCTTTTTTTTATGACAACAAGAATACGAGAATAGTAAGCCACAAAATCGATAGCGTATAGCTTCCGTGGTCAACGGTTAACCGTCACGGCTTTAGGGATGAGACAACAATACCAAATCTTTTTTACTATATCATTTCTAGCCTTAGTCAACGCTCTTCGCTCTAAGGCTAGTCGACAAAAAGAAACCATATAATCGCTCCCACCCTAAGAGAGATGACCACGTAGACTGAGGTCTTAATAATGGAGATCTTGATGTGATATGTGGGGTTGCAATATACGTTGCAGAATGAAGGACAATCTAATTGGATGCGTATGTTAGCTGCATGAATCTCCTTTTGAGAGACAACAATGGTTGGCCGGCGAGTTCGGGGTTGCGTATTCATAGCTGATCAATTTGTGCGGTAGCCTGGTAGCCTAGTAGCACTACTTACTATAGTATGATTTATTTATTATCGCGCAATGAATTCTTTAAATGTAGCAGTTCGGTCTCGTGGTGGTATAGTTTTAGGAGGATGTGAGGAAAGACTAGCCGAAGGTATATGAATGTATAGGTAAATATTTGTAGGGCAATAAAAAGGTAGTATAGGTAGATAAAGATAGCCAAATATGGGCAAAGTATATACAAAACGAAGATAAATGCGTATCAAAGACACAGCCTCGGAGGCCAACTTCAACTCCTTAATTTTGCAATTCATACAATTGACTCACAGCTCCAAGCCCATCTTTGGAGTACAAGGCTAAGAAGTGCGTAGCATCGCGATTGAATATGCCAGGCCAATGGGACGCGGCTTCGCCGGTAACCACACTTGCGGACCAGGTGTTCCCACCATCAACGCTGGTGATGACCTTCATCTGAGCGCCGTCGTACCCGCTGGTGCCGTCGACGTCCTCGTTCGTCATGAAGCTCGCTACGAGAGTGCCCCACACGTTATATACTTGCGGGGCCCCGGCTAACTTGCCGTTCCGCGCCGTGTATAGGCGGTTGCGCTGGCCCCATGATAGTCCGTCATCGTGTGAGAGCACGTAGTCCACGCAGAACGGGCCGTTCTCGGTGTTTTCAAATACCGCGCTATGTGGGGTGTTAGTCTCTTATAGAAGGAAGCTAAAGTATAAGAACTAACATGAGGTTTCCGTTATTATCAATAGGCGCGACGCCAACCATGCCATCTCGAGAAGTCCGATCACCACCCGAGACAGCAATCCAATTTGACCAAGTCGATCCACCATCCTTTGAATATTTCATAAAGTTGTCTTGATCACCAGCGCTGTTCTCGGCAGAGTAATAACACTGCAGGGATCCATCTTTCGCGATGCGTAGGAAGGGTTCCCAAAGGCCGTTGACGCCGGACGGGACGTGCTCCTCGACGGTAGACAAGTACTTGAAAGTCTTGCCGCCGTCATCTGAGTACGAGATAGAAATACGGAAGTAGGTATAATGCCAATCGGCGCCGGTGCGATCGTGGTTCCGGTAAGCGTATAGGATACGGCCGTTAGGCAACTGGAGTGGCATCGCATTGTTGATATCATGAGTCGCAACCTCGCCCCGGAACACTTCACCGAGGTAACCCCAGGACTGGGCACCATTTGTGGACCTCACCACTCGCAGAACATGTTCGTTGCCATCCGTAGCGACATAGCCGCCGATCAGGCTACCGTCGTTCATAAAGCTAACCCTGACATATTCAGAATTGGTATCGATCACCACCGGATCGGCGGCCTTGACCACACGGCCCGGCAATCTTTTTTCAAGGGAGACCGGAGAAACCGGGGTTGCTGAAACTAAATCGGCAATGGCAAGCGCCGCAAAAAATATCCGAGAAAACATTATGACTAAAACTGATGCTGCGAAACCAATGCAGATCGTGGCATAACATGTATGTTCATCTCCACCTGGGCTTCGCATAGATTATAATATAGGAATCGTCTTGGCCGTAAGGGCCTTGTGGCATTCCCTCATGGTATCCAAACTCCAGGAGGCGTACTGTCGCCGACCCGAGGCATGTCATTACACCATGCTCAATATCCCCATCTTGAAGCCCCCTCGAAGCTGAAGTGAGACTATCACGAGGCTTGTGAGCTAAATAGGATAGAGCTAGGTATGCAAGGCCCTATTGTCAAGGCCAATTATCCAGATTTGGCAGTATGTTGTCTTCGCGCAGCCCAGAGGCCTGGTATAGTTAATGCCCTTATAGGGCCTTGGAATTCCAAGTCAGCACGTCGGTCGAATCAAGAATCAAAGCGTCTTATTTTAGCAAGCGGTGGTGGTTCTTGTTTAAGAAGGTAGCGTTGCTGGCTCGGCTTTAATTGGCAATTGGGGCGTTGTGATTCCCGAGGACCTGTTAGCCCTGGAGGTTGTGTACCTGTGTGCCAACACCTTCCAGGCTATCTTACCTTGAATGGATCCATTATGGTCACCTATTCTAGGCTTTTTGTCCACTACTATTCGTCCTTCAGCCATGAAGGATGCAGAGGTAAGCAGTTGATGGAACGTTCCAATCAACGATTCCTTAGGTAGGCTCCGTGGTGTTTCAAGTATGCCTACTGAAGCCACCAAATTCGGTCGTACTTTACCTTGGCAAACGTAGGATTTCGAAGACGAAGGCAACGACAACGACAACATATAATAATATCGTCGTTTTCGAATTCGCCAGTAAGAATCAAACGCCAATTCTTCTCTTCTCGCAATCGCGCTCGGCTCCCTTCTGGATAGAAACAAGGCGTGATTGAACATTTCGCGGAATCCGAATCCAGGTGGTCTAGAGCTTGGTACTAGCTTGGCCTCATTCAAGGTGGGTTAGCCAAAGGGCCTCTAGGGCTAAGAACTTCGTCGCTCGACGTGTCCTAGTCGGAAAACCCAAAGACCAAAATAAATAAAATGTCAAAGGTAAAAAGAGAGCGGACAGGCCCGGGTCATATAGTCTGATCAATGCAGCACTGCATACACCGTCATACAATGTCTTGTCCAAGATAATCAATCGTCAAGCACAGACAATTATAGGTAGCGGAAGGAAATTCAAAATTAGCAGGCCAAGGAAAATAAAGCTCGCAGAACACAAAGATCACGTGCCTTAATCTGGACTGACCCTTCCACACCTCCGTAGCCAATCAAACCTCTCCTGATTACCTAGGGCATAAGGGTCAATTTTTAACCCGCTCCGCTTTTTCCCTCCCATCCGTCCAGTGCAAAACCGGTTCCAGCTACGGGTTCACAGCCCCCCATCGGCACATTCCGATCACACCACCCATCTCTCTGATCGAACGACGCAGCAGGCCAGAATGCCATAAGCAGAAGTCCAACGGTGTGATTTCTGTCTCTATCCTGTTCGAATGCGGTAAGAACTTGACCACTCATCTCCGGTCCCTTTTCGCCGCCTCGCTCCGTACCACTTACGAATAGCCTTATGGCGTGACGAGGCTCCAGCTCACCAGACAGACTTTTGCGCGAAATCTCTGTAATAACTCTAGGTAAGTTTCTATTGCTGGAGCTAGCCTGACACGCCTGTCAGGTCCCAGGAGACGCAGGATGCCGTCATGAGCGCCTGTCAAACCATGCCGCTGGATTGCGCCGCTAACCCCGGATCGTGAGTCGTCTCGTATGTTCGGCAACCTCTAGAACTCTCTCCAAGGGGCGGGCCGCGAAATATGTCCAATGTCGTGAGTAAGATTAGGTGACCGACGTACCGAGTGTCTTGCCTGTCATGTAGTCTAGCTAGTAGTATAAGAGAACCCATGAACTTCCCTTGAGGCGAAAAAAGAATCTCTCGTCATCACAGAAACATAGACATCTTCACTCTTCATATATATATAAAACTTCATTTGCATATATATACATTTCGTATATACATACAGACATCTCCGCTCTGAGCTCGAAGTAACATAGACATCTCGACTCTTACGAACTCTTACGATCATCTCATCTCCAAAAGTCTATTTCGACACTTGTCTTACTAGACCTTCATCGTCTCATCTTCATATAAATCAATAAAAATGTCGGCCGCCATCGCTACCCGAGCTCAAGCTCCCCTTTCCGCCATCCTCAGGCAAGCTTACAAGGGTCTACGACAATCCACCCGGATCGTCGAAGGCATTGAAGCTCTTCCCTCAGCCGGACCTTCTCAGCGCCCTGACTGGGGCCGCATCGCCAGGGGACGTCTTGGTGCCGCTTCTGTGTAAGTCCTATTATCCCTAAATACATAAGCCAACGAGATCTTAACTAACATTACTGGCAACATAGATACTTTCCCTTCATGGGCACATTCCTTAGCTGGCCTCTGATATCCAAGTACTTCCTCGACGGCCACATGGGACAGTTCTAACTTGGATCTTGTTCACGTTCATGCACATACTTTCATGAGCTGTTATACATACCATACACCACACACCATAAAACCATTCGTCGCGACGATTACACCATTGTATATAATACCATTCGGCCGGGCGTTTTTGGTTATCAAAGAAACCTGACAGGTTTACATATCATGACATAGGAGGCGTTCCGGGTATAATTAGTCGATTCGAAAGACAGCAGGTCAAGGGGAAGGAGAGGGGGACGCGGAAGAGAAAATGAAGAATACTCATATAGAGTAACACCAGCATATGCTACCTAACTTGGGAAATCTTAAACAAAATTGTTCATAACGTCTAGCCTCTTCTCTATGTCTTTGTATATATGAATAACTAGAAACATGCATACTTAGTACATATAACATATATGGATACTCATGTTACGAGATAACAGTCCCATTCACCGCGTGAGCCTCGGCAGAGATAGTCTCAGCTGGAGTAGCAGCACCCTTCTCGTCCCCGTACTCCAGGTACCCGTACCTAGCCTCAGGAATATGCAGCTTCCTAGCCTCACTCGTATCCTGCAATCCCGTCCTCCTCAGCACCTCCACAGTCCTCGCATAATTCTCCTCAGCGTACTTCTCCGCATCGAAACCCAGCAGCCAAGCCTCACGTCTCAAGCGCATGCTCTCTGGGTTTTTCTTCGCGGCCTCGAAGTCGGCTTTGTGCCAGATATCCCTCGTCTGCTCGCCGGTTTTCTGCGCAGATTTGACGCGCTCGTACCGGATCGCCTCGAACGCCGCGACGGCCTCTTGCACGTGTTCCGGGCCGCCGCTTTCGCGCAGACACACGGCGATCGTGACGCCGTCTTCCATCGCCTGCGAGGCGCCCTGTATCGACGTAGGCAGGAACGGATGTGCCGCGTCGCCGACCAGCGCAATCCGTCTACCCTTTGAGATCCAGGTGGGCAGGGGGTCACGGTAGACGAGTTTCCAGTCGATGAGAGGGCTTGGCGTCTTGTCTAGGATCTTCTGGACGATTGGGTCCCAGCCCTCAAGCACCTTGCGCGCGTCTTCTAGCGGCGCCTCAAGTTGCCAACTCTCCTCGATGTCGGCCTCATCCCTGTGCGTGCAGACCCACGAAAAGTCCTTGCCGTTTTTCAGGCATCCCGCGATGAAGTGCACGTCTGGTCCGAGCCAAGCGACGTGCTGGTCGCCGCCCTCCGTGAACCACTTGGTATCGGGATCCTTAGCAATCTCGTCGGCGCTGAACCAGCTGCGGTATACGGCGTATCCAGACGGCTTTGGCGCGTCTTCGAACCCGAGCACGATCTTGCGGCCCTTGCTTCGCACGCCCTCGGCCGCGATCACTATGTCGGCGGTGATGCGCTCGTCATTATCGAGCACGACGCCTGCCTGCTGATCGTCTTCGAAGTAGTCCTCAACGCGAGCGCCGAGCCGGATCTTGACTCCGATCTCCTTCGCATGGTCATAGACGATCTTGTGAAATTCTCCACGATGACCGTCGAAGCGGATACCGAATTCCTTGTCTTCGCCTTCCCAGTATTGCTTGAAGAGCGTTTCACCTTTCCAGGATTTCAGCGTGATCGCGTCGGCTCGCATGCTCAGTGGCTCCAATTGCTCAGCGACGCCCGGCCACCGGCAGAATAGCCGCGATGAGTTTGGGCCAAAGGAGATGATATCGCCTAGGAGCTTAAGCTCTGGGAATTTCTCCAGCACCAGTACATCGTGGCCTTTGCGCTGGCACTCGATAGCTGCGGTCAACCCCGCAAAGCCCGTGCCCACCACGATTACTTTGATGCCGGTTCTGGCAGGTTTCTGTGAATCGGCCATTCTTCTTAGTCTGATGCTCTTTCTTGCCTGTCACTTTTCTGCCGATATTCCAGCTCTCTTAAAACCTCGGAATTCGCGGTGTACATTCGTGTCTCGGATACCGTGTTGAGTTGCCCTCGGGAATAATTACGTGGCTAGATTCTACCCCGACCGCGAAAGCTTGTCTTCCTCCACAGCTGAACAAGCATGAGGAGGGCGGCATATGTTCTTCTACCTGTGCATTGCTGACTCGCCGCGAGGCTTTCTTTCTCTTTTCCAACCTAGCCATATTAGAGCCTGTGTTCCCCGCATCCGAGCCCCAGGAGGATTGTCGGCAGTTACATCGAGACCCTGGTATCGCGGTATGGAGCCATGAGTAAGCATTGAGATGACTGTCTCACAAGGAGCCAAAAGACATCGCGAAATCTTTCGCTAACAACGGCCAATAAGAGGCTGAACCAAAAACCTTTTAGAACTAAACTAGATAAGCCACTTAACTCCTAACTGGACAATTCTCTCTGCCGAATTCGCGGGGAAGTCGACGAACTCTTCTAGCTCCCCATGGGAAACTTGTCATAGTCTATTTCCCCAAGTTTTAGTTTTGCGGAGTATTTGTTAATCAGGCTTAGATCGTGCGGAGCTTTCGAAGATCTGAGCTCAATGCGCTGTGAGTGGTGATGAGGGTGGCTCGATGCTACCCTCCATGCAGGAGTCATTTGAAACCCTTGCCCATACCGGCATCTCAACCATGGAAGGCTACAAGGAGGGGAGCGTGTAGTCAGTGCTTATGTATCGATGGCGGATTCTCCAACTCTTGTCACCGTATATCAAATCTGATGTCCCCTAGGACGCGTTCTAGCGAGCGACGTCAATTGTCTTCGTTATTAAGTTATAGATAATATCGATATTTTTCGTGTTCGAATAGGTCGACAAGATGCCTTGGGGGATCCTTGAGGATAAGCATATGGAACGTGTTCCTGGTACAAGTACGGTGACACCCGGTGACAATAACATAAAAGAAAAATACTAACTGAAAGTTTAGTCATACTTGCCGATCAGTCTGATGTGCCAGAGGAATATCGAAACATATCCCGAGATCTACTCAAACACGGTACTGGCAAGCACTCGCATATCATATTGGCTCCTCAACCAACAGATTCTCCCAATGACCCTCTCAACGTAAGTATCGGATTACAAGGAGGTAATAGAATCAAGTACTAATAATTGCTAGTGGCCGACTTGGAAAAAAGATGTCATCCTCGTCATCGTCGGTCTGTCTGCCGGTGTCGTTGGCGCATACGGACCAATGCTTTCGCCGGGCTTCATCGAGATTTCTGCAGCGCTCGGTATAACGGTCAATACCCTATCACAAGCAACGGCGTGGGTGGTTTTGACGATCGGCCTCTCGTTGTTCATATTCAATCCTTTAGCGAAGAAGATTGGACGGCGACCGGTATATATCATATCGAGTATCATCATGCTATCTGGAAGTATCTGGGGAGCCCTTGCCAAAGATTACAGCAGCTTCTTGGGCAGCAGAATTTGGAGTGGTTTAGGCATGGCCCCATATGAAGTGCTTGTTCAGTGTACGATCGCAGACACGTATTACGTGCACCAGCGTGCAACGAGAATTGCGATCTGGAACATGTTCTTGTTATGTGGTATTAGTGGAGGTGCCCTCATTGCCGGCTATATCATTCAGGTAAGTCCTTTCGAGAATTATGACGACGACTTGCTAACACATCCCTAGGACCAAGGCTGGCAGTGGACGTTAATCTGGTGCGCTATCCTTTTTGGTGCACTACTTCCTCTAGTCATCCTCTTCGTTCCCGAAACAGCATATAGAAGAAAGTCATATGAACAGCAACTAGTAGCTAAAGGTGTTATCAACCAAGATACGAAAACAGATACTTCAGAGAAGAAAGAGACACCATCTGAGCAAGATGAAAGCGCGACAGCAGAAACGGTAGAAACCGGAGTGGTGACGGAACGTAAAGAGTCATACCTACAGAGCTTGAGGCCGTGGAATGGTATCTATACCGACACGCCACTCTGGAAGATCTTCTTGCGTCCGATGGTAGTTTTCTTCTATCCGGCCGTCCTCTGGGGATTTTTGCTTTATGGTATAACATTATCTTGGATAGTCGTCTTCAGCGTCGTGAACGCTGTTATCTTCACCGCACCACCATATAATTTTTCAGTTTCCCAAACAGGGTTGATTTCGCTATCCCCTTTCATCCTTACCCTCATTGGAGAAGTCATTTCTGGTCCTTTGAACGATTGGGTTTGCCTATACCTGGCTAAGAAGAACCACGGAATCTACGAGCCGGAGTTCCGGCTCCCGCCCATTATTATCTCATTCTTGGTTGGAATCGTGGGCTTCTTCGGATTCGGTGCGACTGTCCACTACCAAACACACTGGACCGGTCCCGTCTTATGTTTTGGATTGGCGAATATGAGCCTTGCTCTGTCTAATGCGAGTGTATTCGGCTATATCATCGATTCTCATAAAGAGTTGAGCGAAGAAGGTATGGTACTCCCATTTCCCATAAATGATGACTTTCGGCGTATGCTAACCGCCGTGGCTTGCAGCATTTGTGGCTATCAATGCCCGAAACCTGCTTACATTCGGTCTTACCTATTTTGTCAATGATTGGCTTGCAAGAGACGGTACTCTCAAGGTGTTCAATGTGCTTGGAGGTGTCTTTATTATTGTCAATGTGTTCACGATCCCGTTGTGGATTTTCGGGAAGCGAGCTCGCAGTTATATCGCCAGAAACAAGACGCTGCATGGATTTATGCACGAAGATTAGATTGATAAATTGTACAAAATGGGTATATCAGATAAAAAGCAAGAATGTATATCGAAATATCTAGTGATAGTTGAATTGCTTGAATTCATTCTAATATGTGTATGAGACCAAAGGACCAGACTATGAGAATGAAGCTGACCCCACATATTGGAAAGCTTGTGTAACCGACAGGGAATAGTAAACTCAAGAGGTGGTCTGTGCACATCAATATCTAAAGTTTGGACCATGTATATCTATGATTTTGACACGGACCCCTGCAGAAGCTCCTGATAATCTAAAGAAAGGCAGGCGCGTCGTGGAATTGAATTTGAAGCTTCGCCAAAATTGACTAACTTCCAATTAAATAGTAAACTGTCAATTTGCCGACTTCTTTTTTTGCTTCACTACCAGTCCATCGTTCACCTTCTACCGATATGAGCGATTTGCTTCTTTGGTTTACGAATTGACGACTTATTTTGCCATTCATTTTCGCTCGTTGCTCTGATTTTATAATACCCTTGAGAAATCGACTAAATATTTGGTGTGGCGTGCAATAACAAACGGAATACCCACTTTGACCGACTTTGTGAAAGCGAAAGCCTGCGAAACAACCTGGGTTGAGAAACGAAACGAAACAAACCAAGCCAACATTGCAAAACTCAAAGTTCCAAAGGTTACGGATTAGAGGGTCAAGGTCAAAAACTAAAATAAAAAAAGGGGAGACCGGAGTGGATAGTTAAGAACACCAGTTCAGATACCAAGGTCAACGATGACAGACTCATTACACAACGCACCCATTGTGCTGGACAATGGCTCCGGCACCATCAGAGCGGGTTTTGCAGGGGACGACTTACCGAAATGTTACTTTCCCTCCTTTGTCGGCCGGCCAAAGCATCTGCGAGTGTTAGCCGGTGCGTTAGAAGGCGAAGTATTCATCGGCCAAAAGGCGGCGACGGAGCTAAGGGGACTGCTGAAAATCAGATATCCCTTAGAACATGGCATAGTCACAGATTGGGATGATATGGAGAAGATATGGGAGTATGTTTATAGCGAAGGCCTGAAAACCATGAGTGAAGAGGTATGTATACAAATATGCGGGCGTATATTGGCCTCTATTCAGCCACAAGTAACGCTAACGTGAACCTGCCGGTCAGCATCCCGTCCTCCTGACAGAACCCCCGCTCAACCCGCGAGCCAACCGCGACACCGCAGCCCAGATCCTTTTCGAAACCTTCAACGTGCCCGCCCTCTATACCTCCATCCAAGCAGTCCTATCCCTCTACGCTAGCGGACGCACCACAGGCTGCGTGCTGGACTCCGGTGACGGCGTCTCGCATGCGGTGCCGGTGTATGAAGGTTTCGCAATCCCGTCTTCCATGCGACGAATCGACGTCGCCGGCCGCGACGTGACCGAGTATATGCAGACGCTACTACGCAAGAGCGGCTACGTCTTCCACACGAGTGCCGAAAAGGAGGTTGTGCGCCTGATCAAGGAATCCGTCTCCTACGTTGCCATCAACCCCAAGGCCGAGGAGAAGGAGTGGCAGAGCGCCAAGCTCGACTCAAACAAGACTGCCGAATACGTGCTTCCTGACGGTAACCGCCTGCGCGTTGGCCAAGAGCGTTTCCGTGCCCCTGAGATTCTATTCGATCCCGAGCTCATTGGTCTCGAGTATCCCGGCATCCAGCAAATCGTTACGGATGCTATAAACAGGACGGATCTCGACTTGAGGAAGGCTCTCTATGCTAATATTGTCTTATCCGGCGGCAGCACCCTCACGAAAGGTTTTGGTGATCGTTTACTGAGCGAAGTCAAGAAGCTCGCTGTCAAGGATATGCGGATCAAAATCTTCGCCCCGCCAGAGCGAAAGTACTCGACTTGGATCGGAGGCAGCATTTTGGCAGGATTGAGTACATTTAGAAAGGTATGTCTTTTATTTCACTTGAAAAAAAATCGGAGGTATAATACTAATCGGGATATAGATGTGGGTTAGCATCGACGACTGGCATGAGGATCCCGACATTATCCACAAGAAATTGACATAAGCTTCCCTATGTATCTTAATTTTCGAATGAATACGGGAGGCGGAATATTTAACGAACACACTCAAATGCGGCATGGGGGAAGGGGGTCAATGAGTTACGAAAATTGGCGATCTCCTATCCCGAATGTAATAGATACGAGCGCGACGGAACTACTCAAGCATAGCATGAATCCCGTTAGACATGATTACCCAGGACAGTCGTCTGATAGTTCGCTGTTGGGGTTTCTGAGATGTTCAAATGGGAGGAAAGGGAGGTTGACGGATGGGGCAGAAAGGAGAGGTTGGCGCCGGCAGCTTGTGTGTCAGATTATTGGCGGAATACCTAAGTCATCTACGTAGATGAATGATACCCAGGCGTTGAAGATCATGAAATGCTGTCTTGATATATATCTATGTTCTGTGATCGTGATGCAAATCTCAACGCTTTCACATTTCGTAGGTGACGATATACTAACAATCATGAATCCTAATTAGCATGAAGGTATGAGTCGGTCAGTCTATTATGACAACATGATACAATTCACATATCGAACAGGCCAAATCCAGAGACAGAAATCGTAGTTGGGTTTCGCAGTCGTGATAGACGCGGACCGCTAATGTTTCTTTCATTCAAAATCATGTTATATGTCTTCATATACCCAATAATCGTCCAATCCAAAACATCGCCATCGGGGGTATATATGTGTCATCCATCAAAAATTCACCAGAAACAAACGCCCGCCTTTGGTGTGTGAAAATATCTTTCGTCCCGGAGTCTGCCAGCCGGTGGGGAAAGGCGAATCGACACTTATATCGTTGTGTGTCGTGGGTACTTGGTAATAATATTTCCCCGGTTTCGTGCATTTCCCGTGATTCCAAACCAAATCTTTGAGCTTTCCTGTTTGCTCTGAGGCCCCCGTAACTTTTTTTCTTTCGTTCTTTTTCCGTGATCCCAGGACCCTTTTGCCTGGGGTCGTGATACCCGGTCATGCTTTGAGTGAGGCATGGTAGTATCCGAGAACTCCGCTGCGCCATTGCTCGCCTGTAATAAAATGTAGAGAGAAGTTGGTGTGTAGTGTGTGGTGTATCTATTGTAAGGTGTTTGGTAGTTGCGATGTGTTGAATATTAAATCATCGCCGTCGATGTCGTTGAGGTGATAGGGGGTTACACTGTAGCTGCTTAGTGCCGGTGACTTATGCGGCTCCATATGTTGGACAAGCTACCAGTGCTGCTCGAGCTGTGCTGGCTCGATGCGTCACTACCCTTGCGGGTCGTGAGCGTGGGTCCGCTGGCTCCGTACACGTTCCCGGCACCACCCCGGCCGACGTAGCCTACGGGCTTCTGCTCGATGTGGCTCTTCGAGGCGAATTCCTCGTCGAATGACATGACGGGCTTCTCGGCTGACACGTGTGCGTTACCTGCACCTCCTCGTCCGGAGTGGAAGCGGGATGAGGTGGTTGATACTGGCGTCGGCCTTGTTGCGACACCGGTAGAGGGTGTGGTGGTTGGGGCACGGAAGTAGTTGCCAGCGCCTCCCCGACCAGAGTGGGCGTATGAGTTCTTCGGGATGGTTGGGTGAGGCTCGGTGATGGTGAAGTTAGGCATGTTTACGGAATAACCTGTGTGGCGGTGAGGTTGATGTATTGATGATGAGATTATAGTATATATGGATATAGGTGGTTATATCTTCGTTAGATAGTTGATCAAGAGTCCAAGTACAAGAGTTGATTCAAACGGATGATGGGATGGTGGGCTTAGGTTAATATAGCTACGTATTCGATCGCGATGACCGGGGAGCAACCCCTTTGTCATAGTTACACCACGGCCTCGAGAACGTTCCAAGTTTGCCTGCACGTGGTACCCGCGGACAGGATCAGGAACAAAGCTGGCCACGATACGTAACTACGTACTCTAAATCTAGAATGAAAACATTTCCATTTTGGAAAAATTTTCATGACCCCAAGGCCATGGTAGAAGACGTGCTGTGGACACAAGCGTAGCTCTGAGACGCTAGGCGAGCTTGCCGGCGTAGCTTGTCGCATGGAGATGACAACACGTTTTTTTCTCAGCCCAGACTGCCAGACAGGGCCAAAACTAAGCCATAAAATGTTCGGTATTTCTTTAGACTGTTTAGACTGGAAAATCCAATCGCCTAAGCGTCGATGTCGTAAGGCGCCTAGCAGTTAAGGGTAAGTTAGTGGAATCTGGGGTAACCGCGTGATGGATACCATTAGCTAGGAATTAGCTAACAAAAGCTCTCAAGGTCGAAGAGGTTACGAAATCGGGGCTTGGGTAAAGGTATCATGAGACCTGCAGAGGAGTTTTCTGTACATAACGATTACCCCATAGTTTGCTCCCTAGTCGCTACTATGCGGTAACAGAGCTAGGGCAGGGGTTGTGCAAAACGGACTCCTGGTGGTGCAATCCATTCTTTAGTTTCTCCTTTCGGACAAAGCTGAACGGGAGATGATCATCTAATAATATCCATCTAGGATTGGTAGGACCTCCTGGATCTCCTTGTCCTCTGAGACCCGGCAACGTCATGCCGTACATAGAAGCTGCCGGTGTATTTCACTGCAGGTACGAAGTCGTTGATTGAAGAGCCGCCGCAATCCGCGAACCAATAGATTCAATGCCTGCCTATATTGATTCGCTGGCAACGGCTGAGATCAACGAGCGACCAAATTTCGCCATATGCTCCTATGCGATTTTGCCTTGTCGAGCATGTCCAGCCAAACCAACCAATGCCAATTGTAACAATGTCCGCCAGGCGTTTCCTTTCCCGAGTGGCGCACACTTCGACGAAATGAGCATCTCCGGTCTTTGTTTCGACAGGAAATCGCGGTAATACCGTACTGGACCCCCAAAGGTTGCCTACCTACTTTTCATAATCATCTTACTCGACGTTGAATTGAATAATTTTTTAAAGAGTCAGAGGGTCCGGTGAAAGAATTTGATAGTGTCCGGGACTACTGCGCAACGCTGTAGCCCGGCTAATGAAGTTTTTGACCCGCCACTTCCTTGCCTGGGCACTTAGGTGGCCCACAATCAGTGGGTAAGCCCCCAAAAATAAAGAGAAAAAGAGGCTTTACACGGCTCATCCGAATGAGATCGTAGTTTCCGATCTACTATTGACAGTCGAAGCGGAGTCAGACTTTCGAATCTATTGTTATTCTAAAAAGCCATTGTGACCAGGTACAAGAACGTTACTCCATAATCTGATGCGACGGCTCCGCCGTAACAAGGAAATTCGTGACCGGCTGACCGACGAAGCGAAAATAGCGTCGGGGAATAAACCAGGAAAAAAAGATCGTGACACGAAAATTTGGAGTTGATTTTTTCCAACTCGCCTTAGGTCATCCAGCCCCTGGTACTCAACCATCGTGGGGTAAGTTCTTAGCCCTAGCCACTGTACCTATTCTATTTCAACATTGAACCCCTTGAACAACTTTCGATCTTACTAACATCATCCGATATTTACTGGATTTCATCCTTGCTTTACTCACCGACATATTTATTTCTGATGATTGTTGAAAGTTCCTTTATTTTATGAGAACATCTTAATGCTCGCGTGCTATACTTGATGAATGTCGTTTCCCCTCTGATTAAAGTATAACGTTGCGTTTTCTTTCGTGATTTTGGCGCCATACACAGCTAAGCAACAAACATATTACAACATTATATCCCCGTCAAAATGTGTCGCTAACGTGGTATTTCATGCATGGGACCTGAAAATCATCATCTGCCCGTGGTGGGCGTAGGATGGTTTTCATATATCCTGCAATGCTCAAACAAAGCTTACTATGACGACAATCCAATCGCCAATTTCTCATCAATAAGAATCGGTGTAGTTGTAAATGAGAAATTCTCAATACCTTAATATAGCGTTTGCGAGACTAGGTACCTAGTCTTTGAGTAAGTAATGGGAATAAAGCATTTGCTATGCTTTGGCTTCAGGAGATCCGTCCTTCTGAAAAGAACCTTGGAACGTTTAATCCATATTCTCGACTTAATGGCTCTTCTTGTCGCGGACCAAGGTACTATCTCACAGCATCTTACGATCCCCCAGGAAATAATACGAAACTCAACTTTCCTGATATTAGTGCCTGTAATCGAAATGTTTAGTGGCAGTGAAAATGCACTTTGGTTTTGTGGCGGAGTCGTTGGAGTCGCTGGGACAAGATTGATGCCTAAAGATCTCTTTTGAGAGAACAGCCTCGACATGATAGGTGTCTACTAATATTCACTTGCAAATGCGGAATATCCAGGTCGATAGTTTGTGCTATTCAAAGCAATGGATAACGTTTGGTATTGTGTAAGTGTATCCTGTGGTGAATTTCCAGGGCTTCGTAATAGTTGCTTACTCTCACTAGTGCAGTTGCTCATATGGAGAGTCCTCAAAGCCCCGTCCAGCATGTCCGTCTTGTGGGAGAAATAGATACATTGACTGTTTTGTGGAAATTTTCCTTAGCAATGAGGCCCCGAAAAATGGATCTACTTATCCCATATGGAAAAGCGATACAGCTTTGCAAGAATCAAGTCACCTATTCGCCGACGAAGCCTCGCAGTTGGAAAATGATGAGCTACTTATCCTTTTTGGTTACTTAGCTGCTACTAGAAAATCTTCAATCACTATTTCTGGATTATTTAGTGGGGTTGGATCGGACATTGGCATGCTAAGCACGTCCCGTAATTGCTCGGATGTTACTATTAATCTATCCGCTTCAACGACTGCCGACCCGCGACATCAGTTAAGCACGCGTAATCTTGGGCGTTTCCTCCGTAGCTCCCAGTCCTCCTTCTCGCCTTCCGAGTCTTCAATCAATAGCACAGCTTTCCAATCGTCTACGGCGGAGACGCCGAGAGGACGAGAAACTACAGTCCGCAATTTCTGCTCATCAACATCGACTAGACGGGACAATAAACCTCTTGCTTGTCCTTTATACAAGCTAGATCCAGACGAGTATTTCAAATGCCATTCCAGGCGGTTTGAGACTAAAAATCAACTACAACAGCACTTGAATAGATGTCATAAATTGAGGCGTTGCTGGGTATCTTTTGATGACGTGGGGTCAAGCTTTATGATTCAAGACATGGCTTTTGGTGGGGAGAGGGATCGGTCCCGAAAAAAGAGAGACAAGGCTCGAGATCAACGTTATGAAATAGCTAGCCCATTTCCGTGGTCTATCTTATGAAATTTTTATTTTACTTTAGCTTACATACCTACATTTTGAATTCTAAGATAAATGATCATTACTAGTTTCTCCTCTAATTTAGCTGTTCTACTAAGGTACCTTAGAATACAACCTGTATACTAGGCACCTAGGTAGGTAGGTAGGTATTACCATAGTGTACAATTTCTAGGTACCTTCTTTGCTATAGATAGAAGGTCACTGTATGTAATAATGACTGGTCACGTGGGGCGGGGTTGTTATGCGCACCTCCAGGTTTAAGGGCATTATTTCCCATAAATCTCCCAGTATGTTGGCGTAAAATATGCCTTTCACACAGATATAAAAGCTATAAAAGGTGACAATAATGCCGGAATTAACTAGGTAGGTAACCTTCTCTCTTCATTGATTCGTTCTATCTCAAGTGATCGTAACACACGGGTGTAGTCTCTGACTGGCGACGGCTAACGGATCATCCAGCTTAAGCTTAATCCAATACGGGTCCTAATCAGCACCCCATCCAACGACACCTCGAGTGTAATGCAATCACGCCTACCACGGACTAAGTCGGAGTACAACCCAGTTTGCCGGGAAGTCACGAATCTATCGCATTTAGATGAAAGCCATTCTAAAAAGAGAAGTAGGCTATAAGAAAGCCTTGAGGTTGACGTCAATCGACCACCAATGGAGAATACCAATATGGTTGACCGCTTCGTCTTTAGCGACTGTGTTGTAGCGAGGACCTGCCAATGATCTAACATCATCGGAATAATCAAGACTTTGATCAGAGGAATCGTATGCAGGTGAGACCGGGTTTTGGTGGCCAACCAATGATGCTTGAACACACGCATCCCCGCGGCGCCCTGAAGCAGTGCGCGCCCAAGTAATAATCGATTTGATCAAAAGATACATCAAAATAGTATCTTTCAATCACGACGATGACCAGAAGTTACTGTTAGAGAGTGCTTCTTGGTCATGGCGATGATCAAATATGTTCTCTTCCCACTTATGGCCTCAGTCAATTGGGTGTTCGCAGTTAGCGATTAAGAGACGAGCCAATAGAACGGCCTAATTAATGTGTATTGCCAATAGTCTGGCATCAAGAAGACCCAAAGACCACTTTATATTCCATCAGTAGATTCAAATATGGATGAAATTGTTTTCTTGTGAACAACTACGATTTGAGTAACACGTATACCGCACATCGAACTTGCGAAATGGAGACGGTTTGGTTTTGTGTGAGTCAATACTGCATTTGAAGCAATTCCCACTTACTCCTACGTAACATCTGCTAACTATTTTTAGTGCCAGTGCTCATCGACAGGGTTTGGTGGGATGTCTTTAGAACTTGACTCATATTGTTTAAAATGTTGGAGAGGAAGATGCATCCATTGTCCTGTGGAATATGCCCCTGACAAGGCGGGGGGGAAAGGGAAACCTTTATACTCAACTTCCCAGAAAAATAGGAGGCTCACCGAAAATGAGGCTCTGCGTGGAGAGCACCTAGAGTTTGAGGCTCTGCAAGAAATAAGTCAACCGTTGACCGAAAGAGCCTCACTACTATCTACTGGCGATCAGGTCCTTTGCAGTTACCCAAATGGTAGTAAAGTGCCCTTGATTCACCATAGTCGCAGTGAACCCGGACCAATTAGTGGGGTCGAGTCGGAAATCAGCAAGCCGAGTCTCATTTATGACAGAGAATACACACCCCACAGTTGTCTGGACACAACCGATCCACCAGACTCACTCTCAAGTATTGACAAGGATGCAAACAATGCGGTTGTTCTCTTCGGAGAGGACTGCCTTGGTCCCAGGAGTTACTTGAAACACCAATCTGGTTTGTCCACGGGCTTTGGAGATCCGATCGATCAATTGCTATTGAATACAGTCGGTGCAGAAACCAGTGAAATTGCCCCAATCGACCCCAACTTGGAAATAGCCTATGACGGTGCCGACGCCGTCCAACCGCAACGGCACCAATGGGATGTTCCCAGCTATCCTTTAGGTACAAACGCCCCTAATATCTCACGTCTACCTGATGACTTTCATTATCTTACCTCATGGACCCACGATGCTTTTCAGCTTCCGAATGCGCCATGCCAATTGCTGGCTGCCGAGTCGTTGATAGACCAAAGTGAGATATCTTCACCATTGCAAGTGGCCCCCTTTTCTCCGAGCCTGCCGTGCCACAAAGGCACAGATCAACAGCACATTACCAGAAAGGGGAGCCTTTCTTCAAATATCAGAGCCTGCGAGTCTTGTAGATCGACAGCCAACCTAGATGGCAGACCACTTGCTTGCGTTTTCTACAAACACGATCCGAATGAATATTTCAAGTGCAGTTTGAAAGAATTCAAGACCATTGGTCACATGCGACAACATCTAGACAAGCATCACAAGTTAGCAAAGTACTACTGCAAACGTTGCTGGGCATCCTTCCACGACGAGGGGTCCTTAAAAACGCACACTGGGTGCCAGCCAATGGGTGGAATCCCCGTCAATGATCTAGCCCCGATATCCAAGGCTCGAGGTATCAATCCTAATTCAAAGTGGTATTGGACCTATCAGCGACTTTTTGGAGAAAACAGCTCCTTGCCACAATGCCCCTATCCACATCCCAAGCAAGATCTTCGTGATCATACACTTGATAGCCTTCACCGAAACCTTGAGGGGAAGGGAACTAACTTCACCATTGATGAAATAAAAGAAGTCACCACGAAGATGAAGAGGCAGACTACAAACAGCCAATCGATAGTTGATCGATAGGCGGGGATTTCGGAGGACACTGGTACCTTCAACCCAAGGATTTCAAAGAATTCCGCCTAACTAGAAAAAAAGTAAGAAAATTTCCGTCCCAAGCGATTCCGTATGCATTCATACTAACCTCTCCCATTCATTCAGGAGCCCTATATATCACGTTAGAATAAGAATCAGATTTTCTATAAGGATTCATCACTACTTTTGATGTCATCGAAGTAGAGCCCTCCGCACGAATTATTGTCGCGGAATCCAGATACGTTAAGGCCACTATTTTTGTGGCCAGGAACTTTACCAGTGAATAGAAAGTCCGCTCGATGAGCTTGCTTGGATTAAAGAGACATGCACTACTAAAGTAGACATTGTAAGTTACCTACTGGTTATAATATAGATATTACTACTTCTGGGAATGCTAACTAACTGATTATTAGAAGCTTTCTTCAGGGTAGTAGAAGTAGAATTAGAAGGAATAAACCAGATAATGTGGTGCCCATTTGGCCCCGCCCCCACAATTGTAAAATCTTCCCAACTCTGTTCAATGTTCCAATTCAAACCCCCTGTGACCCATCTGTACGCAATAGAAGAAGAAAAAGATTAAAAAAATATGGATTTACAAAACTAACAATCGCAGCTAATTCGAAAAATAATATGGACGAGCAGGGAGTTGAACCCTGGACTTCTCGCATTTCAACATAGGTGTTTTACTAGGTAAGACGATGCGAAGCGAGCACTCTACCACTGAGTTACACGCCCTTAATTAGTGAGTAATGGACTTGTTGGTCCCATCACATCTGATTGGTCAGATTACAGCACTGCATTATCTTATATCCAATAGAAAATAAACGGATGTGTATATCAACCTTCTTTTTTCTACGATTTCTATTGTTGGTATGATTTTCTTTGTCAAATCCAATTGCCACCTGACAGTCTTTCATGGTTTGGGTTTTAAGATTTGAGATCCTTTGTTTGATGTTTGATGCTTGCTGTTGAATGTCTGAATAGAGCAAGGTACCTAAAAGAGAAGAATGCAATAGAAGTCTACATCACCCTCTACATAAGTACCCCCCAAAACCACACAGCTAGGTAGCTCACTCGATTTCGCAACAGTTTCTTTCTTGAGCATAGGTAGATGGTTGAACCTATTGTTCTTGCCTGTCTAGCGACTAAGGAATTGAAAACCTTGCCTCTCATATTAAACCCCATCTGTTCTCTCATAACCCACCATTAGTGCAATCTCTACACACAACGTTGATAAACAGTCACTCATCAGAATAACACAAAGCTCTTGGATAATACTATTGTTTAAATAACACATTGGACAAAGCTTTGAATCCATTTTCTAGGTGGTGCCGGAAACGTCTTGTTTCTTTGTCTTCGCCTATTCACAATAACCTAGTTATCGTCGACATCAGCAACACGGAAAATATCGCTACATCGGAACCAACAAGAACTCGATAGATACCTACACTCTAGATAGTTCATGGGAACAGAAGAATCCAAGATGTTGGCCGAACCGTCAAGCCAACCCGCGGTTGAAAATGATTCCAATATGCCGGTCGAACCGTCGAACCCACCCATGGTTGACAATGATTCCTCGTCGTCCTCAGATGAAAGCGACACGACGTTGACTTTCGACCAGCGACAGATAAAAAAGATGAATCGTGAACTCCTCAAGCTCCGTCTCGCTGCTGTAGAAGCCCAGTATGCGGTTCAGGAGCTCGCCCCGTTTGTCAAGTCATTGGGGAGCCGGACGATGGCCGGCAACGAGCCGATTATCTGGAGCGGCTACTGGCTTGACAACATGTGGAGGTCGATTATAGAAGCACGGTGCAGGGTAACAGCACTCGATGATCAACGACAGAAAATCCTGAAAGTCGACCGGAGTCTTGAGCGTCTCGGCGGTCCGTTCACAAAGATAGAATTTCAGACCGGTGTCTCCGCGGAACTGAGTGAAGACTGCACTAAACAGCTCCACATGGCGGAAGCGACGTTTCGTGATGCCGAGTGGGAAGAGGCCAAGGCCAGAAATCCAGGGCCTGGTGCTTCTCATAGAGTCGATGATGACGATGAGGACGATGAGGACAAGGAGAACGAGGGTGCGGGCGCAAGAAGCGCACTAGCGCGCGACAGTTCATCAGCCCTATCGTCTCCCGGCAGCTCACTGGGCTCGTCGACTGATGGTGGTAGTGGCGGCGGCGGTGGTGGTGGTGGTGATAGTGATGGTGGTGACAGTGGTGGTGAGAGTAATGCTGGAGGCGCTGGTTATGCTGGAGGTAAACGCCGAGACCGCATGGGTCGTTATGCCGACCTCTACAATCTTTTCAAAGTTGGCGGTGGTTATGCTCGGGAATTACCACCAAGACGTTGGAATAGGCCAAATTATCCCATCCCACCAGAGTCAGACTCAGACTCAGACTAGAATAGTCATAGTATGATACAGTGCTACCTGGCACGGTCTGCACTTTTTGGACTCCATTCGGAGAAGTTAATATTATAATGTTTCCTAATATCGCGAATTCTGTATGTGCATAGCAAAGAATTAATGTCAGTATGCATGGTTACTAACTCCTTGGCGTATTGGAGATTTAGTTCCGGGGTTGCTAGATGGGGCTTCCTCGTAGTAAACGCTAGACAATGTACTTTACTTAATACTGCTTCACAATTGGTTCAGATTACCGAGATCTGGATACCGAGCCTGATTGAGCAAGACTAAGAACAAACTTAAGGAAAACATCGTCAGTCTTGGCACTAAGAGACCAAATTGGCCGCGTAGTGTAGTGGTTAGGTATGTGGCGCTATCAGGACAATTTCTCTCTGCAGCTAGTTAGCTAACTATCGTAATAGCACGCAGGATTTGTAAGTCTCTTTCGAGGTTGACCTGAGGATTTTCCCCTAACGATTTCTAGTGATGTTCATCGAATTTTCCTGAGACCTGAGTTCAATCCTCGGCGGGGCCTATTCAATTTTTTTTATTGTCATCTTTTCGGTCTTGTGGTGCTTGTTCCCCTGTATCCCGTTAGCCGTACAAGTACCTAGGTTCTAGGTACATACTTATGTATACGTAGTAATAGTTTATAATGATTTCATAGGTTACTCCTATGATCTTTAGATTACCCCTTTTTGCATTACATAGTAAGTAGGTATTTATGAATTATACAAGGTCCTGACGAATCACTGTGTAAAAATTGGTCAACTTTGATAAATGTGGGCCAAGACCTAATAGTTAATATAGTCATGTGATCTGGTGTTCTCCTACGCGCGTCTTATCTAATCAAGAGTGGAGAATTCCTGGCCGCGGTGGCCTAGATATGTACCTTGTACCGTTCTCACAGCACTTTCAATTACCAGGTACATACCTACAATTGCGGTTGAATCCACTACTCCTCTCACTTCACACTTCACCCTACACACTTTCCACTTCCCACTTCCCACTTCCCGCCTCGATCATTACCAGTTATAATATCGTCTCATCAACACTTCTTCATCGCGCATCGCGCTCCTCGTGTGATGCCGTATGTAGGAGAAGCCGCGCGAAACCCCATGATACACAACCCAATTTTGCAACCAAGCCGTCATGCCAGCGTATGTTCTAATCCAATTAATCCAACCCTCTACACTATTTACAACGCCTCTAAGCTAACATTACAATTGCGACTAGTCCGGGCGAACAGCATAACGGTATTTCCAATCCTTTCGAGGAGCCGAAGCCTCACATTTCCGAATTCACCGCGACTCAAATAGCTACCTTGCAATCGCGTTTAGACAAACAATTAGGCCCCGAATATTTATCCGCACGCAGCGGTCCGTCAGGCCAGAAAGTCCACTACATAGCCGCCGAAAAATGCATCAGCCTCGCGAACGAGGTCTTCGGCTTCAATGGCTGGTCCTCTAGCATCCAAAATATCCAGGTCGATTTTGTCGACGAAAATCCACAGACATTCAAGATCTCCCTAGGCTTATCCGTCATCATTCGCGTAACGCTGCGAGATGGTACCTATCATGAGGATATTGGATACGGACACATCGAAAATTGCAAGGGAAAGGCGGCCGCGTTCGAGAAGGCGAAGAAGGAGGGGACTACGGATGCGCTAAAGCGTGCGCTGCGGAATTTTGGCAACGTCCTTGGCAATTGTATCTACGACAAAGATTATGTTGCTAAGGTTACTAAGATGAAAGTTGGCCCCGTCAAATTTGACGAGGGCAACCTGCACCGTCATTCTGATTTCGCCAAGAAGACGCCGGACGTTGTGAAGGTTGAGCCGAAGGAGATTGCGGAGAAGAGTGTTGTTGCGGAAAAAATGGCCGCGCATGGTGGGTTCGACTCCGATGACATCGATTGGGCGGATGCTGATATGATGAATTTGTAGTATCGGATTTGCTTGATGAAGACTTCGGTGATTTTGACGAGGTCGATTTTGGAGTTGCAGACGAGGGCCACCCGGATGAGGTCATACTTCCAGCTTCTCACGGAACGAACTCAAGTGAAAAATCTCAGATTTTACCGATTGGCAATAACAGTGATCGAAATTCTTCATCTACCTCTACCTCTACAAATAGTGCTACAAGGCCAATGCAGCCACCCCCGCGGCCAATTGCCCAACCTCCTAGACAACCTCAAACTCCGAACCAGCAACAGCCACAACGGCCAGGTCCCTCTTTTCAGGGACGGCCAAATCCGCAATCATACCAAAGACCTCCTAGCCATGCTAACAACACCGCCCAAAATGCAGCAGCAAATAACAGAACGAATACGCCACCTCCCCAGAATCGAGCCACGCCCACGGAGCAGGTCGGTTTCTACTCAGCCCGATCGATCAAAAAGTTGCCGGAAAATGCCACCCCGGACGCAGCCATCATCCCCGTACAGGGCGCCAAGGCTTTCGATCCCCATCTAGACAGTCCTTCAATCCGAAAAACACCTGGAATCGACCACAGCTCTTCCAAACCGTTAAGTAGAGACGGAAAACACGTCCCACCCCCCAAAAGAGACGCAGAGCCGCAACGAGGCCCGACTAGTGGTCCGGCTGCCAACAGCTTCTCGAGCGCGGTTGGGTTGGGACCGGGTCGACCTAACGCGGGCGGTGTTGGTAACCCCGCGTTGAACCAAGCTAGACAGATCGGTGCTCCTGGAGGTGTGGGAAGCCCGATGGGAAATAGAGGCCAGTATCGGCCGTTAACAGTGAAGCGACCGGCACCTACGGGGGGTGAAACTGGAACGCGGTCGCCCTTAACAGAGGTTTCGACGAATGGTCCTCCCCAAGCTATAGGCGGAGGAGGCGGAGGAACTGACCCTAAGAGACAAAAGGTAGCTTGATTTGCATAGGATAGGTCCAATTGGCTTCTACAACTGAGCTGGCACGGGTATGGTATAGGCAAGAGACGGAATCTTCTCAATGGGCTGCTCGGCGTTTGGAGTACTATTGTTAGCTCTAGTGGGCAAATGCTATTGTCAGGCACTCTGTATTGACGTCACGTTGATTTTAATGGTCCTAGAACGCGCAATGGAAATGATAGTGACCTGGCCCGGCTAATGGACCTGATAGAAATTCGATTAAACCAATCCTGAGCCCCCATTTTGGCTCGTCTAGAATCCCCGACGTAATACGGCATTGCACCGTAGCTTGACCAATGGATATATTTCAATGATTCGAATACTTGTCAAGCTTCCATGCAGTACTTCGTCTATTATTTACCCTCTGACAAAAGAACCACATCGACTATAAACACACCCTTGATCATAGACCGTATATTTCATTTCGGTCGCATCATTCCCCACCTCTCTCCCGGTTGTCGCCGACCTTTGATGCAACGCAGTCATAACTTGAGAAGATGACTGAATTATCGTCGCATACAGATGTAAAAAATTTAAACCATAAATCAGAGGTCCTTTATCAGTGAGTAATCTAATAAATTGACACAGATTTGTAACTATCCCAATCCAAGACGTCGGGTAGACTAAACAGCGACATTACCGCTATATTTCAGTGGACAGTAGTGCTGTTGCTTAGACCTACAGGTAGTATAACCCCTTAAAGCACACGCCACACGAAGCGACCCATTCTCCTTCAATTGAAAGGATAGATATTTGTCCGACGGCGCATGGTGCAAACATCTAGCCGAAAGCTTATACGTTTCCAGTAAACAGGTTAGCGTTTTCAGCTACAAGGGGTAAGACTGGGGTTCGATTGGAGTCATCGCGATCGTTTAAGCTCAATCCTCGATCCTTCAAACGTTAAGGGTCTCAGCGCTAGGATCCCGTGACTAACTGACTCATTGTATATTTAATGAAGAGGTTGACGACACTTCGACTTATAAAATGGTAAAAAATAATCAATCTTATGAGATAATTCTCATAAAGTCATCAACCAATTGAATTGTATCTTTGTATTTCGGATTGTATATAGCACGATATATACTTAGTTCAGCAACAATGGCGGACAACAAGCCCACCCTCCACCACCTAGAGGTTAGTCTAACGTACACTTCCACGGGAACCTATCAAGTTAACTAAGATACGAAAACACAGAACTCACAATCACACATCACACTATGGCTTCTAGAAGAACTAGGCATGGAATACAACCTAGTCAAGCACCCACGCATTAAGAACCGGTCTCCCCCAGAGCTCTTCGCAGTGCACCCCCTGGGCAAATCGCCCACCCTCGTCACGCCCTCCGGGCGCGTGCTAACAGAGCGCTCCGCCATCGCCCTCTGGCTCATCAGCACGTACGAGCAAGGCAAGAAATTCCGCTCGCCGACCGCGGCCAAAAAGGCAGACGGGAGTATCAGCGAAGACGACGCGGTACGCGAAGAGCAGTTGATTTCGTTTAGCGGGTCCACGCTCGCTCCTATGCTCACGCTGAAGCTTGTGTTCAATTTGTTGGTCAAGCAGACGCCGTTTCCGCTACGCGGATTACCGTGGCTGATTAAGTTCTTTGTGGACCGCGTGTTCCTGGACGCGGAGTTGAGCAAGCAGTTTGCGTTCTTGGACTCGCAGCTCGCGCCGGAAGACGCGAAGGGCGAGGAGAGGAAATGGTTTTTAGGGACCGAGGAGCCGACGAGGGCGGACTTTTCGGTTATGTGGTATGTAGATTGGGCCGCGCAGTGGAAGTGGATCGATCTGGCGAAGTTCCCGCGCTTGCAGAAGTTCCATGAGAGGTGTGTGGCGAGGCCAGCGTGGAAGAGCGCGTTGGAGAAGGGGAATGGGTATAATCTCGTTTTCTGGTGAGGGTAAAATATGTACCCTTGGCCATCTTTTATATCACCGTCATCGTAGCATTTCAAACTTAGCTACTAAAGCTAGGTATGCTACGTCACTCGATGCGAGGAAGGCTATTGATACTCCTATGTATTAGTCATGATGTTAGGCGTTGGGATGGTTCATGTGACATTGATCACTCTCGTCTCAGTTTGAAAATTAACAGTTAAAATAATGGGGTACCTAGTTTCCTCTAATAACACAATATCCCTTCGTGAATTCAGAGTACGGCGAACAGAAGCAGACTATCCTTAAGATCTCCCTACAATACGACTATCAAGACTTGCTTATTTTTTGACGAGGGCACGAATTCCCTTCGATCCCCACCACGGCTGGCCAACGAACATATCCATGGCAACATCCACATCGCGGCGGCTCGTCTCAAACAATTCAAACTCGTGGCGTCGGAACAATGTTGCCAGCCCGATATATAACTCCGCATACGCCAAGTTCAACCCAAAGCACATCCGAGTGCCTCGACCGAACCCCACCATGAAGTGTGACAACGGCTTCGCCTTGCCGTCGAGCGGGGGCAAGTAACCAGCCGCTTCAAGTTGCGCCGGCTCTACTCTCGGGTTTCCGAGCCAACGATCGGGATTGAATACGTTGGGCTCTGGGAACAGGACGGGGTTCATGTGCATATGGTATATGCCCATGCTCACCGGTGTCCCGGGAGGGATCACGAAGTCGCGGTACGTCCAGGCGGAGGTGCGGTTGATGCGCGGACTGCGCGAGACTAGTCCTACCGATATTCGGAGGCCTTCGACGCGGCCAAGTTAGCAAGCCGGGAATTTGGACGACGGAATCACGAAAAGGACTCATGTTTCTTACCTTCGGTGATGACCGCGCTTAGGTACGGAAGTTTTTCAAGTTCCATCCAGGTGGGTATCTCGTCAGGGTCAGGAATCGCGTTGCTTAATTCGGCCTTCAAGCGTCTCTCAATCTCTGGATTGGCTAGGATGTGGTAGGAAGTAACGCCCAATGCCCACCCAGTCGACATGATACCTGCGCCGAGGAAGTCGATAGCTTGGTCGTGTAGTCGTTGAGGCGTGAGTTCCTCGGGTGGCAGTTTCGAGAACAGGATCTCGTGAAAGATGGTGAGATGCGAAGATTCCTCTGCATCGATATTCCGACCTGCTAAGATATCTGATATTTGATGCGATACTTCCTAGTACACGATCCCCCGTTAGCCTAATTTTCTTCCGTAAGCGATACCAAGTTCTCACCTCCCGCAAATCAATTGTCGGCTTCATTGATGGGACGACCTTCTTTACCAGCCAATTCGGAACAGACTCAATGAAGGTAAGCATAAACCGAAAGTAAATCATGATGTGGCTACTAAATCTTAGATTATCTAGAGATTTAGCGAGATCGCTTTCGAAACCAGGGGCATCAACGTAATGTTTCTGCCGGGCAAAACAAACTTCCATGACAACATCGCTAGCTACCGCTCTCCATATATTTTTAATGTCGACGATCTTGTTAGTTCCTGCATATTGCTCAGTTAAAGTATACGATACTCGGTCAATCGATTGCTGAATATATTGGCACTGGTCCTGGATTCGGCTACGGGTGAAGAAAGGAGCTACAGCATCGCGTCTTTGACCATGCTTCTCGGAATTAGCCGTTGATATGGTTCCTAAAGGTATACCGAGGCGGTTTGAGTGACGTTCAGATTTATCATATGGCTGGTTTGTCGCATAGATAACATCCCAGAAGGCCGGATCATCGACATGGAGCTCTTCAGGGTTGATGCGTACGATAGGGCCTTGGAGTCATCTGTGTTAGCACGGTATCGTTTTACCTTCCGATTGACATACCATATTTCTCGTGCATCCTCTTTATTTCAAATACAAATTGTCCGCCTCCATTGCTGAAGAGATTAAAATAGATCTCATACCACCACGTGGCGGCCGCAAGCTTTGGCCCAGGAAATCTAGCCAAGGGACTTAGATAGAGCCGGCAAATAACTAGAGCGAGGACGTAGGAAACCCATAGAACAAATGCTACGGTTGCTAACAAACGACTATTCTCTCGCACAAACGAGATAAACCGAAGAGTCTCGGTGATAGCAACCATCGTATTGACGAAATGCTGTAATATGTTTACTTGCCTGTCTACCTAGGTAGGTATTTATCTATTTAGGCATTCGTATTTTCATGTCGAACCGTTATAAATATCATACCTCGTAGGTACTCACAAGACGACTATATATATTCGTGAGATGGCAACATCTCACCCATTTCTACCCTAAAAGTTATACACATTTTTTGGAATCTTCGAATAGATATCCTGTTCACGACACAGATATTCCGATGTCTATGAGTACCTTAGTATCTAGGTAAAGTAATGAACCAATGACTTGTCTCTTGCATCATTCTATGCTCGTCACCTAGAAACATATCTAATCTTCGTAGGTGCTTCAGCGAGACCTTATCCCCATTTTATGATTTCAATCGGCACGCTCCGTGGCCGCCGTGGATTCCGTGGAATAGGGAACACGACGCCACGGCTTGTACACGAACGCATGTCTAGGTATGCTTAATAACACACATTGCGGAGGAAGGTAAACTGACTTTAGAGGCTAGAAAGGCAGGTAGGTAGCCATAAATTTCTTTTAATGACAAATTCCTGGTATCTTGCAAATCAATGTTACCAATATGGAAACGCCGATTCTTGGTGACTAATGGCACCTTACTAAGGCGTATTTTCTTTAAGAGTCACGGAAGAATCAGAAGCCATCTATATCTAACCATATAAATAAATTAAAAAATGCCTTCAGTATATTTGGCCTCACCAGAGACATTTACCCCATTCTGTACGTCTCAGTTCGCTAAAAAGCCACTCGAAACCCGAAACTGGAATATGACAACTAACGTTCTCATCACCGGCGCAAATAGGGGTAAGACACCACTCAACCTCTCTGAACCCGATTTCCAACTAAATGACACACCCTAGGCATCGGCCGGGGCCTCGCAGAAGCCATCCTATCGCGCCCCAACCACGTCCTCTTCGCTGGGGTCCGGGACCTTGCGTCCCCCAGCGCCACCTCTCTGCTCGCATTCCCCGCCGCCCAAGGCTCGTCCGTGGTTCTTATCAAGCTAGAAAGTACTTGCGAATCCGACTATCCCGCCGCCATTTCCAAGATCCAAGAATCCGGGGTCTCTCACCTAGACATCGTGATAGCCAACGCGGGGATCGCCGGTGCATACTCGCGCGTCGAGGGGATAGCGATATCTGATCTACGGTTGATGTTCGAGGTGAACACGTACCCAGTCGTATCCCTTCTCAAAGCCGTGTACCCCCTCCTCAAAAACACGGCTGAGACGAAAGGAGCTGGGAGCGCGAAGTTCGTCGCTGTATCGACTAATGCGGCGAGTATCCAAGACCTAGCCGAGAACACGCCTTTCCTGCTTGGGAGTTACGGCGCTAGTAAGGCCGCCGTGAATTACCTTGTGCGCCGCGCGCAGTTTGAGAGTCAGTGGTTGACGGCGTTTGTGGTTAATCCGGGGTAAGTTTCTTTCTGAGTTTCCACTCTACTTAAGAAAAGGGAGGCTAATGCTAGATGACCATACTCGTAGATTCGCGCAGACGGACATGGGAGCCGCGGGCGCGAAGTATTTTGGACTAGATCAAGCTGCGGTTTCCGTCAAGGACAGCGTTGCGGGTATCATGAAACACGTATGTCACTGCTATGCTCAATCTCGTTTCCATCATCAACCACTGACTCCATTTTCTTCCTTGCTTAGATCGATGAAGCTACCCGCGAGCGATCTTCAGGAAGATTCTTTAATTATGATGGACTGGAGTTGAAGTTCTAGATTTACTAACCTGACAAATGTATTGTCTACGGTCCGGTTTAGATAGGCAATCAGGTGTAATAGTCTCAAGTCTGGATAGTGGAATAATTGCAAAGTTCAGTGGAGGGGGTCAATTCTTTAGTGGTTCAACTCCCCGAGTTATAGCGACTATTCACCAATGCTTAGGGGCAGATCGCTGTAAGGCGGGTTTCACATCAGCTCTAACATTAAAATGGATGTCACCAGTTTACCAATGCAGTATAAATATAGTTCAATAAAAACCTCGATTTATTTCATTTTCTGGCCTATTAAGTAGGAGTACCTTGTGGCGGCAACATTCAAGTGTTGATAAGTCTTCGCAGAAAACCAGCTATTTTTTGGACCGCATATCCGCGACCGAATGCAATCGTCGAAATTTTCATGAATTAACGCGACTCAACGCAGCCTAGCCTGCTCACTAGAACGCCGTGGTGGTACATGCAACTTGAAAGTGACCCCTTGACTCAATTTCCTCATCTTCTCAGATGCTGCTGCTGTTGCTGCTTGCTGATCTCGCTGTTGAACCTAAGCTTGAAGCCGTTGCACAGAGCGATCATATGGGGGTACTGATTTTGCTTCATCTCGAAGGCGTGAGGTACCACTTTTACGTCCCACATGTGAACGGGTGAGCTCCGGCTAGCCTTGAAGCAAAGGAAGAAGTAACCGGCGCGCTTAGGGTTGATGCAGAATCGGTACATGGAACGGTTCGGGTTGGCATCCGCGTAGGTAGCGAGCCATTTTTCTGTTATTTGGGTTAGCGTTACGCGGTTTCCATAAGATGTTATGAGTAGATGAATGCTTACCAGTGTCGTTAACACTACCTCTACTGAACTTTTCGTGGCCAATCATTTCGTCAACTTTCTTAGCCATTGCCTTAACGTGTTCCACAATAAGTTCATCCAAATCCGTGTACGTGTATTTGCCACCGATACGGAGTGTCTTCCCGACGGAGAACTCCGTCTCTTTCTGGAGTTCAAGAACGTCGATGTGTTGATAAACGCCATCTGCGACTTTCCACGTAACTGTGAGGTGGTCATTTCCCTTCGAGGATGGCCGAATGACCACATCACCAGAGGATTGAGAACCAAGGAATTCCTCTGCTTGAGTAGAGTTGAACGGCTTAAACAGTGGGTGTTTGATAACCCGCTGAGTGCGACCGGTGACCTTATCCTTCTCTCGCAAGGCATCTTTATCATCGTCTTCAAGTCTAAAGTCCCAAGTGCCACGGTCGTGATCATTGTGCTTTTTATACGGTCGTCGCAGCGCATCCTCACGTAATGTAAGCTTTGCTAAGAATTCTTTACGGTTGAGGTCCATGATCTTGGCTTGGACAGTTTGATTGACGTGGATCACATCCCTGATGGACATGTTACTTCGGTGACTGACTTCATGCGATTCAATCCGGCCTTCGATACCACAGTCGAGCTTGGCAATGGCAAAGTCATCTTTGACAAGACGCAAATTGACCGGGATAATCATGCCCTCGGCGAGGGACTCCTTAGTCTCGCCCGTGAACATCGTAAATATTTGATCCGTACTCAAAGTGGAATAAGGATGGCGAAGCTCTTCGTAGGGCACCTGCAGCTCCGCTCTAATGGTTTCCAAAGTAGCGCGCTTCCTTTGGTTGTACCTAGACTCCAACTGTTCGGCATATTCTTCTAGGATAAGTTCGTTCACTTTCTCTTGCTCGTCTTCTCTAAATAGTTTGCGGACTACAGCACCGGCTCCATTCTCATCGATTTCGGCTTTGACGTCCTCTTCGTCTAACTCTAGGGCATCTCCCGCCATCTTGCGACCAAGTTCATAATCCTCAGGGTGCACACGGGTGTTATCCAGTGGCTCCGATGTAGGATTTGTAGCATCGTATTCAATGTAAAGGAAACTGGCGCAGTTATTCCATACTCGAGGGCCGACAACTGGCAACTTGTTGTTATCTGGGTCGCCGACAAGTTCTTCTCTCGAGGTGACTACCCCACCATTGCTGTTGATAGCTTTGATAACGCTTGTCGCTTTGCGGGGACCCAAGCCAGCAATATAGGGCAATAGATTGGCCGTATACGCGTCGTTGACAGCTTCGTTGATATCAACACCGCAGAGATTCACCATATCCACCATTGACGTCTCTAGGTGTTTTAGTAGTTTGTCTTGTGGAAGGAGATGCTGGCACGGATTGAATACTAGAGAGGTGATGTCTTTTCCAAGTGCCGCGTATTCTTTCATCGGGTTTTGGAGATATCTCGCTAGAGCAACACAGTACCGCGTATTGGAACTTAAGGTTGGGTGGTCGGTCTGTGCCCGAGGGCTGTCTTTGTAAAGCCTCGCGACTTCGTCATTGACAATCACAACATCTAGTAATTCGCTGGTGTAATCGCGGCCATTCGATTCCGTAAACTCGGGGGTCGTGAGACCCTTCTCGTTGATGATGCTCTCCACATCACGAACCAATCGATGAGTGTCGGTCGAAAAACCGCTAATACCGATTACATCTGGTTTTCTGCGCTCAACCAATTCGACGAAAGCCTTACGTTGCGTCTCATCGCGAGCTAGATTTCCAAATTTCCCATGCTCGATGGCCCGTCCATCCTCTTCGACCCAGACCCAGAACACTGGATCTTTAGCCGGATCTCCCATCCCGTTGGATAAGGCCAATACACGCGGGGTTGTTCCTAAGACCATGCCCTTCGGCTTATAAGGGGCCTGATCAAGTCTCTTAGAATACTCCTCACGGCAGAACTTCAGGAGCTCTTCTTGGCAGGCTGTCCGCAACGAATCTTTGACACCCTTGGCTATTACCCTCTCAAGCTTGGTGAAAGCCAGATCTAACACCTTTTTTCGTTCTTCGTTCCACGCATCTGCCAGTTCGCTGTAATTGTCCGATATGAATTCTCCCTGTAATTGACGTCGGAAGTCTTTCTCATTTTGAAGTCGAAGCTTGACTTCGATCAGACCTTCTTCTTCGGCCTTCATCATCTTTAGAAATAGTTCGGGCCGGCGCGCGAGATCGCCGATAGTCTGGTTGATTAGATACTTGATCTCGTAGTACGGATGCGACTCGTCTATTCTCCGGTGTCCCTTCTCCGTACGATAGCAACTGACCTCGCCGTTCATATAGAAGGCTTGCCTGAAATGCTTCCGCATCCTCGGGCTTACGAATAGCTCCTCAGCGTACATGTATCTCGCCTGGGACAAGACTTGATCGCCGGTTGGGAAATCGCTGTCGGTAAGACTATCCGCGAGATCGATCGGCAAGCTCGGCTCATCGTCGGATACGACTTTCTGGCCTTCGCGGAGAGCGTTTTGTGCTAACCGATCAGGTGAGATGCCCATCGCTTTCACGAATTTGTAAACGTTGCTTCCGCGAATACGCTCGAAAATGGAGCCCTTTGCGCCAGGTCGCTTCTTGCCCTTAGCGACTCCATTTGCTGCTGCGACATCCTTGAGCTGCGCAGCGTATTGGAAGTTGATGTAGTCCTGCATGTCCTGAAGTTCCTCCATCGTAATGGCTCGACTAAGCATCTCAGGAATCATATCATCATTCACATTTGCGAACTGCTTGAGGTTATCGTAAGTCTTCTCAAGCACACTTCGCTTCTCGAACAAGGACCGATACTTAATGTCCAATTCATGGATGCGCCAAAGATCATCTTGCGTGAGTAGTTTCTCTGCTTCGATGATGTACTCGGGGGCTTCGGGGTCGTTGCGGTGTTCAGGATTTCTGACCTTGCGGGCATCAATGAGGTAATCCTTGCGGTGCTGAAAGATATAGGGCACTTCAAGACCCTCAAGAACAAAGTACTCGAGCACTTTACCAACGGACTTCTGGAAAGGGCCGTGCATGTCGCTAGAAAGCTGCTTCTTCGGCCACATTAAATCCGCGATCCACTGCATCTCTTCCTTTAACTGCTCGCCCTGAATGCTGAAGTGTTCGAAGGGTTTGCGATCGAGCTGGAATCTCTCTGGTTCGTCAGTGAATCGGATGGCGTTGTCTTCATCAGTTAGGAGTTTCTCCGCCAGCTGCGAGGGCTCAAAGACATCCTTGAGCTCGAGAGTTTGCTCTTCTCTCTGCCGTTCGTCCTCCTCTTCTTCTTCGTCCAAGGCCCATTGGTAGTCTTCGCCGTTTCCGAAGATGGCCTCCATATCTTCCAGGGCGTCTTTATCAAGTCCGGCACGGTCAACTATACGACCGGCTATACCCTTGTCCCGTGGGCGAGCAACCTCCATGTCCTCCATCTGTCGTTGGCGCTCATCTTCATCCTCGGGATCATCTTCGATAATGAAGTCAGCAAACTCGTCGGCGGCGGTGACGCGATGACTTTGTCTATATGGACGATCTTCGTCAGGTTCATCGTCTTCATCGGAAAAGATTTCGTCGAGGCCGCGTCGTTCGTTTCTACGAGAATCCTCATCGCGGTGACCACGCTTAAGCCTTTTGTAGCCCTGGCCTACTGTTAGAAAGACATAGTTACGTAGAATAGATCAGTATATCGTACCTGAGTTGGTTGCTTGCGTTCCCAACCAGGAGCATTTTCTCCGATTAGGTCAAGATCTTCTTCGTCCAACTGAGCTTCTTCCTCGCGTTCTTGTCTTCGCTTTCGCTTTCGTCGTTTACGACGCTCGTCCTCGTCCTCGACCATGTCATCATCTTCATCATCTTCGTCGACGATGAAGCCTTCGCGAATCTACCAACAGATAGTTAGCCATTGTAAACAGGCATCAATCCATGCTATTAACGTAAAAGGCGGGAGCGCGTGGGATATAAGGTACCTTCCGGGCTTCTTCTTCATCGTCATCGTCGTCATCTTCCTCACTCGAATCATCCATGTCCTGATCTCGGGTGCGAGTTCTCTCTCGAGCTTCGCCGGTCTCCTCGTCAAATGATTCATCATCTTCCTCGTCATCCAACTCGGCCTCCCCTACAATCAAATCTCTCATAGAGTTACTCATATTGACGGGACGCGCGATGAAAAGAAGGAGGTGCGGTTTCACATCCAACAGGCGAGAAGAGGATTGAGATGCGCGAGGTTCAACTGTGGCAATTCGTAGAGGATCGTTGAAGTAGGAGAGAATGAATGGATTGTTAAAAGTTCGGTCTGCGGATACAGCAGGCGATTAAAAAGTAGATGAGAAATGACTATAATAGAAGGAAGGTAGGAAGATTGAAGAAAGATCAAAAGTTGAAATTCCCTTAGCCTTGAGAAGCTAAGCACGAAGTACCTTGTCAGCTAATGATGGAAGATGGAAAGTAGAAATTTGAATCGCGTTAATCAGTCCCTAGTACCTAGTACGTACCTGGCCAGCCTCGCGATTAGGGTGGTTGCTAGGTGCTAAGCCTCAACTGGACAAGGGACAAACCACCTTTGAAGCCACACGTGGCTGTTCAAATAGGTAAGGCAATCCGTGGGTGAATCGATTATGTAAGCCATTTTAAAGCTTGTTAAATGCGACTAGCGCATCTCTAAACGAACCTTGAATTCGTCACCCAGAACATTGAAGTCCATCGGATGCCGTTCGTAAGCACTATAGAAAGATCAAATCGGATGCTACCTAGTGCGAATATTGGTACGACAATCATCACAATACCCAGCAGTACAATATCAAGCTGCTGATTTCAGTATTTTGAGATATCATGAACAGCTCAGTACCAAGCATCCGTAAGGCTCAAGATGTTACATACATGACTTAATACCTAGACATTTTTGGATCGACATCTTCTGCTGAGCCGCGTTGCCTATATATATACCTACATACCTAGGTAGTATATATTGATAAAATCCCGAGAGTCAAAGACCAATCTCTTGGCTAGTCGTACTAAACATTTGACATGATTGATCTGATCAGACTCATCAGAGCTTTTTGGAGGACTTCAACTCTAAACAGACAGGGGGTATAGTGAATCTAGAGCTTCAGGGGGAGTAGATGGATAACTGCTTCAAGTTAGGAGGATGCATTAGCCCCCAGACATTTTGTATGAGATAAATGAAAAGAATTACTACTTCTAGTTACTTACCTAGGTATTTACGTGTTGAGGAGTGTTACCATTCATGAAGTCAACATGTGGCGTTATAGGGGAAGCTGTAGATGTGGGATAAAAAAAGGGGGGTATCAGTTTTTTTAACATGAATTCCGAGTTATGGGCATGCATATATGAATGATGTACACATGTACAGGCATCTATTGGGTTGCATCCCACGCTTTGAGCTATTGATTTACGATATATTGCGTCTCTGTCAATGTTACGGGCTTCAATGCTGTTCGACCCATCATCTAGCTACATATTGACACCATGTATTTGTATGTATGGAGATATCGTGGATGTACATACTTACCTCTATCAAGTACCTAATTAGCACGGTTGCTTCCCGTATGTATTGTATGTATTGTATTTCATTGTACCTTCCCACACTTACATGTATCCATCGCAGTAAAAGGTTGAGCCCCGCGGTCTCCGCTAGCTCGTTTTCCGCGGATGCCAAGTACTCTCTACATCGCTGGCGCAATAATTATAGCGATAAATAGTTGTATCGTTTACACTAAAGGCTAAAAGCCATTAGCGGGACATTGAAACATGAACAGCGCCATTGACTTCCAAGTTAAGCTTCCAGACCAAATCACAACCAAATCGTAAACCAACTTCTTCAACTCTTCCACTTACATCGCGCCTGTAAACGCTTTGAACTAGGCATAACGATGCCGTTTCATATCTCGAATACCCCCATGTATCAGCCTCCCTCTCTTACCATCTATTTCTTTTAATGTTACTACGTACTACGTATGTAGGTTAACACGGTGGTGGCATTGACTCCTTTGTCCTAGACAAACCTTTGCCACTTTTATGATCCATTCCTTCAAAATCACCTACATAAGACATTATCGCGACGCCTCTTATATTGCTCTCTGTTTGCTCTATTTCGTATGGTCCTCATCTTTAAATTTTATATTCCCCAATATTGTCCTTCGCTTCTTGTGGTAGTATATGCAACCGTCAACCAGAAACTTTGGAACCTCAAAGCCAATCATTCCATCTTGTTGGCAATCTTTACCCATATATAGATTCTATTGATTTTACTGCATACATCTGCATGTAAGAAGAGACGAAATCGAACTTCTCGGCCGATTAACAACCCAACTTGTCTTATTAGACATAAATTGAGCTCTAGGGTCCAAACGCTTAACCTCTCACCTATCAATTTGATATGTGAGTATTTGAATCTTTGATATTCTTTATCCTACGCCGTCTACACTACCTACTTAAGATCCTTTGCTTTCAAAAGGGGCAGTTCCATTCCTATCTTCTAATTCGCAATCCCGTTCACTTTGACATTTTCACTTAGCCAAGTTGGTACAATACATCTCTACGAACAGACAGATCGTCATCTCATTGGTAGGAATATAAGCAAACTTGATCCAATCGAGATTGTTTCCCTTATTTAAACTCCTCCTAGACACGGATCCGTACTTGAACAGAAAGCTGGATTTTGACCAATAGCAATTAATCATACCTACACCAAATACTCTTTACACCCTCAACGTTGATGTCAGATATAGCTTTGTACAGTGTGTGTACATTGTATACATTGATTGTGTACATCGCTAGTTGAGATTTATGACAAAAAGTACTTGCGGTGTACGACGGCTACCCCGATTATTCCATTACGAAGTACCAATTGCATCTCTTGAAAACGCCATCCTAGCACCTTTAACCCCTAACACCTTAACACCATCCTAGCCGTCCAGTCCATCCAGCCCATCTCAGGGGTCCCACCACCTGGAACTAAAGCAACCTGAGCACCTGGTGGGCACCCTGTGAAGCCAGTTAAGCCTGTTAAAACAGTTAAACCCAATTAACGACTAACGACTATTGCCTTACTGCTTTACTACATCCATACCTCCTGCATTCCTGCTGCATCTTCCTGCACTTCTCTTCCACAACCTCTACCCGACCATCTAATTTACTAGGTACTGAATCAAAACAGTTGGCGGCCTTCCACTGTGGTCGTTACGTACCTATAAACACTCCTCGGTATATCGCACAATAAGCGCATGGTTGTACGATTGTCACCATCGCTTCTGTGAAGCCAGACACGAGCCTCTTCGTCGAAATCCAAAAAGCAATCAATCCCTTCTTCCGAATCCGAACTTGGATCTTTTCGGGGTCCGTGAGGGGCATTAGACCTAACGCGCCAGAGTCATTAAACGCCCAAACCACTCCAACGCCCTACACTATTGCCCTATTGCTCTCCGCCCTAGACCAACGCCAAAGACATAAACGCCTTGCTTGGTGGACATGCAAATCGCCCTTCTATTCCCAATCCGCGCCAGCTTCACCATATTTTAAAAGCATCCTGCAGAGTGTGCGAGTCTCCCTTTATCGATCTCGAATCCTAGACATTCTCCGACTACCTGCAGGATTGCCAATTGCCCGTCATGACCGACGCATTCGCCCCGCGCTCGATGAAGCGCAAGAATGTCAAGGGTCTAGCTTTAACCCCCGCTGCTCCGAAGCAATCGCCGGCCTCTAACAACAATGATCAGCAAGCTGGTTGGGGTTTTGGTGGATCGAGAGCTGAGGAGGCAGGCCAAGATGCTCAGCTTGAGATTGGAATAGAATTCAACCTAGACCTTCGCCAGGAAGATATTGAGATCGTAAAAGAGCTGGGTTCCGGTAATGGAGGTACTGTCAGTAAGGTGAAGCACCTACCTACCGGAACCACGATGGCTCGAAAGGTAATATTTCAGATCGGCATGTCTCGGGTTTCGGATCTTGCGACTAATTCGTGATTTAGGTAATCCACGTCGAGGCTAAGAAAGAGTTACGGAAGAGGATTGTCCGTGAGCTCCAGATCATGCACGGTTGTCACTCCGACTACATCGTCACATTCTACGGCGCTTTCTTGAATGATCATAACGATGTAATAATGTGTATGGAGTATATGGACGTCGGGTAAGTGGGGTTATATTTCAGGTAGAAAGAAAGATGACAATCTAACAAGGGCGCTACAGATCACTCGATAGGGTCTCACGTCATTTCGGTCCGATCCGTGTCGACGTGCTTGGTAAGATTGCGGAAGCGACACTCGGAGGTCTGACCTATCTATACTCGAAATTACACATCATGCACCGAGACATCAAACCGTCTAACATCCTTGTAAACTCCAGAGGTCACATCAAGCTTTGTGATTTTGGCGTTTCAGGAGAGCTCGTCAACTCCATCGCCGACACGTTCGTCGGTACTTCCACATATATGGCCCCTGAGAGAATCCAGGGCGAGAAATATACAGTCAAGTCCGATGTGTGGAGTTTTGGTCTTAGTATAATGGAGCTCGCTATTGGCAAGTTCCCCTTTGCTAGTGAGCAATTGTCGGATGGTGATGGCGCTCCTGCCGGTATCTTAGACCTTCTTCAGCAGATCGTGCATGAGCCAGCCCCAAAACTTCCCAAAAGCGATGCTTTCCCGTCGATCTTAGAAGATATGGTCCAAAAGTGCTTGTCAAAGAACCCTGACGAGCGCCCGACACCTCAGGAACTCTGGGTGAGCAAGGATTCTCCAAAATAAGATAAAGGACAAAATGCTAACACTATTCAGGATCGGGACCCATTCGTACAAGCCGCAAAACGGACACCCGTGGACCTGAGGGAGTGGGCTGTAGGGCTCATGGAGAAGGACAACCGCAAGTCACATTTAGTCCCTCAACTCTCCCCAGCGACTCGAGATCTTTTGCGATCCAGCGATTCCCCGACCTATCAAAATGACCACAACCCCGCTTACACCCCAACATCTGGCGAAATTCCGATTGCAGGGGCAATCGCTTCGCCGAGAGAACCCGGCCACTCGCAAAATAGGTCGCCTACAAGAAATGGCGTGGGAAGCCTAGGCCGTGCCGCTGGTACCGTCGTTCATCCAGGGCTCGGTCAACGAGCAGCGACATCCGGATCGATCCCCAAGATTACGACTGCAGATCTCTCTCAGCCGGCCAGTGCCAGTTTAGGCACATCATTTACTCTGCCTGTCAGGCCCGCACCCCCCGGCGGGCCGCTACCGCCTCCGCCGCCGAGAAAGGAGACGCCGGATGAGCAGCGGGGAAGCGGCAGACGACAGGCAACGTTTGGACCCCCGTCAAATGGCACGTACGGAAATGCAGGATATCCGTCACGATAAACAGGCATTATGTTTCAGGCTGACCAGCACGGCCATTTTGTTGCCACATAAGCCACGGCAAGACCGTCTCATTTGGAGCCCGTTGGTTCTAGTTATACTAGTGAAAATCGACTTTTAGCGTCCGCACCATGTAGGGCAACGTTACGTCGATCTTGCCCCGGATATAGTAAGCCTTCCAGCACCTCCCGCACACCCCACGGCGGAAATACCTGTGGTAGAGGGGACATATCAGACGTTTGTTTTGGTGGGGAAGCGGACATATAGGAACCGAAAAGAGCGATCTTGAGATCTTGGGTGGGGAGAGAATTACAGCCGTTAAATACTACTCGTAGTTGACGATATGTGGTAATCTTCGTCGGACTAGGTACAAATGTGACAAGACTACGCATGAAAACTTTTGGTAACTATGAGCGTATCTGAGTGACAATTGGATGCTCGCAGGATACCTGTGACTTTTTTTCGTAATTATCCCGGTATAAGGGTGAGCAGGTCAAGCTGAGTGTAGACCATCTCGATATTGACGGTTACACAAAGGTAAATCAAACGAGTAGATGCTTATTCTGTATTCTATCTCCTGCCACATCCCATCCATATGTATTAAGGATACGATAGTGATACCGCATCCAGAATTCTCCATGTTCTGTATTGACCTTGCACATATAAACCACCCTTTAAAAATCATCAATGTATTTCCCTCCCCACGAAACCGTGATCTAATACTTGCATTAGATCATCTAACCGATCGACCACTAAGTCCGTGTGATCATGGTCCGCCAAGTGGCTGTTCACATCATTGACGAGTAGCACGGTCGCCGCACCGGCGCGCCGTCCCGCCGTCATATCGTCGATCGAGTCACCGACCACTTTTAACAGCGTCAGCATTTTCCCAAGTACCTGAATCGGATTTGTGTTCGGGATAAGATCTTAAAGGCTTAAACAAACCACTTCCTCAAAACTGGCATACCCCCCAATTCGCTCAAGTGGCTTTCCCCCCCTTAAATGAAATAGGAGGGAAAGGGAAATTTTCACAAAAAGGGGAGACTATGGAATAAGGTAGGAAAGTAAAACTCACTAATCAACCCCGACGCATCCCCAACCTCACCCCTCCCCACCGCGCCCTCCTTCTCCCTCTCCTCGCTCCTCGCGCTCTCATTCACAACCTCCTTCACAGCCCTCTCATCACCCTCCCCCTCAATCTCCCTCGTCAACCCCCAACTCCGAGCTATGAACAGCAAGCCGGCCGGGTCCGGCTTCGGGGGGCGGAAGTCCCGCGTGACTACGGGGTGGAAGACGCTTCCGCTCAGGAATTTGGTGAGAAGGTGCGTGACGGGCTGCTCGAAGTTGCGCGTGCAGATGCCCTTTGGGATCGAGTGGTGGTCCAGGTACGCCATTAGCTCGGTTAACCCGGGTTGCGCGACTTGTTGCGACATGGATACGCGCTCGATTGCGCGGATGGACTCCATGGCGGATTCTTGCTCGGAGGGGCTGGGCAGGGAGTAGATGTGCTCGAGGATGTCGACGCTTTTGGGGATTTGGAGGACGCTGCGCATTTGTGTGAACATGTGGTTTTGGGGTTGGCTGGGGAGGTATTAGTGAGATATTTTGGGGAGGTATGGGAGTTTGGGTGAGGAGTTTGGTGATGCCTCGGTCGTAAGAAGTAATGGTCTCGGAGTAGGTGTATAAATGAGATTCATAGTGAGACTTTCATATATCGGAAACTCTATGGTAAGGTTCCTACAATATGCCTCCTTTTTTCTCATTCATATCTGATTTTCTCATATGAAAACCCTCTCCGCACTTACCAAAGCGTTCCATCCACATCAAATATCACCCCCTTTAACTTGGGCAATCCATGGTGTTCGGCCGTTGCCCCCTTAAGTGGCGCAAACCGCTTGGGATATTTCTGAGTCATGGTGGAGAGGAACCTGCGCATGATAAGCTTCAAAATTCGAAAATATGAGAAGTTGTCATCACAGACACTTCAAACCCGTATATGAAGATATTATGTTCTCATTAAATATAATATCCATAGATCAAGCAAACTAAGAGTCAATTTAAGTTTACTTGGTACTCCTCCGTTGATTCATAAACGGTACTTGGTGATATGTACCTGCCGGAGGTGGGATGGAATGGATGTGGCTCGTGCGTTCGGGATGTTAGCGTCTTTTCAACAGCCCCACGACCGGTAGCTTGTCCTTCTGGACACCTAAGCTCCAGTTATCCCTCTCGTTATCGGATTGCAAGAGCGACCCATCGAATAGCTATTAATAAATTCAAAATCTCATTGCTTCAGTTTCTAGCTCCCATCTTATTCTTATTTATCCATAAACGACTTGAAGCAAAATTACGAATTAGAAGATATCACCGCCTTCTAAAACACCTCCATAAACCAGAATGGCTGATGACGCACAGGCCGAGGCGGCCAAAAAGCTAGCTGAGAACAAGAAAAAGGTACGAGTTGATCTTGGAAATATAGAGCTTCTTTTGGCATTTAATTGAATTCTAACAAATCAACCTTACAGTTCGAGGAAAGAAGGAAGCAGATGAAGAAGGGGGGCGGTTCGAAGAAAAAGGGTAAAGACAAGGAAGAAACCCCCGCCGCAGAACCGAAGCCTGAATCGAGCACGGCCGATGAGCCAGCTGTCGAAGATGCCCCCGCGGAACCACCAACCTCTCCTACGGGCCCCAATACGGCCACCCTTTCGCAACAGTCGAAGCTTCGCTCGTCTTCCTTCCGTCAAGGGACGGTATCGCCAACCGGATTCCCCTTGAGCCCCGAAGGCGAGACGGCACCTGATATATATCGCAAGCAAGTAGCGCGTATAGAGGATCTAGAGAAAGAGAACAAAAGATTGGCCAAAGAGGCTGGTGACGCAGAAAAGCGATGGCAGAAGGCAGAGGAAGAATTGGCTGATCTGCGAGAAGCCGACAGGGACGGCTCAGACAGCCAAGTCGAAAAACTAGTACGGATGACCTCACGATTCATCTATGAATCCTGTACAAACCTTACAAGATATACTAACCGTTTTGTAGAAATCTGAAATCGCAGCTCTTCAACGCCAGAACACACAGCTCCAATCCGCAGCCTCGAAGCGGCACGGCTCGTCACCCTCTATCTCCATGTCCTCACCATCCGGGGAACTGCAAGCTCAACTAGCCTCCAAATCCGCCACAATCGAAACCATGGAACTCGAGATCTCGCGTCTACGCGCCCAAGCCGAGCGTCAAGCCTCCACCGGCGGCACCGACAAAGAGCAGATATCCGCGCTCGAAGAAAAACTCGCGCGCTCAGAACAAGCGGCCATGAAAGCGCAGCGTGAACTCGGGGATCTAAAGCGTAACCTTGAACGCACGACCGAGCGCGCTGTTAAAGAAGGCAGCGAGCGCACAAGCGCCGAAACTAAGCTGCGCAGTCTGGAGCGGGAGACGGAGAAACTGAGGAGTGAGAAAGGCGAGTTGGAGAAAAAAATAGAGGCCCTGGAGAAGAAAGTCGCGGCGCTGGGCACCCTGCATAAGGAGAATGATAGCCGCTCGCAGGCGCTGAGGAAGGAGAAGGAAAAGGCGGAGAAGGAGGTCGCGGATGTGAAGGGGAAGATTGAGAAGTTGGAGGCGGAGAACGTAAGACTGAGGAAGAAGGACGCTGCGGAGGGTGGGGGCGATGATGAGGGCGTTGATGAGCTGGAGGATGAGGAGAGGCAGCGTATGGAGAAGAAGATCCGTGACCTTGAGAGCGAGGTCTACGACCTGAGGAGAGGTATTTGGCACCAGCGCCGCAGGGAGATGGAACCCGGGGCTGAGGACGGCGCTATGAGTCCTAGCGGCGGGTTCACCAATATCGATCTCGGGGCCCCTGGCTCTGCGCGCAAGCCGAGTGGTAGGGCTGGTGGATTCGGCGATTTCTTCGCTAGTGGGATTAACGCGCTTACGGGTGCTACGCCTGCGGATGAGAAGGGAGGCGATGAAGGGTTCCTCGATGACGATGATATGGAGTTTGATGAGGAGGCTTTCCGCCGCGCGCAGGAAGAAGACGCGAAGAGGAGACTTGAGAGGATTAAGGATATTAAGAGGGGTTTGAAGAACTGGGAGGGCTGGAGGCTGGACCTCGTGGATGTGAGGAGGGGAGGCGGCGGCTTTGGGGCTGGTGAGGTTTTCGAGGTTTAAGCATCAGTACCAGCATGGAGGTCAGAATAAGGTTATGCGTGATGAGTATGTGGATAACTTAATGAGACGAAAGGTAAGATAAGGCAAGGATGGGATGGAAAAGTGACTGCATGGTATAGGGGAATATATGGGTCGAGTGTAAGAACAAAAGAATATTAGAGCTGGACTTGGCAGATAACATGAGAATTACAAACTCGAAGTGCGAGACGATTATGCAATATAAATGTGAAATGGTCTTTTCATTTGAACGGAGCTACAATCGGTCTCAAACGCTTCAAAAGTCTATTCATAATAATTCATGCAATGCTATTACCTCAAAATGCTAATTCCCTAGAATTTCAAAGGTTCCGCCTTTTCCTCTTTCCTTTCTTTTCCCATTCCCACGCTATATTCAAACCTTCAAGGAAGATTACACATTAAGATTACTGTTCAAATTCACCAGCGTAAAGGATACCGCGAGGGTTCATCTCATCCCAGATCGCCCTCAAGTCGAGGTCCTTCTCACGTCTGGTTACCGTCGCGTTGGCGGCTAGTTCTCTTTGGGCCTCCTCGCGGGCAAGTTGCACTGCATCTTTCGTTAGAATTATCTGTGGAATGGCCATACAAGAGCAGGGGGGAAACTTACCATGCAGGTAAACAGCAGTCCTCTTCCCCGTGAACAGAGCATGAGGGACATTTGTCACATTATCCGAGTTCGCATCGCCAATCGCGTACACGCCGGGAATATTCGTCACCAGCCCCTTACTCTCATCCGCAGCCAGCCGTCCTCCGTACAACGTAACACCCATCTTAGCTCCTACATCGCTCTTCTGCTCATCAGGGAAGCTCGTGAAGAAAGCGGCGCGCTCGACGCTCTCACCCTCGCTGAAATCGAGGCTGAACAGATCGTACTCGGGAGCTGTGGGCAGACTGGGGTCGGCGGGGTGATCACTGGCGTCTTGCAGCCGGTTGATGCGCGTGATGGTGCGGTTGTCGATCGTCACGTTCTTGATCTCGAGGTACTTCTGCCACTCCGGGAAGCTGGAGTCGGCGGCCGCGCGCTGCTCCTCGGTGTCTGTTCCGTTCACAAAGGCGATGATGTCCGAGTTTAGAGTGGAGATCTCGCGGACTAAGCTGGCGGCTTCTTCGAGGGGGCCGAGAAGGCCGAGGGATTGGTCTTCGTGCTCGTGACCCTGAGGGAGTTAGAGGTTGTGTTCAACTGGTGCGAGTTGGAATAGGTTAGAGGACTCACATCACACCAAGGACACCAGAATATCCCCTTGCCCCAGTTTTCTTGTAGCCCCGGAGTGTCGGGTAGGATGTCCCGTAGGCCGGTCGCAAGCACGACCTTACGCGCGCTGACGGTGCCGGTGGTGCCGTTGAGCCAAGAGGTCGCTACGTTGAACTGAGTGTTGTTGTTCAGCGACTCGATAGACGTGACTGTTCCGTTCACCGCGGTTACAGTCTCGTAGTGCGAGAGCTGCTGTCGTGCAGCCCAGCGGTAGTATGCCGGTGTTACACCTACGCGGGGTTAGTCAAACGGATAACGTCCGGCAACCTACCGGAGGAATCCACTCACCATCGAAACCGAGGACATCGTGCATGTGTCTCGTAGGTCCGTTACGGTATTCTCCCGAGTCGATTAGTAGGACGTTTCTGCGCACACGAGCAAGACCGCTGAGAGCACTTAAGCCAGACGGGCCACCGCCGACAATGATGGCATCGTAGGTCGGTTCGTCACGAGGCGCGAGGGCTGCTGCCCCGGCAAGGGACAGTAGCGGCAAGACGCCGAAGGCGATAGCGCTCTTCATGATGAGTTGAAATGAAGTTGTATTAGAACCTTTCGAAGTTTCAACGCCTTAAACCTAAAACCCTATATCCGCACGTACCGCGGGGAAGATGAACGATAGACTTTGAGAGTAAGTACCTACATATCGTATACTAGGGTGACGAGGAAGACGTCCCTTATATATCTACTAAAAGGTAGCTATTATTTGTGTAGTAGTGAAAGCACATACGGGGCAGATGCAAATGGGTTCCGGTCAAGGTATTCGCGTGGCCCCTGACGGCTGATCCCTACCTGATACTTGTCGAGGTTGCCAAGAATGGTAAGACAGGCAGATTTGGGTCACTTGGCGGATCACGACATCTCGCGTTCCCCGTGCAGGAAGATTCGGTAGTCATGGGCAAGATTTCCCAAAGTTGGCTGGCTTGGGTTGGCGTGGTTGCTCAGCCCGCCATGAACTGTACATATATACAGATATTTGATGTCTTGCCGATCCATGCATCATTAGGTTGCGTTAGTTATGTAACCCGCTTCCGAGTTACATCCATAAATACGCATAGCGACGTAAGGGATTCCTTGATCAATAGAAAAGGAAAAACAAATCTTGTTCGTACGCGTTCTGATATGTGACGAAATGACGCTCCAGTAGTACCATTACCTCATAGGATGATTACCTTACAGATAATCTTGTATTGATGATGGGTTCCAATACTTGGTGAGATCGTCATGGCTGTTGTTGGTTGGCGATGTTGCCGCCTTCCGAAAATTGATCTCTCCTTCTAAGCCCAGGGACAGAAAAGATGGAAAACGGTTGAAAACTAGTGAAAACCAGGTACGAAAAACCAAATACGATCTGTAAGATTTTACCCCCATTTAGTGATTACCTCATACGGTAATTAGGTTCCTAGCAAGAGCGTTTGAAGGACGCCAGCGGAGCCAGCCGTCTTGGCACGAAGCCTAAATGCCTAATACCGGACGAACTTCAGGGCAAGCGCTATGCAGTACACAAATAGTACCCGGTAGCTGCCCGGATACTTGTAGCATCCAAAATATTCTGTAGCTCGATTTGCCAATAAGACGACTTCCGTCCACTGACCGCATCACTGTATCTGTTGGTATCCGAGACTTTATATGCTGGTGACAGACGCATGCGGCGCATCGGATCAACTGACTATTGAGAATTGCATCGGACTCACTCCGACTCAATATTAACTCAATTCCTCTTGCTTCTGCAACAAACTAAAGTCCGTATGTTGCTGTCATAGAGCATGAGAGCATAGAAAATTTCGACGCGATTTGATGCAAGGACCCTGGGCATCCTTCGGCCAACACCCATTCCTCAATCCGTCGACGCGCCCCGAGAAAGGCAGGTAGAAGCTTATCGACAAATATTAGGATCGAATTGCACAATTCGTCATTTCTTCGATTTGTGGATCTTCTGGGTCTTTTTATTCTTTTTTTAAAGTGCCTAGTGCTGCGTATGTTTCAGATGATTGCCGGTCACTAGCTATTCCCGGCTGATATTTGTTATGTTATGTAAGTAGCAGCCCTGGCGTGGGTGCCGTTGATAACCTTATTAAAACTCCTGCTGACTAAGCTGGATATCCCCCTTTTTACTCGGATTACATAACACAACCGGACAACTTGAAAACGTCGAGTTTCTTTCATGGCTTTTAATTTAGATAAATTTACGAGTTTAGATATACATGATTGAAATCGCAAGAGAATTCCGAACTTTAAGGTACGGTGGTTGTTAATGTAAAGGTTTCACTAATTTCAGTGCCACTCGAACGCCGGTCAGGTTAAGCAACTGGCCGTTATATTGTGTACCTACCATAGAGTTCCGAAATGACGAGAATTATCGGTGCTACGTACTGCGAAGTCGTGCTTCCTCGAAGCTGGCTCGGCGAATAAACGGACCATGTCACCATGTATTATCTGAGTGACACTGACATTTAGCGATGGAATATGTGTAATTGTTCATTTAATTCCCTTTAGAATAGTTGGAGTTGACTTGTTGGAAACCCTGGTAGAGCGATCGGTCTGTTTCAATTCGATTAACCCTTATTCATAATCGAAAAGGCCATCTACCTAGGTATACAGTATGTACTATGCATGGAAGACTGGCGGAATAAGTCCAATGAGGCTCCGGTAATGTCTAGACTTATAATTTCGATATATTTACGTCGTCACATTCTCGGCATGACGGCTAGTTCGTTATCTTGACACGATCTGTGGAATTGTTGGTAAGTGCGATCTTTGGGATAGTAGTTGGCAAGTGCGTTCAAACAGTGTGATGAGTAATCGCGATTGGTTCTCGTGACTGGAACAGTAAACTTATATATCAAAATAATAGTGCTCCTTCCAACAAGCACTAGTAGCTTACTGTGCATGTTCAGCGTGTTAGGGGATCCCGATTCCCGCATGACTGGCATGGCAGTACAGCTAGTTTAAGGTCTAATGTTCGAGCCTGGTGCTTGTTTTTTGTTTTTTTCAAGAAGCCCGCATTCCCTACACATAATTAATAATTATAAGAATCAAAAAATCATTGATTTTGCTTGGATTGCTACGTAGTGCAATACACAATTAATATAGAGATTCTATCTATACATTGTACAACCCGCGACACCTGCAATCGATGTCCTAGGTTCGGTACCTAAAGCCTAGCATGGAGAGGCTCTTGTTACCGTTCTAGGGGTTTGGCGGCGGTGATACTGGAGGACATGCTATGAGTCTCTTATAGGATAACTGTCAATGACATGAAGAGCTTTAAAGCAAGGACCTTGAATCTGGAGGACCCCATCCTCCCACTTGAGAAGGGTAGGATATGGTGCTGAGCCGGCACGTTTATGACACATTGGTTCGTTCGAGCTTTCGTTTGCTGGTCAATATATGCACCATGGAGGTTGAAGAGGTAAATAGCCAACTGTCTTCCCAGGCATATGCTTATATAATTAGAGTGCTCGCGCCGTCGGGACCTTGAGAGCGATCAATATCTATATACCTACAAGATAAGAGAATAGCCAAAGGACTGCTCGACGGAATTACAGGCGGCGGAGCATTGATTTCATCCAAAATTAATGGGAGAGTGGGAGAGTTGGAGAATATGGGGACTTCAAGATCAACGACAGTGGTGCGATATGCAATTGCCTAATAGAAAGATTCTCATGTTGATTTTACTGTAAGCTCTCTGAGTGGGATGAAAATTATCCTACCTATAGACCTAGCCGTCGTATAAAAACCGAGATCATCCAAGAATCTTCTCTCATTATGTAGACCCATCCCCTCGTATTCACGTTAACGCGTTCATTGCCCGAGCCTTGCGAAAGGGGGAGATAGGCATGGAACTCGTTGAGAAGGCACAAGACTACCTGGAAATGCTGTATACAACCCTTAACGCCATCATCACCCCCTCTACCGACCGAATCCAGTATCTGGTCCGTCCATCGATCCCCTTCATGATACCTGCTAACTCCGTTTGTCCATGCAGAATAGAGAAAAGTGGGGTATCTGGTATGTAATCAAGAAACAAAGGAGTAAAGGGAAAAAAAGTATCCCAGTGAAAAAGCTCACGGCTGCCAGACGTTCATGTGTCCCGCATATGGATCCAGATACGGGACGTAACCCACAGGAGCGCTCTACGCTTCGGAAGGGTTGTTATGAACGGCGGAAGCGGTACCGGCAGCGTTGCTGAGGGCCTGGATGCGGCTGTTCATATCGGCTAGCTGCTGCATCATGGCCATGCTCTGGCGGTGCTGGGCGTTGAGCTCGTCGCGCAAACTCACGTTCTCGACTTGCAGCCGCTTGACCTCCTCGCGCAAGTCCGTCTCCGGCTTCCTCTTCTCGCCTGTCTTGCTACCACTACTAGCGCTTCCTGCCACACCTCCACTTCCTCCTACACCTACACCCACCCCTACACCCGAGCTCTGCGCTACCGGCGTCGGAGCATCTTCCTGCTCGTCCTCAGGCGACGGCGCGGCGGGCGCCGAGGACATCAAAGCGTCGTTGGGAGTGTGTACGCGCCGCAAGTGTTCGTTCAGGTTCTCCATGCGCGAGAAGCCCTTGCCCTCGTGGCGCTTGCAGTTTCCGTGCGGGCACTGCAGCGGGTTGCGCGGGCCGCCGTGTTTGCCGTGGACCTCGCGCTCGTGCCGCAGGAGCCCGCCGGAGTACGTAAACCCGGCGAGCTTCTCGCACTCCGCTGCCGTGCACTTGTACGGCCGGTCGTGCTTGTCCATGTGTTTGCTGTGTGGGGAGAATTGGTTAGCGCAGGTTTGTGGGAGGTGGGATGGGGAGGACTGGGATGGAGGGATGTGATGGGATGGAAAGAAGGGTTTGTTACTTACCCCCATTCGCACTTTCGCGGGAAGGTCTTGACTCGCTCGGTGCAACCAGGGAAGGTGCAGTAGTATAGTCCATCCCGATTCTTCGTCTCTATGCGCTCCGGCTTCGGGATAGAGCTTAGGCGCGGTGTTCGATTTGTGTCGGGCTTCGAGGGTGTCGCGAGACTTTCCGGAGGACTGAGGGGTTCGAGGATATTGGGGGAGTTTAGGTCGGTGGAACTAGGTGAGGGAGGAATCAGAGTCGCATTTTCTGCTCCGTCGTATGCCATGTAATGCACTGGCGGCACGGGGGAGTATCGCACGCCGTCTCTGTCATGACTGCTTCCATCGATACCTGAAGGATACGTGTCGGAGGGTAGTATGTCGCGATTCTTATATACGACACTCATTATGAAATAGTAACCCGGAAGCTTTTTGTTGTACTTCCGGGTAGCGTTGAACGCTTGTAGGAACTCGAGACGTATCCTATCGTTGAAACGGTCTTTCTGGGCTAGGCTATATTGTCGACAAAGAACCGGCTCTCCTACTGATTGGGTTCTTAGAACTCCGTAATCGATAGCGTTGGCATCGAGAATCTTTCGGATTGCTTTATCGTGTTCTTCAACGCGATTTTTACCTGATGGGAGAGGTTGTAAGGTTAGCAGCCCGAAGGTTGAAAGTGTCGCACAATTAGATTGTTCTTGGGTCTTAGCGGTCTTGGTAGCTGAGTGAGCTGAACCACAAGGACTTGAATGCGCCACAAGTATTTTAAGCTGTCCCGCGCCGATGGAACACACGCACAGACCACAACATACGTGAATGAATCGACGTAATTTGCTAGGATGAATGTAGCTAGCGTGGTCATGCAAGTAACGCTAGGGATCTTAAAGGTTCTCGAAGGGAAGAAAAGGAACATAAAAAAAAGACAAATAATGCAACATCGACTTACCAGGTGTGTCTTCAGCTGGCCACACTTCAACAGCGTATGTCCAGTTTGGGTTGCGAAGATTTGCTTCATAGGGCTCAGATAACTTTCGAGAATCTGTGTCAATTTATATTAGTGCTCACTGAAGCGGTATTCCAGGCAGAAATGGAGTCGCTGCCCAGCTGAGGCGGAGTCATAATCATTGGGGTAAGTAGCCTGAAGCGTGACTCACCGTTTACTGGTCGGTCATTCACCATCAAGGCTGGCACTGGTGATCCGTATTGCTCACTACGCCCCGGCTGATCTTCAGGTACTATAAACTGAGATGACTCGCTCGGAATAGATTGGATAGCTGGACTAGGGCGTAAAGGGAATAATGGATCTTCGGCCTTCGGCTCGCCTATCTGGTGGCTTGTATATGCCTCAGGTTGATTTGTACTCCAACCTCCGACGCCTTGTAATAGGGAATCTTGAGGCTGGCCCATTATTTGTGAGAACCCACCTGTGCTCATATGATTCCAGTTGTTCAGTCCGCAGTCGATGAGCTCCGCCGGATCCATACACGAATCCATACTGAACGCATCGTGATCACCTCCCGCATATGGAGTCCAGTCGAAATTGGTTTCCATGATTGGCTAACATTGACTGCATATGTTAATAACCGATTTTTAATGGTACCTATATAGATACCTAATGGACTTAGTTAAGGTGTTGATGGGAGTGTGATGGTATTGGGGGTCAGTTTAAGAAGCAGAGTGTGGATATAGGTAAGAAAAAAGGGGTATAACAGCGATGTATGGAGAGCCTACCTTGTTGAACAATAAGAGCCAAGGCATGAAGAGTAGGCCTCTATAGATGCTACTACCCTCCCAAGTAGAAATGTGCCTGATTTAGTGAATGAATTTATCGCCAATAATGGCTGTCGATGTGGCTTGCGGTGCAATTATGGAAAGAGCCCCTTAATGAGGATCAAACATATGCCTACATAGGAAAGCAAGCATGTCTGGATTCTGAGACCAGATTTTTATTGTATTGTGCCTTATAAACATTGGTAATGGTCAAAGAGATACGCCTTGGAATCGAGAACAGGCCAAGAACCTCGAGATATTTCTTAGGCATCCTGGATCATGTCTTGTAGACTCGACCTTCGACTATAGAACATAAAGAAAGAAGTAAATGGAATCTCTAGAACACTCTATCATGACTACCTACACATAATATACCAAAGGGTCCCTTGAGAATATTCGCTAGATAAACACCTACCTATATGTTGTCGGGGATATCTTTTTTAAGCGAGGACTCAACCAGATGGTATGTTAAAGGCTTAGAGATGATACTACAGCTAGAGTAGTGATGCTATATATAATGCAATCAACATGACCGACTAATTCTAGTCTATGGCTTAATAACAGTTCGATAATTATGGTAAAGGGGATGAGTAGTTAACAAAATGTCGATAAGTATTTGCCAGATTATGTGATATGTTCAAGAAAAGGGGGAAGGGAAGAAACGATACGAAATAAAGTAGTTAGGTATAGATTCCTGCATTGTACCGGCGCAATTTAAATGGTTTGCTGTATTCATTCACATGAGACTTTCACAATGACAAGAACCCAAAATAAAATCTCGTTAGGACTTTTTGTGAATTTTGTCAAGTTCATCTCAGGACAACGAAGACGTATCATATAAGCAGACCAATTACATAAGGAGTTCCGTAGCGGGCTTACATAACCAGTTAGCTTATGTAAACACTTAATCTACTTACTAATATTCATCTGCCACATGGCACTTGTAGGCAACCGCGTCACAAGGCCAAGTTGCAAGCAATAGCTTTTAAACTTTTGAGTCTTTTGGACTTTCCTCTACAGGTAGCGGTATCAGGGGTATTCAGGCAGCCTGAAAGATCAAGCTTTGCACCGTTCGCGACCGAAGCGATCCACCCTCGTACATCAGCCCTACAAGGTCCGAACTATTATAGGTGGGTCCAACCGTCCATCCGGGGCAAACATCTTAAGGGAATACGGACTTAAGCAAGCACGTGGATGACTTGTATCCTTCCTTCTACCTATTACCAACCTCCCGAACACACCATCTTAAATTCATTTTCGTCGCTATCGCCGTCGAAGCCGCCGAAAGCTCTCGCGATGTCACCTAATAATGAGCACGGACCAGAAAGCACAGCACCACAGATTAACTCGAATCCGCAGCTACAGTCTTATTATTACTCCCTCGAGTCTCGACTAGGATATAGACTACTCTTAGGCGGTACAAGGCACTTCGGGTACTGGAAACATGACACATATTGGCCTTTTCCGCTCTCGGAAGGTTTACGTTCCATGGAAGACAAAATGGCCGAGGTTATTGCACTGCCGCCTGGCTCACAGGTGCTGGATGCCGGCTGTGGCGTAGGCCACGTAGCTCTCCGAATGGCGAAAAAGCACGGACTGCGCGTCGAGGCTATCGATATTGTCGACCATCACGTCGCCAAGGCCCAGCGCAACGTAGAACGCGCACGCTTGCCACAAGGCGCGGTTAGGGTACGCAAAATGGATTACCACCATTTAGAATCTTTCGGTGATGAGTCTCTTGACGGCATTTACACTATGGAGACATTTGTGCACGCTACCGACCCCAAGGCAGTCCTAGCTGGTTTTTATCGCATTTTACGCCCGGGCGGTCATCTCGCTCAGTTCGAGTACGACCACAACACACTCGACACTGCGCCCCAGGACATTGCTGCTTCCATGGTTCAGGTCAACAAGTATTCAGCTATGCCTACTAATGCCATATCTCACCCCGGGGTGTTTAAAAAAATGCTAGAAGAAGTCGGGTTCGAGAATGTGATCGTCCGCGATTATTCCGATAATATTCGTCCAATGACACGGATCTTCTTCCTTCTAGCTGTCGTACCGTATTTTTTCATTCGCTTATTCAAACTCGAGCGCTATTTTATCAACACCGTTGCTGGAGTAGGATCATACAGGGGTCGTGGGCATTGGCACTACGTAGCCATTTCTGCTACAAAACCCGGAGGTCCGATCGAAGCATCTAAATCTAAATGATTAAATCTATATATACCTATATATATTTATATATATATCTGCTATACTCGAAGATTGAAGAATCTTTAGTGATGCGGTTCTGATGGATTACATAAGCGATGCCTCTTGTACAATGCCCCTTTTCATACTCCTATGTATTTCAGCCCCCAAACTATTTTTACCTAAGTAAACCTTCGGGCGAGTTATAGGACAATTCTATGGATGTTTGGCTCTTATTAATCGAATTGTTCACCGATGCTCTTGGTACTAACCTTTCCACTATTGCTGTGGCTCCGATTGACCCCGAAGCCTGCTTTCTCGTGACTCTTAAGGGCCTTTCTGCCTGCTGGCTAGATACCAAGGCAGATGTCGTGGTACATCCTCCACCGAAATCATGCACCCATCTATTTTAGCAACTTGCCTTACTCACTATAGCCAGACAAAGCCTGTATAATGGATTGTTTCTAATTTTAACTTGGAACATGAATCTTAGGATATTCGCCACAAAGGTTTAGTACGTCGAACAATAAGCCTTTGTATCTGAAAAGAACAAGGCTTCGTCGAAAATGATCAATTATATCATCTGCGAACGGTCTCAATTTGATAAGAAGGACCCTGATGCCATCACCTGCCATAAAACCTCGCCGGCCACGCCCATAGGAACACCTCGATCTACAGCAGAGCAGGACTCTGTTAGCATCAGCATCCCAACATGTTTAACCTAGATATATTCTATCTGATTTCCGACTTCCTAGGCTGGTGGATAGTGATAACAATATTGGTCATGATTTGTCAAAACTGGCACGAAGTGGAGGATCTGCTCATTGGGTTTGCGTCCCTATATTTTGCTGTAGCCCTCGCGTGTCTCATATTTGTCATTCATCCCATGATATTCATGACAATTTTTGCTATTACTCTTGTTTGGGCCGCGCTGGACTCCTAATACAAAGGTACCTAGGAATACTATGGGTATGGCTTATGCTACCTTGAGCGATGACATAGATTAGGTAGGTACTTAATTCAATCTCATATTCAAACTCGTGCGATAATGAATGATAATCTTATTCAAGTATGCGTATGTGATTATATTGCAATGAATGAGCGATGTGTCTAGCAAAAGAGTCTTCCCATGGACCCCCCATATTTCTTAAATTTGTTTTAGCCCTTTGAAGCATCCCTCATGAGTTCTAAAGTAGTCTGGGTATTAACATCAGTACCAACTAACTCGTACCTCAACCTGACCGTATTTCCCATTAATTTTATCAGAAGTTGAGACGTTAATATTAGGGCTAAATGTGGCACTGCCGTTCGCGATCTCGTCATCGCTAGAAAGACTGTCATAATCCCAAAGCTCCGCCTTAACCGTAAGCTTATCGCCAATGGGGACTGCGACTGCCTTCCTTAGTAAGGTAATAGGCGACCCTGGATGCACATCCTCATAGTCGCTCTTTGTCTTTCGGTATAGCTCGACCTCACCGAAAGAGTTACCGGCTGTCACATTGCCGTACACATTGGCTGGATCCTCCCCGTCTCCGTTGATCAGGATAATCTCAATTAGGGCCTCTGCTGCGTTGCTGAGGACCACGTAGTTCACGCTTGCTGCGCCGTACGTGCCCCTGATCTGTTCAGTGTGTACCGTGTCGTAGGTGTTCGTAAAGTCAAACGCATTCCAGCTGACACGGCCGTTAGCAACCTGATCATCAGGAGACAGGGAATCGTAGTCCCAGAGATCCAGGTCGATAGTGAAATCGTCATTCGCCGAAACAACTCGAGGCGGACCAGTGAGTAAGATATGGGCGCCAGGGCTGATGGACTCGTAGTTGCTCTTAGTGCGATTGTATAGCGACTGCGTGCCTAAGCCATCTGTGGCGTTCACAGTACCGTATAGGTCTCCTGGATCTTCGCCGTCAATATTGTCGATGCGCACCCAGAATATTTCGAGTAATGCCCTGCCTTGAGGGTCATTAGCGAAGACTTCGGTGATCGAACGAGGTGCCCGGTTAGGGCCGGAAATGGTGTAGTGCATAATGATACCGATTACAGCGACTGCCTGAGTGACTTCTCTAATGTTCATGGCATTGGGCTGGCGAAGACGGCGGGAGAAAGGTCCTTCAGGGTATTGATCGGCCTGCAGCAGCGCCCGAGAAAGGGCTGCCCAACCGTTCTCAAGTGCGATTATCTCGTCAGTGGGAGGCGTACTTTCATTCCAGTTAGTGGCGAAGTACTCGGAAATTGTAGTGAACCTGGTTGCTTCAGATATCATTTGTATGACAATCATCAACGACCGGGCCCTATCCGCGGAGCTAGTTTGGCTGGGAGTTACAAGCTGTCCGATAGCTGTGATGAGCGCTTGCTGCCCAAGATTCGTAGTAGCCCTTGCGGACCCAACTCTCTCCAGGTCAATATAGCTACCCTCGTAGCCCAAAAAGGTAGAACCAGTGATCAAATTCGTACCGGCGCCGTTGTTGAATTCATACCATTGTTCAGAATTCTCCGGGCGGTAACCATCCACGTACAGGTTGTCGCTTCGGATCCTTAGTCTCACAGCATATGACTGAGTACGAAGGACTAGGTCAAACCAGCTGGTGGGTGGGTTCTGTTGAGGAGGAAGGACAGGACGATCGTGCGACCAAGAACCGGTATTATGGAGTCTGGGACGTAGCCCTTCAATGAAGCTCCTGTAATCACTTCCTGTGCTCTGGTCAACAACGAATTCCAATGTGAAGTCCGCCATGATAGTTTGAATATATGATGAATAGGAGTATGTGTTTGAAACGATTTTGCGAGTGATTGTGATGATCTATCTCTACAGTTCGTGCGATCTCAAGGCACAATTATTCCCTCGATATATATACATGGTCCTTCATATCTTGGTCCCATCGAGAACCTCTTCGCTCTCTCGTCACCCAGACTTCGCTTGTCGTTCTCATCCCTATATGATACATCGCTACCTAATGAGGTTCCTGCTTGAATTGTGATCAAATCATTCCATATACTCTATCATACACTACAGAACTGAGCTGAACGTAAGCAGGGAGTAGGTAAGCTGTTGTGGGCGAGCTGAGATAGGGGAACCCAAGAAGAGATTCATGTGATGCAAATGATATACTGAGCATCATGAGAAGAGAACCAACTTCGGTGTACCTCGCATGTGTACACAGTAGCATTGGCACTCAGCTTGAAAGGGTCAATGCGTATCCACCACCGGATTTTTTTCATTGGACTTTGGTGAACTCCTCGGACATTAAATACACTGGAAGACATAGCCACGCTGGATTCGTAGATTTTAGGTACCAATCCTTCAATTTTACCGCCCTTGCATTTCTTTCGAATCTATTGGATTGATTGTTCTTGGCATCATCCTATGCATTCAACTGTGCTCAAAAGATTGAACTGGAAGTGATCAGCTTTGGTGGTTAGCTGATGCTGCAGAGTTTATGTCATCTTATAGAAACGGCACTGCCGTAGAAATGATTGCATTCTGCTTATTGCATGACTAATTGCCTAATACCCACATGATCCTCACAAACACATGCGGTATATGCCAAGAGCTGAGTTCTAAGTGGGCTTTGATGGTACATATTCAGCTTGGGTATACGCAGGCTCATTGTAACTGTTACTCTTAAACATACTATTCATGACAATGTTATGGTTGATCCGCCTAAACGCTCTTTGGAAGATATAACACTGAGTGAGAGAGATAGATAAACAATTCTATTGTTAAAAGAACTCGTCTCGCTCAATTCCCTTCATTGACCATATTAAAGAAACTACACAAACTCATTGTACTAATAACAGTAAAATAAGGATTGTTCTTTGACAGATCTAAGCATGGACAATTATAAATATGTATACCACAAGTTCATCCATTAAAGATTCAGAATGTCTCTTCAGTTTTCAGCAAGCTTCCTTGGATAATCCGATTTATTCAATCAACTCGCTGATTCACATAAAGCGCCAAGTTCAAAAAGAATACATCAGTCTCCTCAGTCCAAAATGGCTTTCCCTGTTACCGAAGAAACCAGCCGGTGGGTATGGCAAGCAACTGAGCGCATAGCGTTCGTGGCTTCGCACACTATCTTTCAGGAGGAGGGTGCACAGTTCCGAGTTGGTGTAGATTATGCCCTTGACGTGGCTAAGAATACTTGGGAGATCACAGTAGTTCTCTCATGGGCCATCTTTGTCTGGATGCCGATCTTCTTCATGATGCGCGCAAGACTCTTCCCAATCCAATCTCATTCCCGGGAGGGCCAGACTTGGGAGTCAATCTGCCATTTCGCGTGGGCTTTTGCTGATGCTTTTGTCATTACAACTGCCTCAGATCTCTTTTCCACCGGAACATTCTTTACCTTCGTCAAGGGACTCCTCATGGTGGCCTGGTACATCTGGGCGTACAAGATAATCTTGATCAGACATATTCATCGACGATTCGTTTAGGCTTCGCCTAGGGTAAGTGTTACAGACGAACTTGAGATCATATGAATGAGTTGTAGAAAGACAATACTACCGGATGCTCTTGAACTTTTTGGACATATCTTGATGCTTTCCTGATTTTGATATATATTAATTAGCAAGTCTTGTTTACCTGTTTAGTTATTTATAATCGAACCAATACTTATAATAGTCTGTGTGCCGGTAATTACCTGTGAATTTTAGAAGAGTCGATGCTGAATAGAAATTGTGTCAAATGTTCCGATTCCGGACGAATGTTATGTCTCCAACGGTCTCCTCAATTCGATGCTTCATTATCACGTCTACCTACCTACCTAGTGATATTATTCTCATATATTAGAAATATATACGCTATAGCTATCCTTAGCTGCTTATTGTGCCTGCTATCCATTGGACAGTGTCGTCCTGCCAAGAACCACTTATGCCCCCCTTCTTCTCTATAACTTGGAATGCTTATCTTAACCTCAGGGGCCGTTATCTCATTATCTCGCCAAGGAGGAGACTGCCGAGTTGATCCCAATGTTACAGCGACACCACCTCATATCTGGGATCCCCCGCCTTGACTTCTGCCTTGTCGCAATTCATATCGCCTTGATACTCGGTCAGTGCCGGGAATCGCTATCCCTTAGCCGATACGCCCGCATTCACGGGGTGGAAAATGTGGTGTCATCTAGGACTGTTATGAAGACAGTTTCTGTATTACCCGGAATTATGCCTTCGATGATCATTTACTTCTTGTATATCTTTTAGCACGCTCCTTTTCATAGGTTAGACTAACGGCTTTGCGATTTCCCCTGGGGTTGCGGAGGTATATAAGGCCCTACTTGCATCTTACATCCGTCAAAATTTAACATACTATTTCGTCATTGTTATAATATGATATTTACAAACTAAGTATCTTAGATTAATTATGCCTGGACGAATTCTGTGTGCGGCTCTATTATCCGTTAGATTTGCCAATGCTGCGGCAACACCACCATTGGGATATCTTAGACAAGAATTCCTACCTCAGTTTACGAAGCAAATTAAACCCGAGAATAATGCAACTTGCTCGGAATGTTCTATTTATCAAGCAGCAGAATCCATAGTGGCACCCAAGGCAAATGTATGGTCACAGATATCACCTGAGGATAATGTGGCCGTTTGGAATTTGCTTCACGACCCTGCATCCGGGTTGAATCTTACTGACCCAACCACGGCCATTCTTACTGATAATTATGTATTTTATATTGATACCGTTCACGTCAACAAATCTGACGCACTGCCATATCTTGACGCATCTGGACCTAAGCCGGGCTCTTGGGCTCGAGCCATCATCTTCGAGGGCGGCAAGCCTGAACCCGGATCCCAGGAATACATGATCGGACCGCTGCCCGTAACGGCAGAGACAAGTATACAGAAATTGGATTATCTGTACAATGGGAGAACAGGTGGATTTGTGCCTTTCAATGGGCGGTATTTCGACCAAAAGCGTGTCGACGCGGCTGCGCCCCTTTTCACCTCCATTATGTCCAACATCAGCGACATCACCGAGGCTTTACTAGGGGGATCTTTTCATGGATATGGCAACACGAGCTCCACGCTTAGTCCAACTGACACAACACCCACATCATTTGATGGCAACCAAGCTTTTCGAGTGGTCATGTTCCGGTTCCCTGGAACTGCGACCTACCTTAGACCGCTTGACTTCTTCGTTTTGATGGATGTTACGGGTACTGATGCTTCATTATATAAGCTGAAAGGGATAGTAACAAACTCGAGATTGTTTCCTACCGTAGCCGATCTCCGCTCCGCGTTTGAAGCAGGCGAGCTCAAGGAAGAATTTTACCAGCCATCCGACTATGACTGGGCATTGGTGAAATACAATGCCGAAATGGGAACACGCGAATTGGAGGATAAGTTCGCTCCGCAAAACCTCATGGTGGGTGGAAAGCGTTATAAGGTAGACACCGAGCAGAAGTATATCGAATACATGGGTTGGTCGTTCTACGTCGCGCATACGCGAACGCTTGGTGTGATGCTCTATGATATACGTTTTAAGGGAGAACGCATATTGTATGAGCTGTCGATGCAAGAAGCAGCAGCTCAGTACGGTGGGTTTCAGCCAAAAGCTGCGACCACCCTCTATCACGACACCTACTTCCAGCTGGGAGCCGATCTATTTCCACTCGTTGAAGGATTTGATTGCCCGTTCGGTTCCACGTTCTGGAACGTCACCATACATAATGGGAACACCACCAAAACCAATCCTAACTCCATATGCATTTTTGAATCTGATGCAGGCTTCCCCTTATCTCGACATCGCGGCGGAGATTCTGACGCCACAAACAAGTACGGCTTCAGCAACCTGGGTGTGGTCAAGGGCTCCCTTCTAACACTCCGCTCAATCGCCACAGTGGGTAATTATGATTACCTTTTTGACTACGCCTTCCACGTCGACGGGTCCATAGAAATCAGCGTCCGGGCTTCCGGGTATCTGCAATCGTCATTCTTCTACAAAGACCAAGGGGCATGGGGTCCCCGCATCCAGGAAGCGACACAAGGCTCACTCCACGACCACGTCTTGACGTGGAAAGCCGACTTCGACATCCTGGATACCGCGAACAACCTCCAAGTGACCGCGCTCAAGGCCGTGAACCAGACACAGCCGTGGTGGCCGGAGCTCGGCTCGTTCGAGCAGATCGCGCTCGAAACGTATAATATCTCGACGGAGCGGGAGCTTAGCTGGGCTGAGAACGGGGAGGTCATGTACACGGTGAACCACGCCAGCGCGACCAACAAATGGGGTTCATCGCGGGGCTACCGCATCGTGCCCGGACGCTCTAATATCCGGCTTAGCACGCTTCACTCGCCTTTCTCGCGTCACAATACGGCGTTATCGAAGTCCCAGCTTGCCGTGACGCGACAACACGATACGGAACCGTGGGGAAATAGTGTTCAGAATCTGAATATGCCGTGGAAGCCTCAACAAGACTTCGCCAAGTTCTTCGACGATGAGAGTGTCGAGGGCGAGGACCTAGTCGTTTGGTTTAATCTGGGAATGCACCATTTCACGCGCAGCGAGGATATCCCGGTTACGCTGTACTCCGAAGCTGTCAGCAGCATCATGTTCGCGCCGCAGAATTTCTTCGACCAGGCGCAGGATGGCGATTTGAAGAATCGGAGGTGGTACACTGTGCCGGACACGGAAGATGGCGTGAGCACGCTGGAGAGTGAGACGTATGGGATTGAGCTGCCGCAGTGTAAGGTTGAGTTACAGGAGCCTGTGATTGCTCATATTGTCTGAGTCAAACCCCTAATTAGATCATTTTCGCATCTACTTGAATTAAGAATGGGAATGAAGGTCTAGGTTGAGTTTCGCATTTGCTTGTGCGATTAAATAAATAGGACCTATATAGGCCTCCAGATATAGGCTGTGTTTTAGCGAATAGTCGCTGTAAATTCCAAGGCTAGCGGGCACAGTAATTGGAGATGTAGCTCAAGGTAGCCTGAGCGAGACGCTGCTGCAAATGAATGCCCAAAGAATTATGTGATAGTGGGCAGCCTGTTCACTGAAGCACTGGCTAGAGGCACTAAAGCCATAGATGTAATCTCAATTTTGATTGGCTGAAAATAAGCACCGTCCCCTAAAGATCACTAACATCGCCCCGCGGAGTGAAGACGAGATAGGGGCCATCGTGCTGTCCGGCAATAACATCATAGAGTTGATACTCATCAACACGATTCCTCCCAGCACCCATTTCTGAGCTTCCACCTCCGATGCGACCAAGTTTTCCTGGCGCAGGTTTGAAATCAAAGTACCACAAGGTCTTGGCTAGGACTAAGCTTGCCTCTAGATAAGCCATGGGTTTACCCGCACATCCCCTGTCCCCTACGGAGAACGGACAGAACGCTTCATTCATCAATTTCCTTTGAGGTTCTGGAGTTTCCGAAGCTAGCCACCTTTCAGGTTTAAAGCTATAGGCATCGGGGAAGTAATCTTCGTTGTGGTGGATCGTATACGTGTTCACACCGATCTGTGTGCCAGGAGGAACAACGTGGCCGTCAATGACTAGGGGTTTATTGCCAAGTTCCGGCGACGCTTCACGCCAGAGTGTGCCTGGGACCGGAGGGGCAATGCGCAAGGCTTCGTCGATACAAGCACGAAGGTACACGCAACTCGATAACTGCGGTCCTGTTCGGATATCGGATGCGCTATTGAACGTGGAACGGAGTTCATGTGCCAATTTTCGATAGCACTCGGGGTTCCTTGACAGGTAGAAGAACAATGCGCATATGGCAGCTGAGGTGGAAAACGCGCCTGTCGCATGTTAGCGAAAATCTCACTTGGGATAAAAGCAATGGTCGGCATCGCACCTGCAGGGAAGAATGTTATGACTTCAGACCATAACTCGCTCATCCGAATAGTCTCCCCTTGGCTGTTGGCTTTAGCGGCGATTGAATACAGATCGTGTCTGATATGTTTGTCCTCAGAAGAACGTGTTATAATCATCTTCTCGAGTAGACGCTTCCATCTTTCGCGCACATCACGTGTGAGATACTTCAAAAGGGAGAAAACTCGAAATTGATGCAGCCGGTATTGCTGCACGCGTACATTAGCAAGATAGTTCGCACGGAACATACCATCAACCATCCACCGATATTCGGGATTCGTTTGGAGCCGAAGAGGAAAACCTAGGCTCAATAGCGCAATGATGTCGCATGCTAGATAACCAATGTGTTCCGTAAGATTGATAGGTTTAGATTCTTTGGAGGATGCGAGAACTGTCTTCAGAAAAAGATCGATCTGTTCTAACATTGTTGGCTCAAAAGTTCGCATCGAGCGATCATTGATAGCTTGTCCCACGATCCTCCGCTTCAGACGATGAGAAGGCTTGTCCATCACAGTGAATATATTGTAAACTCCGGGAGTTTGCATGATAGCGCGGTATACATGAGACTTTACGACGTTGTCGTCATTATAATAGATGTCTACATTAAGATTAGGTACCAATCGTGATAGCATCATTCTCCTTGTACATACCATGGACGGCTCTGGCGGAGTTGAATATAAGCTTATTGGGACCATAGCGTATCACAGAACCATACTTCTGATGGTCTCGCTGCATAGCTAAATGAAGGCATTTTCGTAAAGAGTAGTAGGCGCTGTAAGTATCGGATAGCTTGGCAATCAATGGTCCAGGATAGGATCTTAAGGGGTGAAGTAGAACACGGTAACCGAGAAAGAGTACGGTCTTTCGCAGATGTTGATGCCCTTGTCAGCGATGAAATGCCTTGTGCAAATGTGCGAGATGCTTACCAATGTTACAAACAGTGAGCTACCATATGCAATAACAAGACCGAAATCATTTAGCATCATGTTCAAATTAGAAGTTGAAGAATTCAAGAGGATAGTAGTATTATCTAGATTGGAAAATGTGAGAAAAAGGAGGGTTCAGGAGGTTACATTTTGAGAGACATGTGGTATTTATTAATGCTGTAAACGAATATCTTGACAGAATTTGGGTTGTATGATGCGATATTACCTTCCTATCAGCTGTGTTTTAGGTACATGGTCACCATTAGCGCGCAACTCTGGCGTATATGATGCCTGGAGTAGATCTGTATCAGGCCCAGACCTAGAGTTCTGCGTGGCATAAAAAGACTTCAGGGCTATGATCTGAGATTGTTATGTGATATACTAGGTCATTTAGAGAGCTTGATACTCTATCATGGGTCTCGAAACGATCAAGGAGCCTCTTTTTGAAGCCATGCCTCAACGCGTTGATGCTATCCATAGGAAACTTCCTTGGTTGATTGCTGATGGCCGATGTTGGACCCGTGGATTTGATTAAAGGCTGGAATCTTTTTTATAGCCAACTACTCACCAATACTAGGTATATAATAATAGTACTGGTTTTAAGATAACTGTTTATAATATCGCCAACGAGATTAGCTTAGACAATATGTTTTGAATTGAGAGTGTCATTTAGAATGAGCGTTGATGTGATGTTTGACTTACACTATGAGCTTATAGCGGCGAACGAATGTAGCGGTGGCCCTTGGGGGCGACCAAGGGCGCTATCTATCACCTCTTTCCTCCCCGCATTACCCCACCACCCCCACTACCCCTTTTCTTTTTATTCCCTTCCCCTGCTGTATTTTTCGCTTTCGCTGTTAACCTGAGAATCCAGAAATGCAAAACCATGAGATTCGAATATTGATGCGCCTTTAGAGAGAATAAATAGTTCCGAGGGATGTAAATTTGAAGCAAGAGACTTCATTGTGCTTGCTTTATCTTAAAATGCTCGGCCATCAAAGTCAATTCAAGCATTACAATAATCTGCGACATGGTTGCCCCGGACGACAATAAACTGCTCCACGATGTTGAAAGAAATAGGTACGCAGGTATGGATGCGCTGGCACATAATATACCAAAACCCGTGAGACAGAGAGCCGACATCCAAGCAGCCGATTTCTCCGTTGGCTTCCGGGGTACATTGCAGACTGCTAGGATGAGCCCTAGGAGTTGCATCGCGACAGATTGAACCAGCCACCAAAAATCCGGATCGCCACTCGAACCAGGAGCATGTGTCCCTTTTGTCAATGCTATGCCCGCCGGGATCGTAGATAAAGTCATGTATATTGAGGCGCAGCAGAGAAGAGTCGGCGTTGGGAGTTTGAAGCGAACATTTGGAACACTTCCCGAAGACACGGGATATGCATCTTCATATTCGCGAAGCATGGCTAGCTTCTCGAGAACGCCTTCACAGACGTTGATAAGCATTTGATTTCGAAGCTCGTTCTCCACTTTATGATAACTGGCTTCGATAATGACACGGCATGCTTTCAGTCTCTCAGCCCGTTGTCTTCCATTTTCTAGATGTCTCTGGGTCTGTTTTGGGTGATTTTTGAGGTATGCCATGTGCTTCGTAGCCCGTTTCCAGATATTCATATACGATGTTTGACCCAATCTGTCGAGGAGTTGTGGGACCGCGGATTGCCCCACTGGCGGTCCTGCGGCAACCAAATCTTGAAGTACAGCGAGATCATTGTCGGTATATCTTCCCGGTTTCTGGCTGAAGCCAAAGGTGTATTTTGCGTTGGACCAGGCTCTCCATCGCAAATATTCTTCAACAATTGCGAGGAATTCCACATTTGCCGTGTGGATAGCCTTAGCAATCGAAACGAGATGCGATTGATATGAGTCGAATGTGATCTTCCTGTGTTTATTACTGTTCGATAGCGCTAAATGTAACGTCAGTCATATGATCGCTAGGGATGTAGGTCAATAATTGATAACTTACGCAACCACCCCTGAGTAGGGTTGGGGGTCGCCTTTCGTCTGGCCTTCACATTCATAGTAGTTGAAACGCTCATTACTGATAAAACATTGAAAATATTGAAGATGTCGCAAGAATTCAAGGGCGCAGGGCTTGTTTATTACTGTCGAGAATCGCGCGTCGCGATGCTTTTCTGCGCGTTTCTGCGGGTCTCGCGTCCTGTAGTCACGCTCACAAACATAGCCTCCTGACTCACCAATCCGACCTATTTAAGTCCTGTGCGACAGGATCGCATTGCATGTTAAATCAGATCATGGTTGGCCTCTTCACCTGGAGCGGGGTATTGTAGTTTGGTTGGTTCCTACCCATGTGGGAGATATCCTTCAATTTACCAATGAGCTTTTGTTTACCTCACTGACGAGATCCTCTTTGAGGGGCATTGCTAGCTTACCCGCATTTGAAGGAAGGGCATAAGCTATATAATCTTGCGGTGGAATATCATGTAGTCAGAATTAGATGATGTGATATCTAATATTGACATAAGCTCTTAGGAGGATATTTATGTGCGATATATACTCTTTTATGTTCATGGGTGGTTTAACTTAACCCCAACCCTGACCCTATGTTAACCCTTACCCCTTGTTACCCTTAATCCCAAGTTTTTCATCCTAACCCTAGCCCCTATTTCCCATCAACCCTAACCCCGATATTTCACTGACTTTAACCCTAACCCTGCATCAACCAACTTTGATATGCATAGGCAATTGATATCTGTTATACTATATCAACGTAGGCAAATCCGAATTCTGAGTACTCCAAGTAGACGATTCCTGCTCTGATAGAGACCCAATAACGTAAGACTCGCCTCTATTTCTCCCATGTTCAAGCTCGCTATTGGAAGCTACTTCTTTCACATTGCATTTAATGCGAACATCGCCAAACATGTACTCAAACCATATCTTGTGGATACGTCGAACGTGTCCACTCGAAGCCTCCTCTCCAAATTCTAGTTCATCATGGTGGATTCCATGCCGATCCATGTTGACCTCCAAGCTTCGACTTTGCTCCATCAAAAATTCTAGGGCTGAGCGGTGGTTTACCCTTGTCATTCGCCGAGTTTTGGGACTTATGCAAATGGCCAATGATATGTCTCCAGTTGCAAATTCTCTGCGTTTTGAGAATATGAGTATAAATCTTGCCGGAACTGACGATCCTAGTCGGAGATCGAGACATTTGCTCTTAGCTAACCTTCTAGTAATCCAAGGAGGATAGAAGGAAGCAACCTCATAACCCGCTGATATTACTTCATCGATGTGTAGACCTATTGTCTCGCACTCTCTTCTCTTTGATTTGGGCCAGGTCAAAGGTGGTGGTGGTATCGGGGAGCTTCCTCGGAGATAGATCGGTGTTAAGATTGGTTTCTTGATAAATAATTTCCATAGCAATGGCATTCGGCTCAGGGCGAACAGAAATTTTGAACTGTTGATGAGAGAAAAAAGTTTCTCTCTACGGACAAGGAATGGCGGGCTCCCTGGTGCTCGGCTATAATGATTCTTGTCGCCCCCTTTTGTATGAACTAGAGGAACTACTAAGTGATTCCTATGGTCGTAAGTACCAGGGACAAGACACCTGAGAATCGCTATCAGAATCCTATTCTTTGAGTCAATTGGACGAAGGGGAATTGCCATCTGCATTCCAATGTTAGTCATGGCGGAATGTGCCGTAGTAAGTGGAACATCTGGGCTCGTTTCATCAGTCGCTAATTTCTGAAAACTGTGACAGTGTTTGAAGTCTAAAGGCGACTGGGCGAGAACAGTATCTGCGTGAAGCTTGCTCTGAGTCTTCGGTGCTTGGCCATACCCCCAAGCCAGTAAGCTGTCGTCGTCTCGTGATTTTATTACTTCTTCTTGGAGTCGCATAAATGCCTTTTCGCCTTCTCCATAAAGTAGAGGCATGTTGACTTCTAAAAGACCTAGAAGACTATAGGCTCGGTCTTCTAGTCTTGTAGTCTCCCGATCTGCAGCCCAAGCCAATCGAGCAGCGGCACAGAATTGCGAGAAGTCACCCCTATCCAGAACAATCTTCGGAATATTCGTTATTTCGGAGAGAAGGTACAGCAACCCCAGCCGGTTGAGATACTGTTCTTCCGCGGGAAAAGCAAGGCGGAGATTCTCTACTCCCACCGAGCTTAAGGAACGATTAATACGACCGATATTAATTTCCTTCCAGCACCTGTCAAAGAAAATCAACTCCATGGGCGCGAGAATCTCCTGCAGCGTCCAACCCCTTGTGAACCAGCGACTTGTCCGGAAATCTGAATCGTCGGTGAATGGATCATCATCCGCTGATACATCTGACAAGTAGACATAACAGATTTTAGACTTTCTGTACCATTGGAACATCGAGTTGATACCCTCGGAGAGTTCGGCACTGCTTGACTTGTCGATGCAGCAAGTGTCGATCCACACGTAGTCAAGGCCATCTTTCGCGGCTTGTCGACAGCATCCATCTATTTTCGTGTACCCCTCATAGCCATAGCTCTTGTCATCTGGCTTCGAAATATCTTGGAAGGTTACCTCAGACTTCCCCCAAGTATGTGACTAAACGTCGGATTAGTCAAGCTTAAAAACTTTTGATTGTTTGATAAGATAGCCCAGATCCTTACAAGGATAGCGTAAGATGGAATGTATTGTCCAGTGAATTCCTTCAGCTCTCTTGTATGGACCTGGAGGAGCCGCATTGGAGAGCGAGCCGCTGAGGTCTAACTTTCTGTACCTGACTTCATAGAAGAAATTATCCACATTGGGCAGTAGTGAAATTGATTGGCCGTCCAAATACGTCAACTATACGCAAAACTCTGCGTAGTATGTATGATGATTCAAAATCTCGGGGCAGCAAAAGGGATTGTTTGAGTCGAACAGATTGGACAGGAAGTCGCGATCCCAAGCCGGCTCCTTGCTTTCGAATCTGAAGTGAGGTCCTAATGCGTCTCCGTGTTGGCATAACCCAAGTAAAGGTCTTCGTAGTTTCTATTCCATAACTTCCGTATTATCTTGAAAACTATTCATTGACCTCCTGCATGTGGCATGCAGGAGACAGCTGAAGGATCAGGTTACATCCTCGGGTTGTAAGGCATAATCCTTATATAGTAAGATAGACTGGGGCGCAGCAAGACTAGGGGGTGACCCACTGGGGAACGGGGAATCAGGCCTCCGCCATCTAAAGCGAAAGTAGCTACCTAATAGGCGTGTAGCAAGAGGAGGTTTATGGTCTATGAACGCAACAAACTTTCTAATCCATTTCCTAGCTATATTTTTGAATATTTAAATCAATAGGTAGTGGAAACGACGGCATTTAACAAATTGATTATCTCGTAGTAGTTCGTGTGATTTATTTGGAAGACTTTGATTGGTAGAGTAGGTGTTCAAATTGGGAGAAGATCTGATAGTGATGTCGCACGGAAAAAACGATGATATTCAATTCGAACTTAGATATGAAGCGATACGATCGATGGAGACAAAAGAATATAGATGAAATCTTTTTTCAATTTCCCTGTTTCTTTGTACTCATACAAGAGGATTCTATCCACCCTTGAAGGACTACTCCTTTCCAAACCACAAAGATAAACCTCAGTAAAACAAATCTAAACAATCCCTATTGTCGCTCGCGATGGCCTACTTAAACTGTTAGCTCTCGCGCTCTAATATTACATTTTCCTCTTCACCTATCTAGCACTACTAACTCCGCATCTGAGATCGGAGTAACCGGGTAAGAACTTGTCAAAAAAACCTCATTCGCCTACAGCTCTAAGCACTTCGCATCATTTCACCAAACTCATAATGTCTGTCGTCCACCACATTTACGAGCTCCACGCTCAGGCCACCGCAACCCTGCAGCCCGAGGGTCGTTCCCCGACACGAGCTGAGCGCGCAGCGGCACTTGAGCTTGCAGATACCGCCGTCGAGCTTGCGCTTTTCTCAAACCTGGGTGAAGAGGTCGTAGAAGCCTGCTCGCGGTTCCAACACACCTGCTATTGCTCGCTCCAACGTCTCTGCCGGCGAAACGCAGGATACGAGCGATACGTATATGACAAGAGCTCATCAAAGTCAAAGTCGAAGTCAAAGTCAACAAAAACGGCCAGGCGTGTGGGTCGTGTCTACGACACAGATCCCGGTGAGCATCTAACGGAGGCGTTCCAAGCCGTTCGTCTGGATGAGCTATTACAAGAGCAAGATGCGAGGGACCGCAAAGCGCGTCTTGCGCGTCGTAGGATTCACTGGAGCGATCAGAAATAAGCTTCGCAAGTTCTAATTGCTACGAACCTGGGGTTCGTCACCAGCAATGGTAAGTTTCTACTTGGTTAAAGGTGGGTCAATTTGATGGAGTTGGGGAACTAAGGGTGTTATAATGGGTTTCATTAATAATAGCAATGAGATTTTTCACTGTTATTATTCAAGAGTTGTTCGATATTCACGAGTCGTATAATAATGCTTAGGGTTAGGGTTAGGGTTATTCCCTTGATAATTTCAGCCCCTTTTGAACCCTTGTGTCACCTTCCGATGCAGCTATTATGTAATCTTAAATCTGACGAAGTCTGCCATCGTGAAACTGCTTATAAAGCGCAAATGTACTTACTTAATAATAATGTATGCGGGGTCATCTTGAATTGTGCTCCATTGATTAACTCAGCAGATCGTAGACAGTTATGTTAAGCCCATCGCACCTCTAAGAGAACTTTCCTTCACTTTTTAAGAGACCTGGCGCTTTATAGGTATGTGAGAGCCTCAAATAAGCGATATTAGCAGTTGACTATTGAGCTAAGCTTGATCGATTTGTTACGTTATTCACTATATGCTGAGTAAATTAACCCTAACCCTAACCCCATGTTAACACTAATCGCTACTTTCTTCCTGTCTTGCAGCCTCCGCATCTTGGTTCTCGAAATCGACATCGCACTTCCTAAATATCGCCCAGAATACCACTGCAGAAAGAGCACTAACACCCGCCAAGCTAGCATACATGACGACTAAGTAGGGATCCTTAGACACTGGCCCTAATGCGATACCAAGCGCTGCCGCTATTTCAGCAGCGACATCCTGAAGTGCTTGAACTAAGGTTTTGATGTTCGGCGGGGCTTCGGAATATGTGAATTCATTCAATGCGACGAGACCGAGAATCTCACCCACGGCGAGCAGGAATTGCAAGGGTGTCTGCAGCCACATGCTGACGTCATTGGGCTCCCGAATACCTGAGCTTTCATGTGTAGCTGCTGGACAGTCCAGAGGATGTGTATAACAAGGACCCCGGGAATATATAAGCTTTTGAAGTCCTGCTGCGTAGGCTATGGCTGCGCCTATGAACAGGAATCCGAAAGTCATGCGCATGATGGGTCCAAAGGGAATTTGGCGTCGACGAAGGAAAGGGAAGATGACCCCTTGAATAAGAGGAGCTAATATGATACAGGCAATTGGATTCAGCGCCTGGATAGTGTCGTTATCCACACCTTGCTGTTTCATTTGGCCTGCCTGCGAGATGATGTTATTGGTGGTCTGATTGTAGCAGAGCCAGAAAACCACGAAACAGGTGATGACACGGCAACCCTTTAGACCACGTCTTATTTCGTCTACGAAGGACGCGGTCCAAGGAACAGAGCGCCTATGGTGTGATTCTTGGTATTCCGGATATGCTGCTGACAGTCGAAATCGAGAGCGCAAAGCGATCCCAATTACCTGGCCAGCGTGCGGGAGGACATTGCCTTCAGGGGGTAACTTGACTATAAAGTTATTAGCGACCGCTCCGACCTTGAGAGTAAGTCTCGAGTAGGTACCGAGCTTTCTATTCCAGAGAAGCACTGGAATTACAGATAATGTGAGAAAGCACGTTGGTAGCAAGTACGCAGCCCAGAAGTCTATGTGCTTCTCCATCAAAGTCGTGGGAATCGAGGATAGAGAGGCAATGTTGGCCATCCTGAAGATGTTAGCTTCTCCCTACTATCCGAAAAATGAGATCTATCAGGCTTACCAATAATATCCATTGAAGACGTATTGGACTGAGAGCTTCCTATCGGTTACTATGAGCTCCCCTGCCTTGTTCCGCTTCACTTGGGGTTTGGTGTTGGGGATCTGGTCAGCTGTTTCTCAATTAGCCACCTTGAAACTCGGTATTCAATGGCCACGGATCGTACCTATGAACGGGTACATAACTGCTGATAGGCCTCCATGCCCTAGGCCGACCAAAACCATGGTGACGACAAGACCTGCAATGCCGGCTCCATGTTCCAAAACACTCGGGATGGACGTAGCCACTAGCACAATGTAGCCAGTAACTAAAAACCTAGTGCTTCTCAGCAACCACGCTCAAGCTTCATCGAAAAGTATCTTCCACCACTTACCCGAGACACAAGAGCATCGTCTTATAACGACCGATCCAGGCATCAGATAAGAGAGCGAGTGGTACAGGAGTTAAGTATTGAAAGAACAGGAAGGCATTCTGTATGATCGTAGCCTTGGCCTGTCCTAACCCTAAGGCGCCAGGGAGCAGAAGGTTCCCTCTTGGGTTTTGAAGATAATTCTCTACGTTCAATTAGCAAGCAAAAGGCTACGGCTGTGGTAGTACTCACGCCATGCCACAGTCACGCCGAATCGCGCAAGTTGCGTCGATGCTCCAGTGAAGGCTAGCAACCAGGCCGTGATTGGGATCGGTTCGATTTCGTGAATGAGAGTTTGGATCTCCTCGGCTGTGGCGTCCCTAGGGAAAAATTCCTTTACGTCGACAGATTCGCCGACCTTTTCATTTTCTTCATTTTCCATGATGACGTGGGAGGACCCCGGAAAAACACTGTCCAATAAGTTCTTTTCCTAAAATTCCGAGGTAGTTAATTGCTGGCGTCAGCAGGAGTCCTCGGAAGTACCCAAAGACGAAGAGTCGTCAAATAGGTCTTGAAACCCAACAATTGTAGATCTTAAGGAAATCCGAAGCCCTCACTCATTACTACGTCGTATTATCTAAGTACCGTTCCCAGATATAAGTGATCGGACCCCTGGAAGCAAGGGGCTGTGAAGCTTTGAACAGGGGTTCTTAATCGCCTTCTATCTGCTTATGAGGGGCAATTTTTAAACAGGTACTTATCGGGGCGCTTACAGATCGGCCTTGGAAATTGTATGTCGCCAACTGCTAGCAGTCTCTTATCGCTAAATTTTAAGGGAGAAGCGCTGTAATTAGTAGTTACATTGCATGTTGGTTCGACCTGATAATAAGCCTCCCTTTGTTCCCTTGATTGCTCCCTCTTTGTCGTACTCCTCTCCTGTTGCCCTCTTCCGTGTGCACTTTCACTCAACAATCTCAAAATAAATCGGATTACGCTCACAAAATGGTCAACACCAAAGAAGGCACTGTAGAGTTCAAGGTCGCTGGCTTGGATCAACCTTGCCAAACTTGGTATAAAATCGTTGGCGACCTAAACTCATCGGCGGCACCCTTGATCGTGCTACATGGAGGACCCGGTGCATGCCACGAATACCTACTCCCCATGACTGACCTTTCGTCGTCACTTCCAGTGGTGTTCTACGATCAGCTTGGAAATGGGAAATCGACGCACCTGCCAGAAAAAAATGGTGACGAACAATTCTGGACCGTAGAACTGTTCAAGAATGAGCTTGACAACCTTCTCTCCCATCTGGGGCTCAAAGATCGACCTATCGATGTGTATGGACACTCATGGGGCGGAATGCTAGCAGCTGAATGGGCAGCTTCGCCCTCAAGCGCCACAAACCTTCGACGCCTTATTCTCTCCAGCAGTCTAGCAAGCATGGATGTATGGAGGACAGGCATTACCAAGCTGAGAAAGGAGCTCCCCAAGGATATTCAAGAAGAGCTCGATCGCGCCGAAGAGAATAAGGACTTCGAGAATCCTACATATGAAGCTGCTATAGAAGTATTCTACAAGCGACACTTGAGTTTGGCTCGGCCTTGGCCGTCAGAAGAGGTTCAGGCTGCGCTCTATTGGTTTACGAAGGACCCGACAACCTATGGTACAATGTAAGTGATACGAATTTCCTATCAATTATACCAGCGCGCTCATGGTGTATGCAGGTACGGCCCCAGTGAGCTATACATCTCTGGCTCACTTCGCGACTGGACTTGTATCCCGCTCCTAGACGCTATTACCGCCCCAACTCTTTTGATCAATGGATCCGATGATGAGGCTCAGGATGTTGCGATGCAACCCTTCTTCGACCATATCAAAAAAGTAAAATGGATTACTATAGACGGCGCTGCTCATTTCTCGCATGTCGACCAGAGACAGAAGCATATGCAGCACGTTGAGGCTTTCTTGACTGGTTAAATTGGTGAAATCGATACGGGATAATGCGGACCGGTTTTGATGAATGCCTAGGTAGTCAGTGATTGATAATTAAAATCTGTACTCAACTTATTTCAACAGTTTATGTAGTGGAAATTAAATTACTATTTTTTCACACTAGGACCGAGGCAAGGGATCACGTATCGTGTAGTTGAAAGACTTCTAGCGCTCCCTAGAAATGGAAGATCTTTCATGACAGCTTGCACCAACACTCTCCAATTTCCAGCATATAGCTAGGCACAGGCTGACGCCATCCCCACTCCCTTATCATCTCATTGAATTTTTCTTCTGGAAGCCGACCTCCAACAATGAAAGAGACCTGTTGACGATACGGAGATTGGACTTCGATCGCATGCGAAGGCTACCTCGATGGCTGTTTCTACAGAAGATACGAATGGTGCGGGTTACAGTAGGGATGAGAGAGACTTGCTTAGGCTAGGGAAGAATCCCGTATTGAAGGCACGCGCCTAAATGTTACCCAATTCATACACCAGCTGACTCTCGAATAGCGCAACTTTGGATTTATGTCCATCTTGGGCTTTTCCTGTACTGTCTTGATTACATGGGAGGGGATGCTCATGTGTGTACCTATCTTAATACCATCTGATAGCGCAGCACCATGCTAACTGACGGGTCGCAGAGTTTCCACTCAGAGTCTTGTAAAGTATGGACACTCCCTAAGCACCTATACCCGGCTAACTCGAGTAGTGGGGGCCCTGCGGGTATTATCTGGGGATATCTCGTCACCTGGATTGGCACTATCTCCAGTTTCATTGTGTTGTCAGAGCTAGCTTTAATGTAAGTTTAGCAAACACTTGGATCGAAAGGATAATACTTACTGGTTCTCTATAGGGCACCCACATCAGGTGGTCAATATCAGTATGTGATCACCTTGAAGACGATAACTTGACTTGGACATTGACGCCGGCGACAGTTGGGTTGCGATGCTAGCTCCGAACCGTTGGAGGCGCTTCTTGAGTTACATGACCGGTAATGACTCCGAGTCTGTTGGCTACCTGGTACCTATCCAACCACTAACCAAAATACAGGTTGGATCACATTGACCGGCTGGCAAGCAGTCACTGCTTCCGGAGCATACCTCATCGGTTCCCTTCTGCAGAGTATTATCATCATGCTGAAGCCAGATTACACCCCTCAACAGTGGCAGACCATGCTATTCTTCTGGGCGATACTAGGCTTCGCGGTGTTTATAAACACTGTCGCGAGTAAGACCCTCGCCTACTTTGAGGATTTGACACTTGTCTTACACATTCTCGGATTCCTTGGTATCTTAATTCCTCTTGTATGCCTTAGTCCTCACAATGATGCGTCTTTCTTCACAACTTTTGTGAATGAAGGCGGATGGTCTAGTCGGGGCTTGTCGTTCATGGTCGGCTTGTCAGCGTCAGTTTTCACGCTCATGGGTGAGTCCATATTTCCACCATTGAACCCACTACCTTTATGGCTGACTTCACACGAGGTGCCGATTCTGCTGTCCATGTAAGTGACCCCGTTTCCGCGTGCTTTTATCAATTTCTTACAAGATTAACCCCGTGTAGATGGCCGAGGAAATAAAAAACGCCTCGACCGTGGTACCGCAAGCTATTATCGTCAGCATCGGACTTAACGGCGTCCTCGGATTTGCGATGATGATTGCGTATCTCTTCTGCCTAGGAGATCTTGAAGCCGTGCTAGACTCGCAGGAAACATTGGGCTACCCGTTCTTGTTTGTATTCCAGACAGGAACTAAGTCAACGCCGGGCGCGGCAGTGATGGGCTTAGTCGTTGTGGTTCTCGGCATATCCAGCACCGTCGGTGCGATGGCCTCGTCGTCAAGGATGCTTTGGTCATTCGCAAGAGACCGGGGATTCCCGTTGTGGAAGATATTTGTCAAGGTATATCGCCCATATCGTCGTTTTACTATTATTTGCTAAGATCCGTCGTCAACGCAGCTTGAGCGTCGCACTTCTATTCCCATGTATACAATTGCATTTGCGACAACCGTGTCCGTGCTCCTATCGCTAATCTTGCTCGGCTCGAGTGTTGCTTTCAGCAACATCGTCAATCTGAGTATCGCCGGCTTATACTCCTCTTACTTAATAAGTTGCATACTGTTACTTTGGAGGCGTACACAGAAACAGGGGATCAAGCTATACGACCCTCATATCTCGAGAGTTGGACCCGGTAACCTGCATTGGGGGCCGTGGCGCGTTCCCGGTACATTAGGTGTGCTGAATAACGTGTTCGCTTGTATGTACCTATTGTTGCTATGGTTTTGGTCATTCTGGCCTCCGTCAACACCAGTTACGCCGGAGACTATGAGCTTTAACGTGCTGACTTTTGGAGCGGTGGTTCTCTTTGCCGTAATCTGGTATGCTGTGTACGGTAGGAAGGTTTATAAAGGTCCGGTCGTGGAAGTAATGCTATGAACTCGAAGAATACTGCCGAGAATAGATGAGCACATGGTCTCGGGAGAAGATGTACTATGACATCCATTAATATTCTATATATGCATGATTGGCAATGATCGATATGCAGTGTTTGAAACCTGGTCAATCATATGTTTTGCCGCTGAGCCAAGCTTCACGATCAATAGCGTGCCGATACCCGGGCGAAATGAGTGAACCGGGTGACGCTCTCTTGGCGAAGAATGCTCAACGTCTTATTGTCTGGGATAGATTCCAGCGGTCGAACCAAGGTCTTGGAATTCAGCCCGAAGTCTGGGCGAGGCTTGAGCTAGGGGACTTGGCAAATCTGACCCATGTTTATATCGATCCAGCTGAAGCGAGGGCTTGGAATAATATTTTAACTTTGAGATCTCACTCTTTTGATAAAGATGCGATCTCCCGTCTTGCTCCTCGAACGCCTGGGAGTACCGGAGCGTCGGGTGAATACATGGAGCAGGATCAGCCGGAGAAAGGCGTAGAGCCGTCGAAGGCTTCTCGCTTCGGCTTCTTACACACTAAGAAAGTAATTGTGGGTTTCGTGGCGCTGGGGTTCCTCTTTGTCGCAGGTGTTGTCTTGATTGGTAAGTCTTTCACAAGCCCTTAATAGTGTGAGTAGGCTAATATGGAATCAATCGTGTAGCTCTCGCGGCGACTGGCACAATTCACCCAAGCGATTCTTCTGCAGATTTCATCACCGAGAAACAGTTAACTAGTGATGTCACCATGCCAGCTTCAGGGTCAGCGCCGACATCTACCACGGGATCTAAACCTACTATTACGCCGGCTGCAGTCAATTCAGTAGCAAATTCTCATAGCATTCCACTAAGGATCATGGCTCTCGGTGCTTCGATTGTCAAAGGCGAGACTTCCCCTGGTTACCTTGGTTTCCGCAAGCCCATGCGGGATGAACTGGTCAACTCGGGTTACACGGTGAACATGGTGGGCTCCGTACAGTTAGGCGATTTCGTTGATAATGACGTTGAAGCCTACGGCGGCAAGAAGATCTTGGAGATGCATGATTACGCCAAAAAGATCGTGCCTAAGGCATTACCAAACCTGTTCGTTATCAACCTTGGGACCAACAATCTTTTGCAGAACAAGGACGTAGACAAAGTCGGCCAGCAGATGAAAGACTTGATCAACTATTTACTAACGGCTTCAAACGAGTCAACGGTCATCATGAGCACGATGCTCACCAATAAGGTCCCTAACAAGGAACCCACTGTCTTGGATATGAATAAGCAATATCGGGATATAATGAAAGACTTCGAAACGGAGAATAAGCCAGTCGTCTTAGCAGAAATGCACCCAAGCGAAGGCACCTCTGGGACTCCCACGGTCGATGAGATCGGACCCGACGGCTCGCACCCAACAGTTAAAGGTTATGAGATGATGGCGCAAATATTCGTACAGGCTATCCAGGAAGCAGACGAGAAGGGATTTCTCCGTAAAGCTGTCGATAACGGTACACCGGATGATGGAGATACCGAGGGAGCTCAATAAATCAGCGGTTAGGGAAATGTAGGGTCGAGAATCGGAAAGATTGAAAAGGCTTATTAGCTTTGAGGTGGCCATATACTTAATTGAGTCCTACGTGATGAAATAATTATCTATATTCATCCTTGAAATTTCTGTTACTGACAGTGGCCGCCTATATGGGCATAATATTAACTGTTGTGATTTTCGTACTAGAAGTTAGGTTATAAGATCAAGGTAACGCTGCTAGACGGGTGGCAGAAGAGAGTGCTCTATTGTACTATGATAGGGGCTAGCAAGTCGCTAGAATTAGACCTGTAAGTGCCTCTTTAGCGTACCTCGTACAGCGACGTTAACTCCCTATCATCACCACCTAACAACCTCGCCAATGCCTGATTTGGTACCCTTACCTTGGTACTCTACCATCACCGTTTAGACTACTTATAATCTCTCCTATTGGGAGATGGCCCACGGGTAACGAGCGAGAGAGGTCGCATCGTTGGGTAGGATTGAAGAGCCTCATGACACCTCGCACAACGAAGAATTCATGCGCATAACCTTTGCTGTACTTTGCTAATAACAGTTGGTAGGTAGGAGCAGGAATATAGCCGAATGTGGTATCAACTAATAGGTAAAATACCTACCAGGGACCTAGGTAGGTACCTAGTACGTATAGGGCACCGAAGTGTCTCATAGTCAGCTAAACTGGATGCCAACTGACTTCCTTTTTTACCCCTCTTCCCACAAGCCACTGCCACTGTAGAGTTACCTAGATGAAATTCTCCGTATCATCGGCGTTGGACCTCACACGGCCGTAACCCACAGCAATAGACTGTTCGATGGGAAGGTGCCCTCGCATTCCGGGATTTACGCGATGGAAGGAACTATTCGCGGACGATTCAGCGGGAGGAAGGAGGGCTCGACGGACTGCAATTATACCGGCGTTCGTTAAAATAAGGTTAGTCTCGTCCGAAGTATCCGCCTACGCCTTTGTTGTGAGTTATTGACGCTCAATGGGTATGATGCAAGATCAACGAGGTATTAGAATTTATTGGCGCGAAGTCCGAAGAAATGAGACTAAAGGGATTCAAATGAGGCAGATCGGCTTCGCCTTCGAGAAGCCTCTGGCGATCAGCCTCTTGAGCTCATATGAGTTTGCGATCCTATCAGCTAAAGAAGTCATGACGTAGTGGCACAAGTCCGTGCCATGTAGGGTAATGATATCTAGTAAGCAAGGTAAAGAGATATTGGTGCACGCCCTCCCGAGTCTGCGGAAAGTACCGTCTGTATATAAATTAGCTTCCCGGACGCGATGCAGGTATCCGTACTAGGTCACGATGCCTCCGATTTGATAGCCAAAAGCCCGGTGTGTATGTGGGTCCGTTTTCATCTATGATTCATTAGAACTGAACAAGCTGAAAGCGGGCAGAGCAAATGCATTCCACATATGTAAACTCGGAGAAAGAGTAGGTAAATATGTAACACTTTCGTGTTTTTCAAGCTTAAAAAACCACGCAGTCCATCCTACTATAGCCCTTGCAGCTATTCTTTTGACCAGGAAAATCTCACGATGCTCGGTCGTCTCCTACTCACCGTCGATGCTATTGGCATGTGCGTTGGGACATTGAAAGCCGATTTCTTCAATGAATCCCATATGTACAACCCCAACTGGCCGCCACATGCCAAGTATGCCTTATCCGCGAGAGCAAGCCTCTTTTGCTTTTTCTTTTTTTTTGAAACTCTCATCATGCTAATGCCATGAGCAGATTCCACAACGTACAGACCATCACTCTCGCCGTGATTCTGTCCTTCATAACGCTTTATTATACGTGGCGTCCTGCCCAGACGCTTGAGCTCCATCGCGAGTTTATGTTCACGAGCAGCATAACAGGTTCAATTTATTGGCTTGCCGGTTTGATTTCAATTCTTCCATCGGGCACCATGGGACTTGACCCAGAGTTCGGCGGACCGGGATTCCCGCAGCGTTACTTTTTTATCACTTTGATGAGTTTTGGGTTGCTAGGCGCCTGGTTAGAGTATTGAGTGACGTCTGGGGTTTTTGTTCGTGGTAGTGGCGGCAGCGGTGGCTTCAGGTCTCGCCATCATTCTGGGCTGGGGACAGATAGCAAATACAAGAGGCGTTTTCGATTATCGCACTCTTTCGTTGGCGACCCTAAAGACATTTATTGGCTTTAGCTTGGCGGATTTGATAATTTGAGGGTGTTGTCCTAGCTAGCATTTCGTAAATCAAGCGAGTTAACCCTCTCGAAGTCAGCGAAATTCAGGCAATTCGGCGTTCTAGAGGCTTTGATGCCCTTAGGATCTCAGTAAAATTTCCGGTTGGTGAAATCGAACCGGTGGGGAGCTCTTATGTTGATCTCGAGAACCAGCGTCTTAAGATGGAATATTTTATGATATATCGAAGTCAGATGGCTTGAAATTTCAAAAGGGTCATTTTGGCAATTGCTCAGTACCAATGACATTATGAATAGCTTAATGAATAAATTATGCGACCGTTGGAATCGGCAATAGCCTTGGAACCGATAGTGTCGTGACATTAAACTTGGAACTAAGAGACCGGCGCCGTAACAACCCCGCATCGCTTGATAGGAAGGTTCCGGTGTAGACCAACCTTAGAGGGGAGGGTAAGATCTGTAATCGGACTACATTAACCTTGAATCGAATGTCAAGCTGTTGCCATCTATCTTAAACCCTACATCTTTGAAATGAACCCATTTTGGAAATAAGTACCTTCAGATAAACCGCATTGAGAACTTTCGCAATGGGCTCCGAAGGAGCAATCCCAGTGGTAGATTTTGCCGTGTGGTCGGAGGGCTCAATTGATGATAAGAAACGTATTGCCCAACAGTTGACAGACGCATGCCGTAGAGTTGGGTTTGTTTATGTCGTTAATCATGGAGTGCCTAGCGATTTGCTCGAGGAAGCATTTGGCTGGTCTAAAAGGCTCTTCGACCTACCTCAGGAGAAGAAAATGCTAGCACCCCATCCACCAGGTAAGCCCGCAACCACCAGTCTTGATGATCAAACATGATAACCACGCGGCGTAGGACCTAATGTCCATCGCGGATATTCATGGCCTGGACTAGAGAAAGTGACGCAAGATATCATCAAAGATGGAGACGAAGCCAGGGAAGCCGAAAACCGTAAAATCTCAGATGTCAAGGTTCGTTCGATAGGCTCACATATTTTTGCGAAGACAGCGGCTTACTAATCATATTCTCCAAAAAGGAGAGCTATGAAATCGGCAGCGAAGAGTCCAGATTACAGCCAAATGTCTGGTTACCTGAGGATGTCCTTCCCGGATTCCGTGAATTCATGGTTCCATTCTACTGGAAGTGTTTCGAGGCGGGAAAGGAGTTGTTGCGTGCCTTGGCCATCGGAATTGGACTTGAAGATGAGGATTTCTTCCTACGTTTCCATAGCGGAGAAAACAACCAATTGAGGTTACTTCACTATCCCCCAGTTGAAGCAGAGAAGCTCTCCAGCAACGAAGTGGCTCGTATGCCCGCTCATTCGGACTGGGGTACGATCACGATGCTGTTCCAAGACGACTGCGGAGGTCTGCAGGTTGAGCATCCGAATGAGCCAGACCATTTTGTTGATGCGACGCCGATGAAGAATGCATTGGTCATGAACGTGGGCGACTTGCTGATGAGATGGAGCAATGGTATGTGTGATATGGTCTCGTAGTCATCTATATCTCTGAAAAAGACTAACGTCGGAACTCAAGATTTTCTCAAATCAACGCTGCATCGCGTTACTCTTCCTCCGGTCCAGAGCAAGCGGCAAATCGACGGAAAACTCATGACTAGACCGAGATACTCGATTCCATACTTCGTCTCTCCCAATCCAGAGGCTATTATCGAGTGTCTATCAGTATGCACAGATGAGAAACGACCCGTCAAATACGAGCCTGTTGTTCAGGAGGAGTATAGGCGAATGAGAGCGAGAGGGCAGTATGCGGAAGCACCAGCTGCTCCAATAACGGTTTCTTAGCGCATCTGTGGCTTCATGGCGAGAGATATTCAGACTTTCCTATACAGCGACGCGTAAGGTAGGTCGTTCATATGTAGGTTATATATAGTTGAAACATCAAACAGGCCGAACAGGTGAATCATTGAAAAAGTAAGGCTAGGTAATAACAAACGTCCATCAAAACTTACAAGTCTGCCAGTCTGCCATTGAACATTTTGGTACGGAACTTCGGATAGTACCTGCCTTGGTACCTGGGTACTTGCAGATGCATTCACCAATCAAGCTATTAGGCCCCCAAATTAATGAACACCCCAATTCCAACACCCAATCATGTCTACGGAATTAACAGGGGCAACCTTTACGCGCCAGTTTTGGCGCTCATCAACGGGGCATAGCGCGTAATCATACACCCCACCTTGTCTCTCGGGATCGATGTCGTTGGTTACAACAACTTACAACTCGCCGGCTTCATTGATGATTGGACAAACCTCATCGACGCCGAGGAGCTGGTCGAGCTGTATTTAGCACAGCCCATCTGCGGGATCTCCCTTTCGCAGGGATAAGGAGTACATATGTATGCAGCAAGCTCGCTTCATAGGACAAGATGGCGACCCAGAAAGTGGCCATCTGTCGATTCTCGAGCCTGCTGCAGATTCATTTTTCAGTTTCGCTCCTGTACTTGTCCTTTTTGATGATATCCTTTGAAACTCCTATCAAAAACTATCTTGGTGAAGATTAGATATCTTCAAAAATAACTGAGCTATTCTATCGTATCCTCGTACAAAGTACGGCAAACGTGAGTGTGAGAAGTGGATGCGGGGCAGTTCCTAGTTCCACTTGACGATCCTTCAACTCCAGCTCCAACTCTATCCTCACCTACAGCTTCACCAACCTCATTCATACTCAAGACTAACATTGGCATAGCACTGTCTATACTAACAATCTCAAGAGGTACTGAGTAACGATGTCTGGTCAATACTATCCGCGTACGTAACCACCATTCTGTCCTACAGCACCGTACCTCAAGGTTAGAACTGACCAATGCTACACAGCTCCCCCTGGCGCGGCTGGATCACCAGGTATGTCCTCGAATTCACTTTCCCTAGAAAAATTCCAGTAACAAAAGACTAATTAAAACAGCTTCAGCACCACAGAAGAGCTATCCACCACCGCCCACCTCCCCTCCTGCGAACCAAGCGAAATTTTATCCCCCACCACCAGGAACCCCAAGCTACCCCCCTCCTCAGACTCAAAGCTATCCCACTCCTCCACAACAATCATATCCAGCACCTCCACAGCAGAGCTACCCAGCGCCGCCCCAACAAGCCGTATCTCCCCCGCCCAAGATCGGAACGCCAGTATACCAACCTCCACCTCCCCAGCCAGCGCAACACGCCAACTTACCTATTCGAAATGATGGCGCAATGACACCGCCAGGTAGTGCCGCGCCATCGTATGGTGATGTGGTACCTAACCCTCCTGAGGGGTTTCCGAATGAGAAAGCGCAAAGCATTCTAGGGACAGGGCCAAACCACTCGCGGACCACATCGAATGCCGCCGGACCTTCACATTTCCAGGGTGCTGCAACGACCTTAGATGACGTGGGCACATTCAACGGCGGATCATATCGCATTAGTCACCGAGATTGCAACACAATCATCACGATACAATTAGCAATGGGATGTCCGATAAGCGCTAAGCCAGGAGTTCTGATTGCCATGAGCCCGACTATTACACTGAAGGGTGAGTACAAGTTCAGCATGAAGAAATTAATGGCTAGCGGCGGCGAGCTCGGTCACTCGACCTTCATCGGTCCCGGCGAGCTATTGTTAGCTCCTGGCATGCTCGGCGACATGACCACAATCCGCCTTACCGGAGACGAGTCGTGGAGCGTCGGCAAAGACTCGTTCGTCGCCAACACCCAAGGCGTCGTTCGCGACTACAAGCGCCAGGGTCTCGGAAAGGCCATGTTCAGTGGGGAGGGTCTGTGGGTCCATAAGATCAGTGGTATCGGCCTTTTGTGGATCACCAGCTTCGGCGCCATCATCCGCAAGGACCTCGCAGAGGGGGAGAAATATATCGTCGATAACGGACATTTGGTCGCGTGGAACGTCAAGTACATTATGGAGCGCGTGGCTAGTGGTGGTATTATCGGTGGTCTTGCTAGCGGGGAAGGTCTTGTCTGCAAATTTACAGGACCCGGCACGGTGTTCATTCAAACAAGGAATCCGGTAAGTAGCGCACCATTTTTTTCTACAGTGTCTTGTTCTTGGAGTCTCGATCGACTAATTTGCCACGCAGAGATCATTCAGCGCTTATATGACGGGCAACTCCGCACCGCCGTAAAGTATCGGTACAATATCGTCATGCAGGTCAATTTTTTACACTTTTACGGCTCAGCTTTCGGATGGGGTATCTCTTTAGTTGCGTTTGCAGAATACCAATGTTGGGCAACTCGTGTATTGGATACCTATATCACTTTCACTTTTAGGGAAAATAAAATCTTTCACAATTACAAGGCAAGAATGCTTCTCAGAATTGACGCAATCAACCTCTTTGCGCGCTTATATCGAAATTTGACTTCAACAGACCCTCGAGCCGGCAAACTCTAAGATCGCCGCCATAGTTTATTTCAACATTCAATCTACGCGACAATTCGCCAAGTACCAGGAAATCTATCCAAGTATACAACATTTTTCAATTGTGACTATATTTTTTGAAACACTTCAAATGAGGGTCAGTCGGCTGCCCGCAGCTGGATTAGCCCAACTTTTCGCTAATTGTAAAATACAGGAGGCTAAGCTCTGCATTTAATACGCTATAGCGATGAATACTTGGAACTGAAACAATCACTATACCCATAAATACAGTTATAGGTAACGGTACTCTATAGTGCCACTACATTCCCATGCCGTCCACCTAACACAAAAACCCACCTTAGCGCTCTGTTCCCCTGTATTACAGAAGTTGCGCCACCTAGTTCAGTTGTATATGATACTAATTCTTCCCATCAGACCAGATAAACTCGATGATTGAGAGTGCAGAGTCTTTGGCTCCAGACACTTTCTGGAACTTGAATCTTGGGTCTGCCTCAGAGAGCAAAGCTTTCTATTCATCGAGGCTTCGCTCATACGAATTGAAGGATGCGCCCATACTAATATCAAACGACCTTTATAGCGGGTCTGTGTTAGCATATCGAAAATAACGTACGGATGCGCTAAGATCACCAACCTTAGGTCTTTTTCTCTCCAATGCGCAATTTCACCCGGCTCTGGCATACACGACTCGTTAAGAATGATCTTTGCTCCGGGCTTCAATGCGGGGATGAGGGCCTTGATGATCAGAACGGAGTACTTGTCAGACCAGTTATGGAAGATCCATCGGAAGAAGTAAACATCGGCCTGAATAGTCTGGGGCGCAAATAAGTCGTAGGCCATGAACTTGAATCTCCCTTCGAGTTCTTCTGGAATTTTGACACCTTCGAACATCTTGTCCATGTCTTGAACGATTACAGACAGATTGGGAAAGCGTCTGGCTAGTTCTATGCTGTGGTGGCCCGCGCCACCTCCAACGTCGACCATTTTGACCGGGCCTAAGGACTTCCAATCATAATTATTGAAGATATGAGAGGTATCGTATTCTGTCATCATAGTGTAAGTTACCATCGTGTTTGCGAACCGATGGGCCCTTTCAGGATTTTTCTCGAGGACCTGGTATATGCTATCCTCTGTGTTGTTCGCTAGGGAAAACCCCTATTCCAGTTGTTAGGTAACTACTCTATTATAGACGCTTTGGAAGGTGGGATAAACTAACCGTATGGTTTGGCTCGGAGGACCCAGGCCATTTTTCGAATGCATCAACCATCTGATGATAGCGATCAGCCCCTCCAAGTATGTGTCTTACACGCAATGGTGGTTTCAACATACCTTCGTGGAAGCTGGCCATATTTCCCCGGTACCGGTCCAACACCAATCATTCGCCACAGGATTGGTAAGAACCTTGGATACCTTCGTGTGGGCTACCACCCCCGGCTCTGGTTCTTTGAAGACCCGCATAGTCATTGCGTGCCTAAGAAGTCGGCGGATCGCGTGCTCCTCCAGGCCGGTTTGCTCGGCAATATCGGCGAATGTAGTCCTCCCACCGATCGGTACTAAAGAGGCGATCTTGAATCGGGAGATCGCCTGCAGAGATACGCAGTTGGTATGCTTCATCTTGATTAGCACATGCTATCTCAACTTCGCGTAACATAATTCCTTGCTTAGATTGGAAAAGGGGGGCCTTTACTGCGGCATTTCTGTAAAGTATCTCTAAAGGACCTAGAAGCAGGTCCTGTAGCTCGGCGGCACAATCAATGATCGTATCCCTTACATCGACTGTATCTCTAGGGAACTGCTGAGGAGCGTCTTCATCGAAAGAGGGAGATGGAAATCCTTTAGTGGACAACGCCTCTTCCAATTTTGCCACAGACTCATGGATCAACGTCGCAAGTTGTAAGAGACGTGAAGTAGATGATAGGTTAGAAGTCATGGTGCCGTAAATTTAATTTGATGTGTCTCAACTCTAAAACAGAACAAAGTTATTGTAACGGTAAAGTAACAGTCTTGATAAAATTCAGGTTAGAAGCATTAATCTACTACCTTTGTGAGTCGGTGGAGCTTTATAGAAAAAGCCGCAGATTACCGGCAGAAGAAAGGAGAACCAGAGGTAAGGGATGTTGGTGAACTCGGTGTTAGCCAACATGTGCGCATGCGTGCGTTACCATGGATAGGGGTACCTACTATACACCTATATATTTACCTATGTACGCAGGCAAATACCGCCACCACATAAGGTGCCTAGGTAGACTATGTTGCCTCATCCATTCGTATAAGGCGATGTAGCTATGATAACTGTGATGGATGCTTCGAATAGTTACCCTAATGGAACTTGACGCAGATTGAGTCTTCAGTGTAAACTAGGTACGTACGAACCAACTGTGATAGGTACATGACTCCTTAGATATAATTGACCAAGCTCTTTCTGCGTACGACTTACCATAACAAGTAGTTGGGAAGCCTTTATCGATCATCGATTCGTATTCCTAGGTAGGGAGATATTCCTGCAGGTATGTATACTGCATCTCCTAGCGTAAGGAGGTTTAGAGCTCCTTGCGTAAGAATATAACCGAATGTTTTTATATGCTCATAGGCTTTCATCGTGACAGTATATGGTAGGTAGTTAAATACCCAAGCGAGCCGCACAGGAAGTTACATATGAATATAGCAACAGCTTGTTATCTATTGTTCTCTCAGTTCGCCATATCCCAAGGTAAATCGAGGGATCATCTTTCCTTGTACCTCGGGTCAGAGTAACCATACTCTGCGTAATATGGAGCCGACCCCCTTACCAATCGATCCAACTTGGGAGTGCCTCCAATATGTCCTCAGAGACCGAGCGGCGGGATCAGGATCAATCACACTATATCCCCTTGGTCACCATACAGCCCCCATAGTCATCTCTTACCAGGACCTTTACGCGCAAGCACAGAGCAATAGTATCAGAATTCGTCACATTCTGGGCTTCGAGGAGCGTCGCCCAATTTTGCTTCATCTCGATACTCATCAAAATAACATTATCTGGTTCTGGTCGATCCTTCTTGACAATGCTATTCCCGTGATATCAGCACCGTTCGGCAGTGGGAATAACCATGAACACATAAACAAACTGTCTAGTGTTCTAGAGCACCCAATATGTATCACTACGGATGACTTACTGAGTCTCTTCGGTACAGACCATGGAATGGACCTGTTGACAGTGGAATCATTACTGAAGCTCGATATCCCGTCGGAGGATCCAACGCTTCTTCCCAAATATGACAACGGATCAGCCACGGCCACTTTGATGTTGACATCTGGCAGCACCGGAGTGCCAAAAGCTGTGCGACTATCTCATAAACAGATATTGGCATCAGTCCGTGGGAAAGCTTCTATACGTCAATCGCAGAGAGAGCATCCTTTGCTTAATTGGATAGGACTCGATCACGTTGCAAGCTTAGTAGAGATCCACATCCTGGCTCTATGGTCTGGTGTTGACCAAATCCACGCTCACGCCGCGGATGTTGTTTCATCGCCCACAACATTTCTTTCACTTCTTCATCGCCATAAGGTCTCGCGAAGCTTTGCACCAAATTTCTTCCTGGCCAAACTCGTCACCGCCATGCAGTCAGAAAAGAACAACGAAGATCTAGACCTTTCAAACCTTGTTTGTATTACGTCGGGGGGTGAAGATAATGATGTTGACATCTGCGTTGCAATATCAGCTTTGCTGGAGAAATATGGCGCTCCTAAGAACGTTATCACAACAGGTTTTGGTATGACAGAAACTTGTGCGGGCTCAATCTATAATCTTGAGTGTCCTGACTATGATGTCAAACTTGGTCGGAGCGTGGCATCTCTTGGTACGTGTATCGACGGTATCGAAATGCGGGTCACAATTCCCGGTAAAGACCTACAAGTCGCTCCGCCAAATGAAGTCGGCAACCTTGAGGTTCGGGGCAACGTTGTTTTCGATTGTTATCACAATAATCCAGAAGCCACAGTAGAAGCTTTTACCTCTGACGGCTGGTTCCGAACTGGCGACCAAGCTGTGATTGACAGTCAGGGGTATCTAGGCCTCACTGGTCGCCTTAAAGACATCGTTAACATCAATGGTGCAAAGCTTTCCATGTCGAACGTCCAAACAGCCCTTGCAAAAGCTCTGAATAATCGTGTCACACGCTTTGTCACCTTCCCGTCCAGAGCTGCTCATACTGAACAAGTCATAGTTGCCTATATCCCCAGTAAGTGGCATATGGCTCCTCAAGAAATCTTGGAAATCGAGCAAGCAGCTTTGGAAGCATGCCAACTTCAAGTTGGCTCAAGTCCACTTATTTTTGCCATCCAAGAAGAATCTATGGCGCTACTACCGACATCTTCCTTAGGGAAAATCTCGCGAGCTAAGATGAGGACTCTCTATGAGTCGGGCGCGTTCTCCAAGGATGTTGAATTGCATCTCAAACTAGTCAAAGAACTCAGGCAAGAGAGGCGTAAAGCAAGCGCTAGAGATATGAACGATACAGAAGCCCTCTTCGTCAGTGCTCTTGCTGAAATCCACGCTGGAGATCCAGTGGACATCGATGTAAACACATCTATTTTCGAATTGGGTTTCTCTTCTATTGATATAATTCGACTCAAAACCCGTATCGACGACGCGTTGGGGATCAAAGTGCCAGTAACCACACTCATGACACATCCCACCCCTGCAGCGTTAGCGGACGTCCTGGGGTCGGAGTATCTTAGCAAAACGCAGGGTGATGTGTTGAACGCTATCTACGACCCAGTTGTTGTATTCCATGCTGGCGGTAGCAAAACACCAGTATGGCTTATCCATCCAGGAATCGGCGAGGTGCTTGGGTTTGTAGGGCTTGCCCAGCACATTGCCAGTGACGATAGGCCAGTCTATGCCCTGCGCGCCAGGGGCTTTGAACCGGGCCACCTTCGGTTCGCATCTATTGAAGAAGCCGTCGACACCTATGTCGCAGCCATTCAACATCGACAACCACATGGACCTTACGCAATAGCGGGGTACAGTTACGGAAGCTTGCTCGGTTTCGAAATAACCAAAAAGCTCGAAGCTGCTGATGGAACAGGCGCAGTAAAGTTCTTTGGTAGTTTCAACCTGCCACCGCATATCAAAGAGCGCATGAGAGAGCTTCATTGGAACGCTGCTCTTCTACATCTGATATACTTCTTAGGCTTGAAAACGGAAGAGGAGGCCGAAGAGATTCTGAAAGGCGAATACGCAAATTTGAGCCAGGACCAAGCCTTGACGTTTGTCTTTGAGATGTTGGGTTCGGACCGCCTAGCAGAACACGGTCTAGATAGGTCCAGTTTGACTCGCTGGACTAACGTGGCATATGATTTACCACATATGGCTGTCGACTACGACCCAGAGGGGAAGATAGAATGTATGGATGTTTTCTATGCTACGCCTGTGAAGGCCGCGGCACCAAATCGGGAAGCCTGGCTGAGAGACCATCTCGCCAAGTGGCAGGACTTTTGCAACTCGGAACCAGTGTTTCATGAGGTGGATGGTACTCATCATACCATGATTGGACCTGATCATGTTGTCTCCTTCTGGGCCCTATTGCGGTCTGCTTTGGATGCGAGAGGTGTCTAACCACCGAAAGCGCCGACTCGTGCCATTACACTAGTTCTATTTACGAAATGTTACTATCTTTTTATTTCAATAGTGTAGCTAGATTAATGAAATATGCCCTTCAATGTATACAGCATCATCTGAAATGCAAAAAGCGAGTGATCAGCTCAGATAATATGTGAAAGAAAGACCCTTCCCAGCCAGGTACCTAAGGACTTTGGCGAAAAGTTCCATATATTCAGATATGGATATCTTCTTGACTACTATGTTTTGAAGATACAAGTAGGGGGGCTGCCCAGTAGGTATCATATCCATAAAAAGGGGTTCGGCTGAAAAGGGGTAATATGTAAAAAAGGGTGGCAAACAACATATACAAAATATATGCGCATGCTCCTTCTGCCACAGTGTGTACTAGCACATACCAAATACATAGTTGAATGGACTACTGCCGGCCTAAAGTTTCGAGGTACTCGACGCGCGCGGCCGTCATGCAAGAAAACGAGGTACTGTGGATCTAATTTACAGTGTTCACTGTACAAACCGACGTAGACGGGAGCGACGACCACCTCGACGGTGGCAGCTACCCTCCATGCACGGGGCCTATCGACTTTTCGTAAGGAAAGAGCAGTCGCAAATTTCATCTAGCGGCGAAAGAGGTACCTGTGCGTACATATTCGCCCCCGATGACTACAATTATTACGGCGCGTCTCGCGTCTCGTGAGTTTGCTTCCCTTTAGCCTCACCGTTTAATCCAGTGCATACAGCGTTCTTTGGTGGTGTTAGGAGATTTCTTTTCAAGATTTTCCCTTTGGGTTTTTGGACTTTGGAATTACAGCTTTCGTCAATTCTTAGAACTTCTAGTACTTTAATACACGATCCAAGTCTTCCACTAGCGGTTGAGGTATGTTGTATCTTGTCTTCACCCACAAAAATCTTGACAATAATCAATAAGTACCTTGACAAGAATCGATATCTTGACAAGAATCCACCTTATCTGCTCGTCCCCTCGTCCCCTACCCTAATCATTACCACCATTAGCTTTATTCATCCCTCCGCTGTCTTCATCGACCATCTTTTCCGACTGACAAATTTCGTTCTCGGACATCCACTACCCACAAAACACCATCTACTTTTTCATCTTCTGCCCAACCTCTATTCTTCTCCATCCCTCTCCTCTTTTACTTCACCCGTCTCTACAACTTCTTCTCTTCTCGTACTTTTAGTACTTCTCGAGCACTCTAACAGTTCTTCGCAAAGCGAACGTAAATATTGTCCGACAATTTTCAGCAGCCATACTGAATCTGGATTATTGTCTTTCAGGTACGTGCAGTCTATCTATCTGCTACTTTTTCTTCTTCCGTCATTTTGATCTTTTCTATCATCTCCATCGTTTCCATCACTTTCATCAATTCCATTCTTTCTATCTTCCGTCTTACGTCCTAACAAACACCACTAGCAACCATCCTTGATCTATCCGATTCACGCCAGTTTTCCTTCGCGTATCGGACCCGACGCAGTCCTTCGACTGTGCAATTCATCATTGATTGCTTGCTTTCTCTCGATATTAGGTTAGTATTCTTCATCAAGTATTTCCCATCCTCTCCTTGCTTCACCTATTTCATCTCGCCAACCTACCCACCACCATATCCACTCCATATCACAATATACACTTCACCACTACCATTATCACTCTCACATCATCCATACAAGCCAATTATAACTCTCCATGCTACACATCTAAGCCACCATTTATTGTCTACTTTCAGCCTCTTCCCAAGCGTTACCACATCATTTCATTGCCATCTATGTCTTCTTCTGCTTGTATTTCCGAATGAACCACAACCAAGCGTTATGGTGGCGTGGAGAGCGTACTAATACTCTGGTCCTTGCAGTATACAACACATAGCGGAAAAGCTGAAGATACTTTCCGACCTTTAACTTACTGTGACCCGATCACATTTTCGAACCTTTTCATCTGTAAGATATCGACACTCTTAAATTCCCTAAATAATCGATACTCCCATATCAACGTATCAATCCCCGAAAGCACTAAGTTCTAGCCCGCTAATCCTCAATATCAGGGTACCCAGTGATTGTGTGCATTGAATTTCGAGATGCGTGCTGCTCAGGCGAGCCGGGCTGCGGCCAGGGCAAAAACGCTTAACTTGAGTGTTGATACCAACGTCAACAACACGAACAGCGGTTCCGTAACCGTAACTCAAGCTCCAGACGTTTCAGCAGAGGTTATGACCGCACCACCCTCTCGACTTCGATTTGATACTACCGGAACCGAGTCGAAGTCTTCGAGACCAAGTCAAGCGCTTGCCAATCCGAACTGGCGAAACCGTCACTTAGGTCCAGGTGCTCCTTTGAACGCACCGATAACTGCTGGTCTACCGCAGACCGAACTTCAGAGAACTAGAGGCCGTGCTTCAAAGCAGGCTAGTCGTCCTACTTCACCGGTTAATGAATACCCTATTCGTGGCTATCGAGAATCCCCTGTGGACCCTGATTTCATTCACTCGGCGCCCTTGACCAAGCGGGATTTTCAAGGCGCAGAGACCGACTCAAATGGCTCTCAACGAGATAAGGGCAATGACGTATATTCCTGGGACCGTTCGGATGAAGACAAGCTAGGAGTTCAGTCGCTTATCAATCTCGAGCCTTTATCTCCAGATGCTAAGGAGAGTTACGGGGCGCATAACCTGGGCCTTAAACTCGAGAAAGAGAACGGACAATGGGTTCAAAAATGGAGCTATGGAAACTGTCCACTAAGTGCTATCCCTGTCACCACGGCCGAATATTCAAGCTTAGCAGCCCCTATGATCTTTCCAACTGCTGAAGTTCAATCCATTAAGCAATCTCGCCGGTTTCAGGCCAGTTCGTGGGACGACATCGATAAGGACGTCCGAAGAGAAGTAGCCAAGCTTCAAGATTCGGTTGCGGTCACCCATCCATTGAACAGATTGCCCAAAGAGCATAATGCGGACAGACAATTGCTACCAATTAACTCCACCTTCCAAAGATCTTCAGCGCAAACCATCAAAATTCAGGACAAGCGCTACGAGAATTTAATTCAAAAACTAAACACGCCAACCCAGTTTTACTTTACTGAAGAACGCCATGCCGAAGAACGTCGAGCCGAAGAACGTCAAGCCGAAAGACGTCAAATTCGAGAGGAACTCCGATCTATAGGACGGCGCCTTAAGAATGAGGGTAGCGAAGAGTCTGATGATATCAAGCCACTATCTCTGACCCATTTGCCGGCAAGTTACTCGAGAGCTAAACAGCCGGGAAAATCATTGAACCCTCTAGCTATGGAGTTCCAATTTTCCAGCCCTATCGCAAACGATGTATCGGGTCCTTCAAAAGCGATCCACCACGGTTTCCCATCTCCGGTCGCGAAGGACGCTATTAAGAACCAAGGTATTGCCGGCAATAATGTGCAGGCGATCTTGGAGTTAATTGGTTGCTTGAGAGACGAAATCGCTGAACTGAAGGCTTCAGCAATTTACCCTTCTCACGGCAAAGATGCTAGTTTGCAACAGCAAATAGATCATCTGCAGAACATGGCCAATGATATGGGCGCGGGCCCCAACCTTCCTACCCATAGTCCGCAGAACGATGCACAGATGGCACTTGTGCACGTACCCCAACCATCATTGGAAGCACACCACGACGCGACTCAACAAGGACCCCAGCAAGGAGTTCAGCAGGGTACTCAACAATATGGAGGTTATACTCAACCTCAAGCTTCCATGACACCATATCCTAGCATGGCACAGAACCATAGCTATATGTATGGAACTTACGACGGTACCATTATCAATGGATCTGTAGCTAACCCAGCCGCATTCAACGGAATGCCCAACTATACTGGTGCCGCGTACTACGCGTCTGCTTATGCTCCCCATGTTGCAATGGCCCCTGTGTATGGTTTCAATGGACAGCCTATCACGCAATTTGGTATGATACCCAATCCTAACCCAACTGCTGCCGCTGGTCCTCTAGGTTATGGTGATATCCCGCTTCACCAGCAGGCGCAAATTGCCTTTGGTCCTAAACCCGTCACAAAGCCACGAGGACCACCTCGTATAGGAGACCCTAACTTTGCGAAGCATCAACAGGAATACGAGCAGTACTTGGAGACATTGCGCGCCAGTAATCCGGAGTACGCACGACAGTGCAAGGACCGTCAGGCTAAGCGTAACGAAAGACAAAGATCCTCGCGATCCTAAGAAAAGTCCTAAGCCCTCTTTTTAGGACAATAATCTTCAGTAATGGATATTGGTAGCTCACTTGGGAGCTGCAAGATCTCGAGAAAGCCAGGGACAGCCATGGACATAGTGCTGTCATGTTTCCTTTTCGTTTGATTCTTCCACTTTTCACCTTTCTCAATTTCCTCGTTTTTTTCCTTTATTCTTTTGTAAGACGATACGCTCCAGAGCCACGAACGAGATTGATATCACGACACTGGACGACTTAGTCTTTCATCTTTCCTAATACCGCAGAATTTTCGACATGGCTTCAATGCCAATTATGCGCTTTTGTCATTTCCTTCTTCGTTTACTCACAATTTCCATTCGACAACTGAGTTTTGCAAACTATCACTGGAAAGTCCGAAGTCTTGCCTCCAGCGGCTTGGACAGTGAGGGTCTTGAGGTTATAATAGTCCGATGTTCACTACACATTGAAAAAACTCGCCTATATGAACTCGATATTTCAGCACTACCTCGAGCCAGGTCCCCGAGGCTGAGTTTTATGATGCTCATTTAGGAGTCAACAAAAATGTTGTCCATTTGATATCTTCATGTTGTTTTCGTGTAAAGGGCGGAAGGGTGGGCACGGAAACTTCATGTGGACTGGTCAAGGTGAGATACTAACGATCTGGGCTAGATACGCGGGAGCGGTCAGCTAATGTTTATTTTGACAGGTTGTTTATTGGCGAAAGCGAATTTTACCACAGCCAATAGCCAACAACAAATTGCGATAATCCAGACCTTGTTGAGAAACAGAGAACGATAGTATTCCAACAATAGGTGCAGGATTTCCCGAGGACTCACGTTTCGGAATGCTGTGTGCAGCCTTGAGATGGAAGATTGTCAGAAGGTGTCTCGGCTGAATACGAGCGCGTTATAACGATAAAAAAAACTGGGATTGTAAAGATTGGATTGACGAAGTAGTTCATGCCAAAGAATGTCAAGTTGTGATCAACTTGACTAAACTACCGTCAAAACCAATCTAGAGCTCCGACTGGTGACCATCGCCAACCATTGCCGATGATATTCGATCTGAAAGGGCTGCCCAAGATCGTACGATACCCAGAAATCGATTAAAGCATATGCAACTACAGACGATAACGACTAGTGTGCGGAACTCATGATCGTGTTTTCTAGGGGTGGTTTTGTCTTCGTAGCTACACACGACGACATAGTTACGAGAGGTACGAGTCAAGCAGTCTTCTCGACAATCAACACTGAATGACTATTACCGATATTGGCCATCCTAAACACGACACGCCATAAGAAGCACAATCGTTTTTCGATCACAGGTCGGCTGACAACAATTTGCCTGGTTACTATCTTGGGGGTGGATGCGTTCTCCTGGCACTCCTACGGGTGATATTTGAGGTGTTATCCTTAGCATACATCAAATAACACAGGCCGACAACATGGACAGATACATATCTACTGGTCTATATGAAAGCGCGCAGCTCATAGGATAAGTTGTGTTGCTCTTCTAAAAGACATAATTAGGTAGATTTGCTTTCGCGTCTTGCTTTGTTATCACAGATTAATAAATTGTCATTCGTTTCGTTATGAGATTGGGTTTTATATGATGATAAGTGAATTAAGATGTAGCTGTTAAAAATGATTGGTAACACTTTCACATTGATATAAAATCGTAAGTTGATGAGCTGGAGGTCTCGAAGAATTTAGACACTCACTTGTCGTTAAGCTCTGCGGCTGAGTGATCGCCCCTAAAATCTAACGAATCGGATCTTGTGAACGACGTAGAACCAATCACAGCTACGCAACCAATAAGCTTATTCTTGGTGGGATCAATTATGTAAGCGGATATATATGTACCTAGGTACATTAGATAGGTAACTGTGGGGCGGTCAAGGCACGGTATGACGTTCCCCACCAATTTGATCAAGCAATCGAACCTTGAGCTCGTAACTTTCCTCGTGCCAAACACAACCGAATCTCTCACCTCAACATCCACAAAACTGTAACTTGAATTGGGAATTGATATCGAGTACCGACATCAATCCTACAATTGGTTGCTTTCAGACAACCCTTCAAAGAATTTTGGGGTGAAGTTGGAGTGAAGGAGAGGTTGATCAGAGTAATATGATTCACTTCGATTCTTCGGCATCGTTTGGTATCTTGTTCTTGGTTGGTCGCAAATATTTACGCGTCCGTTCTATTTGATTTCCTAGTTACTCTTCCTCGTCCTTACCTTCGCCCTCGGTTTAATCTAGGGTGTTTATCCTTCGCATCACTCCCACCACTTTCGACACAGTCCTAGTCCAATTCTTACAAACTCTTCCATTACTACTTGAGAGTACGACCTTCACGATGTCAACACCAATGCGTCATGGCCCCTCCCAACAGGGTCGCACGCCTTCGCAACATCCAGTAGCAGCGCCTACACCCCAGGCCTCGACACCATTCTCAAACCCGCAAACCGCAGCGGCTTTCTCTCCCCACGGTCCACGATCCTCTCCGCAGCAATTTAAGAAATCGCCCGCTACCGGTACGATGGCTGGAACCAATAACAGCGCAACAGCCAACTTTGACAGCCCCTCTGTCACCGCCGCTTATAATACGTTGGGAATCAATGTGAACATCAACGAACTCAACCTAGACAACATCAGCGTCGGGGGACTAGTCGCAGCAACGCGGCTGAATGATGAGGAAGATCGCGAGAAGAGAATGGAAGCGGTGATAGCCGCTCTTTGGGTAAGTGCTAGTTACAACCACCCAAACTCGACAGGGCTAAACCACTCTACAGGCTCAGAACAGCAGTCGTGTTAGTAACCAGGGGCTCGAGAGGTTGGGTATCCACCTGGGCTTGGAGTGTCTCTGGGAAGATGTTAAGGGTGCCGGCGAGAATGCAAAGACATTGATAATAGCAGGGCAGACTATGGCCGTGGAGGTCGGCATCACCAATCACATCGTTCATCAGGCTTCCCTAGTATACACCGAATCTATGCCGATCCTCATGAAACATGCTCACAAAGCATCTGCCATCTTATTGAAGGATCTTTCTCTAGCTCCTGGCCAGAGCCCTCTCACGAAAAGATTGACACAATTCGGCATGAATCTCGAACGTCTTGCCACACTGGACAAGCTCAGCGTCTCTCCCGGGTTTAACTGTCACGAGGCGATCGCTGGTATTTGGGAAAGTTTGGAAAGACTTCACAGGTGGGATGTCGACAAACTCCGTAGTGAAGACAGTACGCTCGCCAACATGCCAGAAGAGAGACTCAGAGTCTTTGCTCTTTGCCTTCGAAGCGGATGCCCTCTGATGCATACTCGAGGTCGAGTCGGCCTCAGCCTCGACTACTGGAAGGAGCGACGAAAGCTTCCATCTACGACAGTAGAGACCGACGATGCCAAAACATGGGGTATCCTAATCGAGTGTGCGTCTGCTGATAGAATGCCCTACAGTCCTGTACGAGTCTCGGAGAAATGGATCGGTCCAGATATTGAAAGGGCTCATACGGAGCCGATGACGGGTGCTTCTGTACCTTTCCTCGACTGGCTCGAGCCGCCCACTACCTTTCTACCGTCGTCAGAAGAGGTGAAACCAGAGAATGGGCTCGAAGGATTATCTGGTCCCAAAACCCCAGACGTCGTCTTCATGACAACGTTCGATCCCCCGGTCGTGGTTACCCAAAACATTGCTATGGAGATCTACAAGATCTCTGGAACGAATCCCGATCTCACAAGCATCACCTTTGACGCACTAATATTCCCTATTCCTAAAGGGAGTTCCTACGATCCCAGTGAACCTCGGGAATTTACGTTCACTCAGACGGTCCCGACTTTTACGGCAAACTCGGAAGAGCCCCCCATTTTGAAGGCTCATCGCAATAGGCTGTTCATATACAAGCCGGTCTACGGTCAGGTCATTACCCACATACAGTTTGCCCACCCCAAAGACTTGATCGCAATGCTACCGATGCTACGCCAGTATGCGTTCCTGTCCTTACTCCTTAACAACATGTTCAGGCCCAAAGAAGGAAAGCCGACCGCCAAAGTAGCGGACGAGGATAACGCCCGACAGCCGCTTACGCAAAAGGACGAATTCGAGCAATTTATGTCTAGCGAGGTGATTAACGATAAGCTAGCCTCAGACGGTATCCTCAAGCTGGACGTTACGCTAACGGCATACCCCGTTCCTCGCCTTCTACTGGTGTTCCCCTTTGACGGACGCACGGCAAATATCTTGGTCGAGATCCAAATCGGCGGCAGAGTGGCGATTATCTCCGAAAATGTTCTGGATGCTAGAACCGAGTCGATCGACGATGATCAGAGAGACGAAAAGAAAACGCTCTGGGCGAACAAGCTTGAAACGCTGGAGGATATCGGCCTATGGATCGAACTGATTAAGAGAGAATTAGACGTCGAGTGAATGCGTGCGTGTCCCGCGTTGTGGCGTTGAGGGGTTTGCGGACATCCGAACATCCCCACTACGGAAAATGACTCCGTGTCAGGATGGAAATACACTAACTCATGGGGATGCGCTCGGATGTGAGCAAGTGATGCGAGGCGAGAGAAAAAATGGAAACGAAAAAAAGGACATGGTTGCGGGTTACGAATGAACGGTTTATACTTCTATGATACCCCGGAGGCCCTTTGCCTTGTGTTGATGTTGATGGATAGGTCCGCGAAGGCTTTTTTCGTCTTTGCGGTGAGCTTTTTTCAGTTTCTGCGGATAGGCTCGATCTGTACTGAATAAATGAACTGTCAGATTACTGATTTGCCTTGTTTTTTATACCTTATGTTGTGTTCATGCTGTGATAGCTTGATACCGGGTGCTGTTGCATGTTACGTGCTCTTGACTTGATAGAGAATGTTTCAGTATGGAGAGTAGATTTCTGAGGACTGAATTGGCTCGACGGGCACTTTAGTGCTAGGTAGGTACCTAGCTAAATATGTAGACACGGATCAATCATCATTCGTGAATGTTACAAGCAGGTCTTCCCAAGGGCTTGAATGTGACAAAATATACTAGAAGGCTAGGCCCGTGTATATGATACTGTAGCTACGAGGAAACACAGATAGTTGTTAGGCAGTCCTTTGGTGATATCGTGTAGTAACCGTAACTACACCAACTTCGACATGAACAAGCATACTCTTGTTCAGGAGGGCTAGCAAACGAGTGAAGCTTCTGTATACGTAGCTTGAAGTTTGTCCTTTTGTCAATACTCACTTCTGGATATGTTTGCGTGAGATTTTGCGATAGCTTATACGTCCGTAACGCAAGCCTCGTAATTTTACGTTGACAAATATAAATGTTCGATACAGCACTTACTAGAATCTTGATCTACTTGCTTGACATGTGTTCACATCAGATTTCAAGTTGACTGGCGTAATCTGTTTCATAGTACACTGTATTAAGGCTTATCTATTGCTCCTACTCCATCTCCTGCTCCTACTTCGGTAATGTTATATCACCTACCTAAACATCTTCACTCCTCTCCTCTTCGCCCCCTTCTATTCCTTTCCTCTTCCTCTCCGTGGGAATCACTCGGGAACGAACAGCAATAGCAAAAATTGCGGCACGGAGCGCACCGGGTCCGTCTCTTTCCTCCTGCTGGGCACCTATGATATATTATTTGCCCGGTGCTCCCAATGTTCTATTCCTCCTCTTTCCCGTGCCCCGATTTGGGACTATGTAGGAGGTTCGTCGTCGCATCCGTTCCTTGCTTCGTTCGTACACAGGTATCGATAGTGGATATTTGGGGAATAATTAAGAAAAATGACAATAAAATTTGACGACGCGCTAGAGGAAAGGAAATTGGTGTCGTGGTCGTAGACTTTGGCGGGTCAACCCCTTGTGAAAAGCCTGTGGTAAGCTGGTGTTATTTTGTCCAAAATATAGCAACGTATGATACGACTGACGGCGTATCATTTACCAATTAGTGCTAAGCTTAGATATCGGGCGGTGTGCGGTTAGGCGCTTTGAGGCGAGGGCAAGAAAGGTAAGCTCTCAGTCTTTTCATTCTCGGACACCGATGTCTTGGTTGTTGCGCTTTCAACCTTTGAAAGGCCAGAAACTGCACTGTCGACCTCCCCAAACGAGATGCCAAGCCCATTCTTCTTCTCATCCTCTTTCGCACTCTCTTCGACCTTCTCGTCTAGATTCATCAAAGCAGGCGGTCGGTGTCGCATGGCACGTGCCTTGGTAAGTGAAATCGTCTTTTGCTGATATGTTGTTGTCATCGGTTGAGAATCATCGCGGTCAATAGTCGCCTTCATCAAGGCTGCCATCCAAGTACGGCCTTGCTGCAAATTCGGAACTGCAAAATAGTGAATGGTGGGTTTCGTAAAATTGACCGCCTTAGATAGCCCGGCTCGAGGCGGCATAAGCTTGAATATAAACATCGCATCCAAGCCTTTCTCAGCGGGAGAGATAGAAACATTGTCCGCGAGAGTGGGGATGCTACTATCAGCTGGCATGATCGGCGTGTTGCTGGCACCTGTTAGTGTGGCATGAAGTCCGGTGAGCCGTTCATTGTCAGCTGGGAGCACGCGATGGAACGAAATATCGATAAGTCCCTTCTCTTCGGTGTCGTCTTCCGAGTAATAGTATGCGAGACGGCGTCCTTTGAGGACGAAGAGTCGCGGCTTCCACGTTGTCATAAGATGCGAGCTTTTCTTTTTCATCCAACCACTGTAGTCTGCATCCTTGATAGCCTCACGAGGACCGATTTTCTGTAGCCCACGTAAATAGGCACTTGTTTCCTTCTTCGTCTTCTTTGCGCTCTTGCGGCTAGTAGTAGCGGCTAGAGAATATGGGCTTTTCCCTGTGTCCGGGGAATCGATCTCAAAACTAGGTCCGCCTGAGGGCGTACTCGATCCAGTTCTAGATGGTGACCTCATGGGAGAATCCTGTGCGGAAGAATTGGTGGGTGACGCAAGTTTTGAATTGCCAATCATCGCATCTGAGATCGCCCTCAAACCACCAAATTTACTTCCGGCATTCGACATCCAATCACCATGGACAGCCTGTCGGTTAGGTGGTGAGGTCGGAGAATTTCCGTCAAGCTTGGTGACTGTTGGGCTAGGGCCATCTTTGGCAGGAGGGATAGGTCGTATGGATTCGGTAGTATTCGTAGAAGCTGTCCGTCGATGGTCGCCTGTCACGCCGTAATACATCTGCGCAGCGCTTGGTGGCATCGAGTCTCTAGTAGAATCTATACTGCCAAACCTAGAGCGCCTCGCGATAGCCGTCGCACTTCTTACCCGTTGCTGTTCCGTATAGCTTGATTTATGCGAGTGCGAGGCGGCACTGTCGCGTTTCTTAAGTACGTTGCGTTTCCGACCATCGACCTCAGTTCCGGAGAAATAACCACGGTCAAGCTCAGGAGTTTGATTTTGCGCGGTCTCTGTGTCGGAGGTGTTTGCGATATCATGGAATCCGGTTGACGACAACGGACGTTGGGGATAAGGGGTGGAGGCTGAACCCATAGTCCAATTACGGTCGAAGGAGGGTTGTTTTTTGTGGGAATGGTCGGCGGCGATTGGAAACGTTCCTGAGGGCGTGAGCTTCGGGGTCCCAGCGCCGACAGGCGGGGCAAGTCTAAAGTCAGTCGACGAAGAATGTCGCCGCGAATGATGAAGCTCTCGGACAGATGCTGCTGAAGGTCTTTTGTGGTGCGACCCCCTCGTTGATGGTCTGTCTTGTGTCCCCTTGGGCGAAACAGGAGTCATCTGCTCCAGTTTTTGTGATAATCGTTTTCCATGAACCGAGCCAGGCCGACTGTCCGTAGGAACAAATCTTTGAGAATTTGTCAAAGTATTTGTCCGGCTCCGAACCCTCCCCCCTACCTTATTATCCTCCGAGCCTGCCTCGCTCCCATACGTCTGCGTAGTTCGTCTCGTAGTTGCAACGCCATTTACTTCATCCTGCAATGCTTTGATCTTTTGCCATGTCTTCAATCTCCGTCCTACGGAACCTAGATCGAATGCCTTTAGAAACAGTGACGATTGATCCAACCCAAGAAGGACTTCACCAAATATGTCCTGGTCTCGAAAAACTTCACAATGCCTTTTCTCTACGCCAGCTGTAAACAGATACTCGGCTACATCGTCGGCCGTCCAAGCTTCGACCTCTGGACGAGTATGCGACACCTCTTCCTCCTCGTCAGTTTCCTCGCCCTGGATGTATGATAGTCGATCTGGCATGTGGGAACTGTATTCGCTTCCGGAATCTGTTGCATGGTGGAGTGCACCATTCTGTGGAGTCGAGTGGAGGTCGGTGATATGCTCGTCAATTACGGTCAGAGTCTCGTGCAGGACGGGATTTTCTTGGCTCTGGTGGGAATTATGACGAGTTAGTTCGTTACCGTTACTGTAAGCAAAACTCTTGCTCGCCAGAGGTGCTGTAGAGGTTGGAGTCGTCTTTCCATCATGCTTCGCAGAATTCAACGGCAAGGTTAGTGGGTTGGTCTCAGGCGGAGCGGAAGACGCATGTTGCGGAGTCGAGGTGCGGTCTTGGGTAAACGTGGTCGAAGCCTGTTGACTGGCCGCTGACGGTACTCCATTGGTAGAAGACAACGAATTCGCGATCGGCTTAGAAGCGACAGACGAAGCACCAACGCCTTTGGGCGCCGGTCGCGTGTATACTACAAATGATCAATCAACCTCATATTTTTCTAGGCTCTGGTGCCTTTTCGCGACTTACCCTCTGGAAACAGGCCGCTATTGCCATTTACCATATGGCGACCTAAGTACCACCCATCGCCAAATTCATCGTCACGCTCGATCAATTCTACACGGTCGCCCTTTGCCAAACTTAATTCGTCGGAGCTGCGAGCTTGGAAATCATCTAGAAATTTACGTGGTCAGATGGAGTTTGACATTGCGCAAACAATGTGGCATGGTGTACGTATACATATACATATACAAATACACATATGCTCCGTAGCCAGATTACGAATCCGGGTGTAACGGAGGATGGAGAGAGTCCAAACTTACGAATAACCACGAGGATATCCCCGGACACTGGCTTCGCCATGATAAATTACGACGAAAGGTCGCGTGGTGAAGAATTTAGAATCGGATCAGATCGAATTCGCGAATATATTGAACGGTGACAGTGGAAACGCCGAGGACTAGCGAAGGAAAAGGTGGCGATCCTTAGTCGCTTCCTACCTCCTAATCCGAACGGACTCTGCGGACAGTGGAGTAGTTTATCGGGGATCTGACTCGATCAATGTCTCAATAGTGACGAAATGCATCGATAAATGGCCATCGATATAGAAGACTACTACGGAATGATATATATACGCAGAGGCAAGGCTTAAGGTATCGAGGCAGCGTCGTCGTATCCGTATGATTTTTTGAGGAGGTCGTTGGTAGTATACGTTGGTATACGTCGCCTCTCTCTTGGTCGCTGTTCAGCTTTCGGGTTGGGGAGCTGGAGTTTTGGCTGGCTAAAAACGTGGAGAGCGTTGTCCTATTGGATGTTCCCTCCTTTTTAGAGACCCTTCAGAGACTCTTTTAGAGACCTTTACCGTTACTGTCCTGGTAGTGTAGCACCAAATTTGAGAACACAAGAAAACCCGGTTAGGGGAGCAGATGAGACGAGGCACAGGCCGACGTCGTTATACTGAAAATTCATACGAGTGAAGAGATTAAAGAATGTGGTTAATATGTGCCGCGAATAGAAGAGAAAATACCCCCAGAGAAGCTATCTGGGTAAGAAAACAAACGATATCCTCGTCAACTTTGTTCAGGATTGGATTGAATCAAAAAAAAATATGGATTTGGCCGAGGCGTCTCGTAGGATAGTCAGGATAAGGCAGGATAGGGACCTTCAAAAGATTGGGAATGCGATTGAATGCGGATGGATGGGATGAGGAAAGCCACCCGCTAAGCTTGATGGGTATGAAGAACGGATCACGGAGTGAGCTGAGAGGGGTTTTGACTGATCTTTACTGGTCATTTTTACCTTTCATTACCAGGGTACCTGTTCATCCTTATCCGTCTAACCTAAATGAGAAAAAGAGTAGGGAAGAGTAGGGAGAAGAAAAAGTATTGTACAGGGAAGGAGGCATTTACCGTTAAGCTTTCATTGGCCAGTTTCACCAAGCTATGCAGCCTCTATGTCGCCACTGTTCGACAGATACCTCCTTGCCGGCGCAAAAATACTAGCAAAGTCTATGTGTCTGAAAACATCAGGTACTTGGACGAGGCAAGCTAGGTTGTTGCTTAGCGCCAAGAATTTGAGCAGTAGTTTCCTCGATTTGCTCGATCGGGTCAACTTTATATTACATTTTTCGAATACCTAGTGCAAAATTTGGCTCTTCAACGTTTCTTTCTTTAGGTAATTTGCTAATTTACTTCAGGAACCATACTCGATTCGGTACCTGCTATGTAGATTTCGTGATAATATGAGACGCTTCCGTATATATGTACATGCGCATATGTGTATAGTAGATCCAGATCGTGTCCATTGAACGTCAGGTACCAGGAACAACAGCGCATACATGTGATGTGTATAGTAGCATTTTAAGTGATTGGTGGTTGTTGCGAACGCCAGATCTGGTCGCGTATAGCTTGCGTTGACATTTCAGATACCTATACACTGTACCTATCTAAAGACATGTGTATGCAGGTCAATGACTTTATTTTCAAGATTGCCGCGCTATACCCGGGCTTCAATGTGTTGACGACGGTGTGTTTACCACATTGAAATAAACACAAGAGACAAACTTACGTGGAATGATAGTATTTGATAGATTCGCCTTGGACTGGCTTTCCGAAGTCGCATACATTAGTACATGATACAGTATATGCATATTGTATTAAATTGGGCGTTAACTTAATACAATAATAGAGTATTTGTGTAAAGCCCGGTGAATTTGCAGTTGAACAAACCAACAAACAAGAATAAAGTAATAAAACAATTGCTACTATTGCTACTAGGTAGTATTTAAGAATTACATATGTAGTTGAGATGAAAGATATTTTAATAACAAAGAAATATCTATATATAACACTGAATCTAAACTTTGAAATACCATGTTTGTACCTCAAAATAGTCATATCCATGTAGCGATGGATATCAATAACAATAACACTATGCAAATGGAAAGGATATCCATATACAAGGTTAACTAGTGAAGGTGATACAACTAGCAAATTTCAACACGTAACGTCCAATGAATTGCGTTTTCGTTCTTTCCAAATCAGAATGATAGATCTATAACGGCGATCCGTCTCGGGCTGGACCCGGCTGGCAACCCCTTGCAAGCGCGCTAGCTTATCAGCTTGCTGGTAACTTTTAGTGGCCGCCTGTGACTGCCACCTGCCACGAGGAGGGCTGGACCGCTGGAGGGTACGGGTGCAGTGATTTTCCATGTTTATCTATAATCATCCACCGCCTGCTTGCCTCTTGCTGACTACATACTTTTTCAAGCCTCGTCGCAATCCTGTGAATCCTATACGTCGAAACCGCGCATCTTCTTTTTTTCGAAGAATCGTCGTCTCATCTCTAAGTCTTTATCGACCAACGGTCTTCCCACAAGCTACCATCTCGAAAGTTACTTATGGTGCGTTTGTTTCAAAAGACTTAGAAAGATCATGTTTCTCGTCTTTGTCTTATGTCAATGATTTATATGATTCATCTTCCCATAGCACTAGTATAAATTGATCGATCAAAAATAATCATGTACTTTTAATTAACATGATAAACCCGATTATAGTCTTCCGTACTTCGACGGCAGCGATACAAAAGGGGGCACGAAGGCCGAGTCGTAACAAAAATAAATCTAAAAATCACCACTAATGACTGATGGCGCCGGGTGGGGGACGTCGTTCTTCGACAGCGGGAATAAATGCGAACTCGAACGCGAACGTGAACATGAACTTTAGCGAGATCCAGCATCCGGATGCTGTAGTAGAGTATCAAGTTGCAGCGTCTAATTCTACACTGAATACTTGGGTTGGTGGTCGAAAGCAACCGGCATGGCTCACGAATGCGAAACCTGCGAAGCCAACTCCTCGTCCTCCTCCACCACCCAGACAACCTATCCAACCTATCACTCCCCACGAGACCACCCGCAAGATCGCCCGACCCGTTCCTTCCGCCGTCGAAATAACCACCCAGCCGGACACCGCGCCAATATCCGCGTCAACAACGCCGACCGCTTTAAATACTGCCTATACGGCAGGAGCCACCACCAATACTGCCCCACTGCGTAGAATCCGTACTGTTTCCTCGTCTCGACACGGGCTATCCGCACCATCTCAAACTCAAACACAAACAACAACTACAGTGCCGTAAGTAATTATCTTCGAGTATTTGGTATTTTCACTTCTTCTACTTCCTTTGCTTCCTTCGTTTCCTTTACTTAACGTTCTCTTCTACCCTTTCACCCTCCTAACAACCATTTATTCTATAACTCAATTTCCTGTCATATACTTTGTTCAGTTACTAAGCAGTCCGTCTTATACGACTCTACAGAAACTCGACCTCAATCTCAGCCGCACCCGCACATGCACATACCGTACTTCCGTCACCCGCGCCCAGTGACGAACCTAGCCCTGGCGTTTCCGAGTCACAATTTGTATCAGCACCCCCCACTACGAAAGCCCATTTCGTACTTGATACAATTTCAGATAATATTCGTGGGCAGCAACCGAACGTTCGAGTCTCTGCAGTTCGTGCACGGACAAGTTCGCGGCGAGACGAAGATAATTCTCCCGCGCCAGCATCAAGGACGTCTACTCCTACAAACACGGCTCTCCATACACCCCCGACGCCGAGCATACACACTGTGCCCACAGTACCTTCAGCACCCTTGGCCAACGCCCAGATGGCGCCCAAGACACTGGCGCCCCGAGAGCAAGCGGATCTACCACCTGCTAAAAGACCTTGTATCCAGTATGTTTCCTTCATATATAACCCATATATCCCTATTGTGATGATACCTATGTCTGCGTAGATATCGATGATGAAGTCTACAATGATAGCTAATAATATTCGCGCAACTAGGCAACCCAGTACGATCCACTTGCTCGACTTCATTGGTGCATCTCGAAAGTTACAGGACCGACTACGTAGCATCGGCGGAGAAGAAGGACTCGATATTCAGATTGAGCGACCTAGATATCAACTCTTGACCGAGGCTTGCAAAGAAAGAGACTTGTTCTTCGTTGCAACGCACCAGCTCTTCTGTGCTTGGGCTATAGACCGTTCTAGCGTCCATCGACTATGTGACCCGAATCTACACAATGCTGCTCTTATAGATAACGCGTTTCTCGTTATGGGCACGCTCCTCAAGAGCAATTCGAGACTTCAATTGGAACATGTCCAATGGTTTGCAACATTCCCGGACCTCCTCCCCCATATGCAGGTTAATCCGATTTACCAGCAAACCATTATGCAAGTACTTAACTTCCTTGTGCGCTTATCCGAAAAATGGGCAGTAATGCATCGTGAACACCAGCAAAAGGGTTATCCTATTCTCGTGAGCGAACTAGTCTACGATCTTTTCTTATACTCCCCGATCCTCCAATCTATCGTATTTAGAGCAATACGTAGAAGTCTGGGGGTCGTAGATGGACGTATCGCGATGCAGCTGGAAGCTATTTTCAAGAAAGACCAAGCAAAACATATCGCTGCTGATGGTACTCTTCGAGACCGCCCTCTCCAATCAGTATATTCAGAGTACAATAAGGCACTTATTACTACATACAAAAGCTACTTTATGCAAAGGCAGCCTCAGAATCAGCCACCGCAAGCAATTCCTCAGGGTCAACTATCCAATCAGTACGGGACAATGAACTACCCACAGCACCAAGGATTGACTTTCCCGCCTCACGTGAACCAGCATATTAACCCTCAGAGATATCCCCAATCTCCAGCTACTACTCCATCGAGTGTACACAGCCCAGGCTACTTCCAATCACCAGTCCCAGCGCATCTCACTTTATCTTCTAACCAGAATATGCCCATGGGTACCAATATTCAGAGTCAACCGAACCATCTACAGGCAGGGGGTGTTTCTCCTCATTCTTCTCACTCTCCCCACCCATTATACCAACAGGTGCAGATGCAATTTATTCCACAAGCCCCTTCTCCGAGTCCGGTACCTTCTCTCACCATGCCTGACTCGACGATACCACATAATAATTCATTCCATTCAGCACAGCTTGTTGGCCAATGGCAACAAGGTCCCCAGAGTTTTCCCAGCCAGCACCTCTTGGCTCAAGGACAAGTTCGAAGCCCGGTTGGACAAATGGCGGGCAGCAGTACCGCTTTCTCTCGTCATAACTCAATAAATGCGCAGCACCCTACAGCACAACCGGCGAATCAAGCTCAGGGTTTGAATCGCCCTCGACCTGCTCGTCCCCAGCCTCGCCAAAAGAACGGACCGAGCTCTCAAGAGCGATTGATCCCAGCTGCGGGAATGCGTATTGGTATACAAGACTATCCTCACAGCCCTTATGATAGGCACTCCTTGGAAGTCTCCCTTCATCAAGCCCATCTTAGAAGTCCGAAACGAATACCTATAGAGCTCGATTTGAAGAAATCAGAGAGATATTACCAAGCTATTAAATCTCTCACCCTCCCACCGACGATTATTCGACCCCAGAAGTATGTTCAAGAGTTCAATTTCGCAATATCGGAAATCGACCACGCTAGAATTACTCGGGAAGAAATGCGACCTGGTGAATCTTTGCCTGTGAGCTTATTTTCTAATGGGTCTTTACGTTATCGGGTGCGGTGCTGTTACGGGGATGCTAAGGCTACCCCCCTTACCGAGAGCGCGTGGGTTACCGCCGATGCGATCTGGCCGGAGCATATCTTCGTGGAGTTGAATCACCACCCACTGGGAATTATGCGAAATCAACATCATTCGAAGTGCACACCGGCCGAAGCTTCCCAATACGTTGTTGCGGGTAACAATGTTCTTCGTGTCATTGTTCCTGAAACTACCCCGATACCAAGTGGCAAGAAGCTGTCTATCGCTGTTGAACAGGTGGAATTCCTCAGCCATAGTGCTGTACTCAACATGGTAAAGTCGCAAGGTACCTTGCCGTCGAACGTTACCAGGGATATAATCAAGAATCGTCTTTCAAGCAACTACGCAGACGATGATGAGCTTGCAATGCTCGACGATCTGTCTATCGATGTTACAGATCCATTTTCCCGAACAATATTCAACATCCCTGTTCGCGGAAAGTCGTGCACTCATCTTGAGTGTTTTGACCTTGAAACATGGTTAAACACCCGACTTGGTAAAAAGTCGCCTTGTCAATGCGGCCACCCTTCAGGGTGTGCAAACTGTCCCAGTGAACCCTCGTTCGTAGATAAGTGGAAATGCCCTGTCGCAGGCTGCAATGGTGATGCAAGGCCTTTTAGTCTCCGGGTTGATGGATTTCTCGTCGAAGTGCGCTCGAAATTAGAGTGTGAGAGCAAGCTTGGTACAAAATCTATTCTTGTCGACAAAGACGGGAATTGGAAGCCAAAGGAGGAGCCCAACGACGACGATAGCGACAACGAAAGCGACGGAGATGGCAGCGGTCCTATAGGAAATAAGCCGTCGCGTGCATCCACTACAACTCTTCCACGTGAGAAAGCTCCTATCGAGGTAATTGAACTTGATGACGATTAGTCTTACAATCAAGCTTCATCACTCAAGGGTCTATACATACTAGCTATAGACCAGGTATTAGGTCATGAGACCTATTTCACATTACATACCCATTTCCCGGGTTCATGATGCTCTCGGAGTATTATTATCTTTTAATCGCTTTTTTCTTCCTCTCATTTTCTACAGGCGTTGTCAGCAGCAGTCGTTTGCAAGACTCGATACCCCTTAGCATGCCTGAATTGATTTCGACACGGAGTTTTTATCAATGGATGACGATTGCGAGCCGTTTCCGATTTCAGCCATATTTCCATCATTGGGAAAACGGATTGCTCATAAAGAGATACAAATCTTAATGATAGGTTCTTAACGCATAGGCGCGCGGAATGGGAACGGGTCGGAAAGGATATGGGCGGGAAAAAGGAATAGGAGCGTGCATTTGCAAATACGGCCGGTTTTCGGAGTACTTAATTAGGATTTCAGCGCTTTGAATTCATTCTCGTCGCAATATTCATATACCACCACCACAACAACATATTACAACTACGGCACCTAGATCGGTCCCCTCTAGACTAGCAATTGCTTAGAGGTTCTAATAGATCGGCAGGGAGAAATACGACCCTGATCTGTCAATGGTCGACAGATCCGTTCTAGGTAGTCAACAGTCAACTCGTTACGGAAATACTTCGCTGGCTGCGTTGCATAGCGCCAGCGAAAGTATAGATCAATACCGTACGAGTTGCATGATCATGATAGGAATCTACATACGTCTGTTTTTATCACAACATGCTCTTACCACGATTCTATTAATGTAATGTGAGTTGTTGCGATACATTGTACATGGAAGACATGTTTCTAGAGCACGAATCGCCATTTACCTCGTAACGAAGAGAACTAGGGTTTAGAAGAGGTTTGTAGTAGACAAAGCCCATTAAGCTATTTATTACGATAATTGCATTCTCAGTAAACGTAGCTGGTCTACGCCTTATAGAATGACGTCAGAGAATATTTGATTGTACCAACATTGTATTTTTACACTAATAGAATTTATCTTATGGCCAACACCTCACATTGATATGTTGCTTAGAGTTTAATCAAGCGATACCGACGCATAGAAGCCCATTGCTTTACATGCGCGATACTAATAGCACAGCAACATTAAAATAATTACATACCTACTTATCTAGTAAGAGGTGGATATCCATGGATGCTTAAGCCTTAAGAGTATTTAGCACTAACGCTCCTGTATACTATTCTTAGCCTACCCTGTTTACCTACAAACCCCCACCGACCGTACCCATGAAAAAGCAAACAACCCGCTATGATAATAGATGTATGTAGATAATCCGTACGCATGTATATACGAGACCAGAATGGACAAGTGGGAGTGAGCAGCAGTGCAGTGCAGTATGACAGATGCGAATGGTGGATTAAAAGCGAACGTGCTTCCATGAAACTATTTTTCTTTTTAAGAAAAAAAACTTCTATTGATTGATTTGATTTAAAACCAGGACTCCTCAGCGCCGTCCAAGAAGAATGCTCGCCTCCTTTTAAAACCGGACGATCGAGTGGGACCGTTCTAGCTCCTGCCTGCCGACTGGCTTTTGCTTCCACCGGACTTGTTCTTTGCCGCGGTCTTTTCGTCGATACCCGACTCTTCCGATTCCTCATCGTCTTCTTCCTCGTCATCGCTTACCGAGCCTGAGGCCGGGGTATACCGCTTCTCCTTATTCGCGGTTTTGGGACGAGCGACGTGCAGCTCGTCTAGCTCGCTCTCGTCGAAGTCGCCTGCTTCCAGATCGCGGTTGTTACCTGTTCTTCTGCGGAACCCCTCCAGTCCGGTGTTACGTCCGTGCTCGGAGATAACGGGTAGACCCGAGTATCCGGCGGTCCGCCGGCGGCCGCGCCAGATGATGTAGCCCCAGACGGCAGCGCCGACGATGACAATAGCCAGAACCATTTCGCCGGACTTCTGGTATGCGCCCCATTTGGCGTCACTAACCTCCTTGTCCTTGGCCGCTTGGTCCGAGTCGGTGTGGTTGGTGGCACCGCCGACAGTCGTGTCGGGCAACTTCTCGCCGTCGAGGAAACTCTTAGAAGGCGTGCCACCAATGCTACTGATGTCAACGCCCATAAAGCGGTCCAGCATATCGCGAGTGCGGCGCGGGTAGTCGAAGGGCACCATGTGAGAAGAATTGTAGAACAGGACGTAAGTCAAGTTGCGAGCCTCCTGCCAAAAGCCCGCCGCTTCTCCCTCGAAGGTCCAATCGCGACGGGGGGCCCAATTGCCAGGGGATAGCTCGAATCCCTTTCCACCGCTCCACTGCATGTTGCTGATGAAGGCTTCCGTACCAAGATGGTTGCAGATCAAATCCTCGGCGCCCGAGAAAAGGAGCACGTTTACTTCCTTCAAGATATCCGGTAGGTAATCGACAGAGGGTTTCGAGGTTTGTGTATTGAACGCGTTTCCAACAGCCCCATTGCACTCGGTCCAGCCCGTGACCTTATTAAAATTAATATGAAGAGCATTCAGGACCTCCTTCTTTCGGAGATATGGTGTAACAGACGTAAGATCTGGAGGCCAGTTCATACCACAGCTCGGGTACACATCCTTCAGTCGGACATCATACATGTTGTAACATTCCTGTTCGCCTTTGGAGTTTCTAGTCTGGGTTAGACGGAGAATATCCTGAAGCACACGTTCACAAGCGCTGTTGTCTACCCGATTACCCGATGTAGCCAAATCCTTACGGCACACGCGGTATTGAGCTTCGAGCTTGCCCGATGCATCAGAACCCTTGGCGACGATACCTTTCTCGTAGGCAAACGCAAGGTACGCCTCGTACTGTTCTGGTGGGGAGATCCAGCCATTTCCGATGAGCAAACCTTTGAGATTCCACGCAACTTCGGTTTGAGGCAGCTTATTTCGTTCGAGGATTGCCTTGGCGATGTAAGGGATGTGTTGTCCGGCAAATGATTCTCCTGCAATGTAAATCTAGAAACATTAGGTCATTATCTTGTGGTGGGAACTGGTATTTAGCCTCTCACATCGTCATGCTCGTACTCCGGGAATAGCTTGTACCACTTCTCAAGGAAGGTAACAAACTGTTTCGCCATCTCGTCTAGTTCGTGGACGTAGCTATCGGTATCAACATAACTGTATCCGGTTCCGACGGGGTTGTCGACAAAAAGCAAGTTTGCAAACTCGTTCCAGCTCCCATTGTTGTATTCTAGAGTATTCTCATCTTTTAAACGGTAAGGGCCGATCTCCATCAATGCGCCATCCTCGGAACTACAGCCAGGTCCACCATTTAACCAGATGACGGTCCGTTGTCGGTTCGCAATGTGTTGGTTCTGAAAGTGCCAGAAAAATAGGTTCCCATTGTGTTCCGGTGTGATCTCGATATGTCTAGGTGCCGAGATGAAGAGTTAGTGAATTAAGTCCGAAGGTACAAAGGCTGAAGCTGAAACGCAGAAAGGTGCTTATAGAATTTCACTCACCCGGCATGCATCTTGATTGCGTCTCCCTTCGGAGCTCCCGGTAACGAGTGAACATAGTAGTCGCTAGCACTTGGTTCAGCATTGGCTATTGACGTCCAGCTAGCCAGGCCAAGTGCAGCGACGACGACCCGCGCCGAGCTCCTGAGCGAAGGCATGATTGCAACGCCAGAAAGGAGGAATCTTGGAAGACCCGGTTATGTCACTGGTGCTCACTCCCTACACATCCATCGGATAATGTATGATCGTATGGACTGACCGTTCAATCCAGGTGGATACTCAAAAAAGAGTTGTCGATAGGAAAGTTGGAGTTGGAAAATTGAAGGGAGAATTATCGAAGAACAACGTAAGCTAATTGGAGGGTTAAGGAAGCGACGAAGGTGGCCTCTGTAGTGAAGCAGGTACAGGTACCAATTGAAATCCAAGACAGGCTAAAATGGGTCATTGCGGCAATGGCAGTTGCGGCTGGGTTCTTTTGGTTCTTGCATGAATGCAGGTGAGCTTACGTTATTCTGGGGCCATTTGTAGCCAATTAGGTTTATGATAAGGTTATACGCAAAAATAGCTGACGACGTTAACATTTCATCCTATTTTATTTCAGAAGTTATACATATTGTGAATCACCTCGCTAAAAGAATACATGACATCTTATTATCACATTTTATCACATTTCAATTTAAGCACACGAACTTCTTCTTATTCAGTTTTTTCTTATGTCTTTTCTAAAATAGAAATTTTCAAGGTGAGATTTGTTCAAGCCAGCCACGCCAGGACCGATTTATGTAGGCATTCGTCAATTAGTTTCAATCTTTGATCAGTACTAGACGTCATAGAATCGTTACAATTATTGTACAGACAGCTCTCAGTCGACTTCGGACTTCAGGCTGAAGGACAGCAACAACAAAGCACAATTGACCTTGAGATCTGGAAGAACTAATAATACCCCCAGAAACTTTATAGTTCGAAGGAACAAGGTTTCGGTCTCGGCCTCGGACATCACATCGTATCCATGAATATTATTCGAATAAGGCATCGTGGATAATCTTAGAATCACCATAGGGATCAATCGTCATCCACGCAGAACCAAATAGGAGGTTTTCGATAATCGCAAGCCGAACTTATATGATTTCCTTCAACGCCTTGCCCTTGTTCTACGGATATGAGGTCAGGGTATATTCCTATATATGCCGCACAATACCAATGCCCCATCAGATGCAAGACACCAAAGGATGATTTGAACCCGGATCATGCACCGCCCTTGATACCTATTTCCTAACCACCGGGAACTGCCGTGGAGCCTCCATGAGACTCGTCATATTATGAAGACGCCCTTCTACCAGAGCCGCCTTTTTTTCCGTTTGCCCAAAGGATAATACTAAGGAAGGTAACGGCATCCTATTATGATGGATGCCTCCCCCATATGGCGAAAAAAGGCCAATATACCGGTGAGCCGAGTAGATATTACCGAATACGCCTGACGAGCAAGGCTCTTGTGACCCTTAATTCCGAGCCTCGAAGTTATATGCATATTCGTTTCTTGTTCCTGAGGCATATACTATGATAAAGTCAGGGGCCACAGAACCAGTTGAACGTCAGGACGACAACGATACCTAGAGGCGACCGACAAGATAAATAAATAGTCCGCTAAGCCAGACGGATCAACCAGCCTCTAGCCTCTTCGGCATCCCTCCGCGGTACAAGGATCTTTATTGCTCGCTGAGGGGTAGAGGTTAGGTACTGTGTCGCGTGTGCTCGTCATCATTGCCAAGGGGCGCGGGCGATGTAGTTCACCATCCCGTTTAGGGCATTATCGCCCTCTTCGACGGTAATGAGCCTCGCATCTTGCAGCGTCGTCAAGACATCCCCAACCCAACTCTGACACGTCCAATCCGACTCGGTGTTATTCACGTGGGAGCCGGAAATTGCGTCGCGTAGTCCCATATCAAGTTCCGAACTGGTCTCAACCGTTGCGACCGCCAGTCGTCGGAAGAAATGCGGCCTCGTTCGGGGATGAGGTTGGTTCCATACCTCCTCTACGGTAAAGTTGGGGTGTTGGCCTGTGATTCGGATGGTGAGGTTTCTGCTCTCGTTCTCGTCGAAAACGATGTATAACTCGGTGACTCGGGTACTCTGGATATCGTGAGGGTGGCCGCGGAAGATCAGAATCCAGAGGGTCTGGGAGTGGCCGCCGTTGTCCGGTCCGTCCTGATCATCACTGTTCAGCTGAGGTTGCTGATTCTTGTCTTTGCCGTTATTTCCTCCCCCGTGTCCGGCTGTACTTGAAACGACACCCATTGGAGCCTCGAGCATGAAGGAGTACTGAGTACTGGAACCAGCCGGATGAGCCCTGAGGTCCGGAGGTTCTCTTCGAAACTTACGACGACCAACGAGTCTATCTCTTTGTCTCTTAAGGGGTCAGACCATGTTCTAGGTCGAACATGACAATGGACGACCAACCTTTGTCGCGGTTAGGTATGATTATCGCAACGCGAACGGGGGTGGCGGGCTTTGTCTGGTCGTTATCGATGGGAGGCTTTCAAGGAGAACGAAAAACTACCTAGCAGCCCACCCCCCAAAAAGGATATGTGGGTGGTGGCCTTACAAGAAACGCCCACTCTTGCACTGCCTTAGGTACTGTACTGTACGGTACGGTACGGTACAGAATGGCAGGAGACAAGCAACCCAAGGAGCCAGCAGCCAGTGGCCTATCTTACATACAGAACCCCGAGCTCGCAACTAACCCCGGTACCAGATGTAGCAGATGTAGCAGATGGCAATCACACCGCAAAGTATTCTCCGATGTACAGAAAATCACCTAATTACACAGATCAAAGCGATATATGCACAGGATCACTGCCAGTTCTACTACTTAGCACACTTTTTAGGCCCCTCTTCAGGCTAGTACCTCGAGCCCTTAAGCCCTCAAGCCCACAAATTAGTACACTTGCAGACACCGAAGTTTGCCTTGTACAGAAGTCTACAAGTCTACAAGTCTACCGATACATCTATGGATACATCCACTAGCTAACATCCACACATAGTGCTATGTAGACACGCCAAAGGAACGGTGGAGTCTATTACCCAGACATACAGCAGTTAATTTGTAACCCCGTCGTCTCTTCTAGACAAGTTGCAGCCATCGACTAGAATGGCTTGCATGGATTATGCAGCCATTCCCCACAGAGCGTTCTAGACCCATGGGCGTTTCGGGTGAATAAGGTGACAAGCGGGAAAGGATTGTAAGACAACGAGCGCCAGGTACTAGGTAGGTATACGATTTTGCGCTTCTTCCGACAGTGGTAAGAGTGGCAGAGTGGGCGCTGTTCTACCTAAAAGATCTACCTAAAACTACCTAAGGATCAACCAATTTTTCTCTCTATAATCGGCAATCTAGAGGATATAATCACCCCCATTTTGGCTTGCTTAATTTCATCCGAAACGTCTAACTTTTAGCAGGTGATGAGGCCACCCAATATTCGACGCGAAAAGGAAGACGCCGCGGAGGCGTACGCGCACATCATGTCTACTATAGTACCTAGGGATGCACTTTTTTTTCGCAATCCAACTCTGGACCTAGTAGAAAGTTGGATGTAAGCTGTCGATCGCTCATACGATTTGATCTCACATTCCTGCATCTGGCCGATTGAGTACCATGAGCCCGACTGCCATATTTGTTCCAAGCGGCTTATCGAAATCATACAAGCAATCCTTCAAAGTAAATATTTTGAATTATTTTATTTTATACTTATTTTTTTCATTACTTTTATATGTCCGCGACCCAACACCGATGAGCTGAATATTGGTTAGTACCAAGAAGAATTGAATAACGCCGAGTACGACCGTCGGGTTCTCATATGATTTGTTGGGTAAGTCAGATCAAATCATAAGGGTCCCCCCTTTATTAACTAACGATGGGAAGATAAAACAACGTGTTTCCCATCGTAGCAAGTCACTTGAAGCGCGACTAGGAAATTCATATCCCCCCTCTTCAGTTAAGATGGATGATGGAAGAGGGACACCGCCGTTCTGCGGGCTTCTCTTGCGTCCCTGTGATATATTGCTATGTATATGCATAGCACCAAATGTGTGCGTTTCATTGAAACCGAAATCCCCAACCATCGGCGATCTCTCTGCTTCTATACCTGGTCCGATCGAAGATGCTCGGCTGCAGCAACTGATATAATGCTTGTACCTGCTGGGGTAAAATAATCGGCGAATCTCGTGACGGTACTGTATGCCCACCTTTGCTTGTGCCGGCTCACCTTAAGAGCCTCTTAGAACAACACGCTCGGATTGGGCACCCAGGCACATGATGCCCAGGTTGGTGTTAGAGAAATACCTCGCGCTATCATGGTCCGGCCATGTGCGGGTTCCAAGGTTACCAACTGGGTAAGTACTTCCCGAAAATGGCTGAATACGACGCGCCTCGAGCACAATTACTGTGTCCGAAGTCCGTATGATTGTTGGGGTTTCTCACGCGACTACTAAGCAAATCTTCCGTCCATTACGACCAGATACCTATAATCCACGAGCGCCACGCCAACCGGCGATCAAGGTATGCGCCGCGTACCGTGATGCCGGCGGTTGATGGGTTCCTAATATCGGCACGGTGCGGACCTTCCCGGGACCACACCCCCTGGTGAGTCATGCCGAAGACTTTGCGGGTATTGAAGTTTACGTCGGGTACCTCAATAGAATGAGAAGACCAATTGGGTCCTGGTTGTGTAATGTCTTTGACTTACTAACGTCGTTCAAAAGTCATCCAGGTTATTAGGTGGCGTTCATATTGTCCGTATTGTACGTGCGTAAGCAGAAAGTCTTGCAAGGCACTCGCTTAGTATTGATTTTATCACATCTCAGAACGCACTGACAGTTTAATATCTGCACTACAGCGTTTTCTACTATACTCGATGCTTGGTAGAAGCTGGAGATACTCGAACCAGACTTTGACCAACGCTGAGCGCCGAGTTTTAGCCTAGATGACGAGGAAACCCACGAACTCAAGCAACATCCTTGATTCTCAATTTTCACGTCGCAATTATCATCCCGGACTATCTTCACATAAGTCCTTTATCTTCACCTCAGAGCATCATATTGGCTGATCAATCAGCAACCTATTCGCACTCATCATACGACCCAACATTTGAGAACTGCCATGCCCTTGTATCAGGTGCTCTTGAAGTGGCTCGTCTTCTTCAAATACGGTTACTATCTTGCAGTCTTCTTTTCTAGTAAGCTGATATTCTCATATGTTTAGATGAAGCCATATCCATGATAGCAATTATAGTAGACACGTGGCCCTGCATAGAAGCGACAGAGACGAATAGCCAGCAGATTTGTTGTACAACACTGGAAGGCTAGGGATGTTTCAAAAGAACTCCCTCTGTACTGGCTCTGTACTGGTGACTGGTCACATTCCAGCCACCCGTATTATAGGTGCTGGCACGCGCAAAATTCCAGCTACCGAGCCCGATTCAGCAAGTACTATCGATTTTATACCGACTAACCTTCAGGGGTCCAATTAACTCCGGCAGCTCAGAGTATCATGAAAAGCTTCGCACTTCACCCCTTCACCCATTCTCCTAAGCGGTTTGGTCCAATGCTCATCCTACCTACCAGAGGGAACCCTAGGAGCACGTGAACGTCACATAGCTCCCCCCTGGAAGCCGCAAGAATACATTGACATACCTATCAGACGAGCATATCAGCGTATCAGACAAGCATTTTCTGATGCTAAGGAACGCTGCCACCGCTGTCACCCCCTAAGATACTCCACGAAGTATCTACACACTTCTGCTACCTACTACCTATGCACCTACCTATGCACCTGTGCAGACCACTAGGCTGAATTGGGATTGAGGCTATTCGACGCCCGCCGCCCACGCCTCGCGTGGTGATTTGACGATCTAGACCCCCCGTGCCATCGGGTGTGTTGCATGTTAAATTCATGCTTTCCTCCAAGGGCCTACGCGGCCGGGGCATGGGGAAAAATGCGGTTTAGCTTAGCTACGTTAGGTAGGTAGATAAAGTAAGTAGGTGAGAAAAGAAAAAAAAAACTGCTGCCGCCGGCAGAAGAAATCCTCCCATTATGCAGGCTATGTTACACAGACGCTCGCTCACTCATGCTACGAACCTTATGTACCTACCTATGCATAACTTAAGCTTGTATAAAGACGCCTTATTATACGGCACGCTTGGGCTCCTAGGTGCCGTTCTTTAAAACCGGCATTAGGGGGTGGAGTTTAACTTGCATACATAGGTGCCTTAGGTAGGTAGGCAATCGTAGTCTAAACCGTAAGCTAATATGGCCGTAGAGGGTAAAAATGCTGTCACGGGTCTAGCTGAGGCAGATATAGAGCGGAGTTTAGAGAGAATTGTGAGCGTGAGAGGCGGAGTTTCGTTCTTTGATAACGCGGTAGGTCCTAGAATATTCTTACTACCTAGACCCCTGAACCAAGCTTCAGGCGTATTTTAAGCTTCAGTGCATAGCTAGGTACATATTGTAGCGCCAACAATGCCGTCAACCTGGCGTATTCGCTGGTCTAGACTCCGAGCCTTCAGTGAATTATTACCAGGTAACGTATAAAACTCGGGATTTTAGAAAGCCTCAGCCAAGAGCCGCTTTCGGTGTAGTTTCTTTCAAAACTGCTCTAAGAAAATTAGGCGTCAAGAGTACATTGCCGCGTTTTCCCATTTCTTGCTGACGGGGCACTCTTAACCACCTTCCATGCGCCAGCGAGGCCACGAATAACAAAATCTCAGATGGATACCGCATAAGCAGACATATACTTGCCTGCCTACTTAGAACATTTAAGGCCGAAGGGCCCCTAAGCCGGCATCTCCGAATCTGGCGTTACCCGTCACTGTCACGGAACCTCCCTTACCTTTACCGCGTCTACCCATACCCACATCCCAGCACAAGCCTACCTCCAAGCATCTAGGCATAGCTGCCGTCGAACAAGTTACCTAACCTCGACCCAGGATCCGCCCTGTCCTGCCTTACGTTACTAGTAGCTACATGCGCTGCCTAGCTCGAGCTGAGTTACCGGCCGCTCGAAGCGCGTGTTTCGGATAAGTTGGACTTGTCTCTGCCACCCCCACCCACGCCTATTCCACCGGTCTCGATAGCGAGAAAGAAAAAACAACACGAGGCGAAAACGTTGAAAGCTACTGCTACTAGATAGGTAGGAGGAAACGATATGGACGTCTGAGCGTCAGGCTTTCAGGCGGTGGCAAACAGCCAAACACTTACCAGACGGGCATAGACTAGGGATGGCGCGCTTCTTCTTATATCCAACCATATTCCATACCTACCTACCTACCTACCTACCTACCTACCTACCTACCTACCTATGTATCCATATTCGCAGGTACATGTCGACGAAAATATCGCGCCGTCGATGGCATGTATCCCGTCCATTGACATGTATGTAACACAGCGTGACATCTTATATAATATTACGTATTCGTACCTACCTACGCTAATTCCGCCTCTCGAGGCCCTCTATGGGTAGGGTATATAACGCCGGCTAAGGGACGAGGCGCACGGCACGTGAACCCGCCCACATGCGAGTGCATCTCGCTCGAAACCCATCCCGGCCCTCACTCCGTCGACCGGTGAAGCCGACCATTGGATCCCAACTGCCATGACGACATCGGAATAGGCAAGGCGATTTCATTGAACGCGAGTGGGGTGTTTCTCGTAGTTTTCTCTAGCTCGCCAGGTGAACACCTTAGCGGCTGGTCTATACGACAGCTGGGCTACCGTCGACTAAACTAGCATCACCTTAGTTTTTTCGTATCTCGCCAGGCACGTACGGCGCAGGGATAAGCTCGATGCTTGGTAGACGATCTAGAGTTATTTATAAATCATTAATGGTCTTGGCGATCTATCTAGAGTCTTTTTTTTTTAAGACGTTGGACGTCTGAGCGCCCGAACATAAAGAATTTTCAAGCGAACTACAACCGATATTCCATCCATGTCCCGATCCAAGCCGCCGAGTCTTTCAATGCGCTTCTTGGGATGTAACGTTAACGTAAAATGTCATCGAGTGGGATTGAACGCGGCTCAGTTTCGACGCTGGCTTGTGAGTACCTAGGGACGGATGGTACGGCTGGGAAGATGATATTTATGAGCTCTAGGGACAGCTGCGGGAAGCGTTCTTTAATGCGATTAAGTATGGGGGCTTGGCAGACGGGGCAGTTGTGTCCATCCATTAACGCCACGAAAATATTCAATATACCGTGGAAGGTCGCGTACCCAGAGTCCCCCAAACTGAAATCGCTGAAGTGGTTGACACCGTCTGCCAGTTTATGGAGCAACCAAATATAGCTCACCAAGACGAGAAGCGGATCAAAATAGAGCCATGGGCGAGTTACTGGAGGGAGGTTTCCTGAGTCGTGAAATTTCATGAATTCCGTAAAGTCATCGGGCGGTCGTTGATTGAAGAGCCGTAAAATTCTGGGGACGTGACCGATGGTTATCTTCTCGCCGAATAGCCATTCCTCGACCGTTGATGCAAGTATCACGCCGCTGCGGGGATCAATAGGCAAGAGAAATGTTTTGAACATGAAATAAAAATGGTGAGATCCTAGGTCGTACAGCATCTTTAGCATCTTTAGCCCATGTACGACAATGAGAGGGCCGTTGGACATGTCGACTGAATCTGTCAGTTGTCTAATGGTATCGAGACGGCGGTTCGAACGTCTTTCGAGGTCATACAATAGCTCCTTCTGGGCTTCGAAGGGACCAACTTCAATAATATCATTCATCCCGGCGTACTTGAAACGTTGACGACGTGCGCCGACTATTCTTGTCGACAGATTGGTAGGACATAATATGAGACGTTTAAGGGCCACATTCCTGCTGAAACGACAGACACGTAGAGCTATAGGGATCTCGTTGGGTCGGGGAGGCCCCGCTATAAATGGCAGCCTATTCTATAGGTTTCCCATTATAGGTCCCTTTGGATAGTCGAGTAACGGCCAGCAGGTGGCGGGAAGGTCTTTGGTAGGAAATGAGAGTCGAACCATTATGGCACTCGGCAAAGTGAGCTCCTAAATCAACATTTGAATCTCAAGAGGTAATAGACTAAAACAAGTAAACTGGGCTGATGCTTCGTGAGGCGGTCGGTGGTTGATCATAAAGTCGGCATTGCTTGCGACAGCTCTCTGCCACTTGCTCTTCCGGCGGATTGGTGGAACCATGGTTATCGTGTTGAATTAGTATACGATTTTCTAATGAATCTGATAAGAGAACTGTTTCATGCCGTATGGGGGTAATGTCAATGCCGTATAAAGTTGGGGGCTGAAGGAGTTTTAATCTATGTGATGATTGACACGCGAGAATTTACGGGTTGGTGTTATGATGCGTGAGGCATAGCAGCCGCAACCCTATGAATAAATTAGCGCGAGGTTAGAAAGAATTATGCTTTGGATTATAAATTCGTACCTACCTACTTTATAACACCAGGGGGGTATATAAGGAGGTGCATATGTATCTTTCGATTAAGATTACAAGTCTTCTTTCGCGAGCATATCAACAATATCAAGATAGAATGCGATAGCATTGAATCTACTCGCCAATTTATTGGTCAGTATGAATGCGAACAAGGGACTATAAGAAGAAGATCACCTACGGCGCTCTTTGGTTCATCAACTTCCCCATAGTCCATCTTAGACGATTCGTCCAGTTGATCAAATCTAGGTGGCTTACATCAACTAGAGTCCCATTGTACGAACCCCATTTGGAGCTTTCAACGCTCACTAGACCGTCATTAGGGCCCTCCCGATCGGTGATGATCTTATGTGAATGTCGAAAGGGAGAAAAGATGGATATCTGCTCCATCATTGCCCCGTATGAAAAATATCGAACATCCGGATCATCCGGTGTCTGTGGATTAAACGTCTCCGTCATGTACTGCTGAGTCAGTTGCTCGAAAGCTCCGGTATCCATCCCTACGCCTTGAACGAACTTATAAACACTTGGAAGATGGTCTTTACCGATCTCTTGAAGTAAGTAATCTGCGAAGGTGCTTCCTCGGTGGGGAGATGCGACAGTGACTAAAGAGCGTACATCCACATTCTTAGGTTGAAGATGAGATATCATGTATCTGGCATCAAGGCCTCCCATAGAATGTGCGATAATGTTGACACTCTTCCCCTGCGCGACCTGGGCGATCCCATGAGCAAGCTTTTCAGCCCTCTGCTCTATGCTGCCGGAAGGGGGCACTGTTGCTGTGATGACTTGGCTCCCATTGGCCTTTAAGGCATCAGTGATTCCCCTCCAATACTGGATTGGCGGGAGCCATCCGCCAGCGACATTGAGTTCCGCAAATCCTAATAGTCCATGTGCTAGAACGATCGGGTGTTTAGGGGTGCCATAATGTTCTCTGATGATGGCATAGTCATCATATATTTGCTTTCCGAGATCCCTGAGTCTAGGATCGTGTTTCCCGTCCTTGGTAGAATGCCTTCGGGTTTGCGACAGTGATGTAGCCGAAATCGAGCGAGAGCATACAGTATATAAGGTATTCCGATGAGCTGTGACACATCGGTATAGACTCATCGCTATATCTTTTTCTTGGTTAAGGTTGATCAACGGGTTTGTAACCGTTTGTTGCGTTATATCCGAAAATTGCAGAAATATCCACATACGTCATGTATTTCGTACCACAAGTACCTGGGTACATCTGTGAAATTGGGGTAAGCCCGGTAAAGGTGAGGGGTGAGAACTTTAAAATGGTCCGAGCTTTCTGGGACATCCCGCCCGTACTCCACCGATAGGCGGGTCTTGGCAGGAATCGATTCACGATTTAACGATGAGGGAGGAGCTCAGGAGTTGGCCGCATAAACGGTCGCGTCTTGTTCAACCTCCTGCCGATTTTTGCTCACCATTCAATTTCTTCTTCCAAGATTCAACCAACTTTCCAATCCGCGACCGACAAACATGGCATCGCCTCCATTCCCTATTCATATGAAAATCGTACTATTTCACCCTCCAGGGCTGCACCATTCATTTAGCGGTCGATATTAACCCTGTAAATTGACGCTAGAAGACGTCAACCTGCCTGTCTACGCGGTTCTCGCGTCTACTAGTCTGTGATTTACCATCAACAACTAGGGACTCATTCAAAATCCACTACGGAGAGTTGCAGTCGGCACTTTTATCACCCACAGCTAAGCAAACAAGAGCTAGCTGCCCAATAGGGAGTCTCTGGGCGTCAATTGCCGTTAATCACATCTGGTTTTCTGTTGCTTGTCCTCCTGTGATGAATTTCCGATTTTCTTCTGTCTGTCATACGGACAAGTTCAAGGTAATGTCGCTTATGTCTAGTTCTCACCCTGTGTGAAAAACATACCGACAAAACGCCTTGTCACTTATCAGAATTCATTTCACTCTCTACGGAGCCAAGCATCGAGGGTTAGTTCGTCCTTCACTCGACCGTGTTTAGCGAGGTTGTACAGCTTGACCTCGGGCACTGCTACCTACACCTCCCGCAGATCAAGCTAAGAAAACATGGGTTCGTCTAGAATGGCCAGAGACCTGCTGGTTTTAACCGCGTTGATATACCAAGTCTCTCTGTGATTGGTCATTTCGGTCAAGGAGTCCTTAGTTGAACCACGGCGTTGGGTCAACCCTCCCCATTAACGCCCCCCCCCTTCACTAGATCCAATTGGGCATCTCACAAACTCCGATGAGGGAAACGTTGAGAGGAGCGTTGCAGGTGTCTGCGAATTTCGCTGCCTACCTACTAGGTACCTACACTTGTAAGCAGCTGTGACAATTAACAACCTTAGCGACGATCAATCGTCCTGGCCTAGGTAACGGACTCTGGGTTTTCCTACGTTACTTAGGTCAGATCGAAAAAGAAGGAAGGAATCCAACCCCGTTGACTCGTCATTTCTTGTGCTTCATATGCTCTTGTCTTGATACTTGCCCCCCTCCATGACATCTCGCATTTTGAATATTGTGATTAATTCATCTGCAGTATAGAGGCACAGATAAGCTAAATTGACCTACAGATCGGGCCAAGACGAGGTCTATCGAATATGTTTTGCTGTAGACCGGCTGTTGGTGTACGCCCTACCAATGTCGATCTCTCTACTGATCCGGGGAGACAATACATTTGAGTCACCAACATTAAGTTACACGAATCCTTGAGCTTGTAGGATATAGAGGGGTCCTACATCGGTTCACGATTGGAGCAGATTCACCCCGGGCCGGTGCATGATGATGGTTCACCCGATGTATTCCCTTCCAAGCGCCCTCCAAGCCTTCCCAGGTTTTCGGATCCGACAGATATATGTGTTATTCTCGAATATATATATGTAATCCAGCTTGCTGTCACGAGGTTATCTCCTCTCCTACTTTTAGGATTTGCTTTCGCTTCTTCAACCATTTACTTGGGTAGTCAATGCAATGACAGCCACTCGACATGGCTACCTCGCGAGTCTTTCTTACATATGAGCCATCTCTCGCCAGCAATGCAGTTTTTCTCGCTCTCTTCGCTCTTTTGATACCCGTCACCTTTGCCCTAGGGATCAAATACAAGAACCCTATCTTCTCTACGAATGTGATTACCGGACTTGCCTTGGAGGTAGTAGGATATGTCGGTCGAATTCTGTTGTACAACAGCCCGAATGACCGATGCGATTTCATCCTGTTCCTAATCGGAACAGTGACGGGCCCAACGTTTATCTGCGCTGCCATGTTCCTTATCATGCCACTGATCGTCGCTGTATATGGCGAAGAATTCCGCTCGTGGAGACCAACGTGGTATTCGTACCTCTTCTACGCGCTTTCGGCTATATCGCTTGTACTCGAACTAGTTGGTGGTGTAGTCTCTACGGTGCAGGACGATCCGGCAAATGTATGTTAACGGTCTGTCCAGAAGATTTCTTGCCAACTGACAATTATTGAGGTTGACTCTGCTGTTCGTGTCCTCATCGTCGGGCTTGCGATCCAACTTGTGGTGCTGGCTATCTTCATATTTCACGGTATATTGTTTGCGATTGCCGTCCGTACGAGACACCATACTTTGGACATCAAGTTTGCAGGCATATATAACAGCGGGTCTTTCAAGATCTTCTTGGTTGGTAGGTTGTCACGACAGCTAATACAAGAGACCTATCGCACTTACACAACACACAGCATTCTCATTGGCTACGATCCTGATGGTCGTGCGAACGGCTTTCCGACTCGTCGTCATCGCAGAGGGATATAGTAGTTCAATCGCACAATCCGAATCACTATTGCTAATTCTCGACGGGTTAATGGTACTCCTCGCAACGGTTCTCCTACTCGTATTTTTCCCAGGCCGCGTCTTGTCCCACTCGCGACCGCAGATGATGATCCGGAGGATCTCCAAGACGCCACTCCGTCCGATTCGACCCACCCCGTATGAATCGCCATCGGTTCATCATAGTCCGACTTACAATGCGTCGAGCATGGGGTCTTCTCAACAGAATTACTCTCCGAGGAAAACGTACTACCCAGCACAGTCACCTCCTCAACCCCAGAGGAGCATGGTCGACAGCGATGCGTTGTGGTAAAAGGAATACCGGTACATCTGCGAAAAGGAATATTTGGTTCTCACGTCCGGACCTCGGATCCTGTTGTGGGGTCAGGGTTCACGCGAAGTCTATATAACTTCCTCAATATTTGAGAAGATCGATTGGGGCTTTCGGAAACCTGGCTTTAGGGGCGAAATGGCGTCATCACTTGGTTTCCTTCAAAGACTATGGTTGGGTTCTTTATTGGGTGTAAAGGAAGTTCAATTTTTCTGCGATATGGTATACCACGAGAATGTCACGTCAGATTAGGATGGCGTTATAGGTTTCTTCGTGTCTAAATTACAACTTGGCTACTACGCCGAAATTCTTACTCAATAAATATTCAAGTTACTATCATTCTCACGACTTCTTTTAAGACAAATCTACCAATATAACATTTGAAGCCGTCTCGATGATATTAACGGAAGTGAGGTCTAAGTATCTTACAACCTTATCTCAATAAAGAAAATACAGTGAGATTCCAGTTGCTATTACCACCTATCTGGTAGGGCTAGTTCATCTGAGACAGTTTTCTTCAGTTCCCAGGTGCTAGAGATTCCCATCGCCCTGGGAGCTGGAATGAGAACTAAAACTCAAACCAACCCATTTCACATCCCGCCGCCAATCTGGCCTCATAAAGTCCCCTTCAGATTCATCATCAAGACAAGGCCAGCTAGGCGCTGGGTCTTGCTGACATCCAAGTACCTTAGTATACGTACCTAGGTACCTAGTCTCCATGTTCTCCCCGGCCCGCTAGCAGTTTGTTTGCCCCCATGCCCATGTATGGGCAAATATATTCTCCGTGACGGGCCAGGCTTTACGTCATAAGGAACTTGATGAGAAGCTCCTATTGGTTTCCTTATACACCCATACCTACCTGTCGAGCGCTTACTCAAGAAACTTGTGACCAAGAACGAACAAGATATGGCCTTGGGAGGAACAGACATGGCCAGGAAATACCATGAGCTGCTGCCTCGAGCATTCCTGATTCTGCGTTCTGAGAAGCGCTCATCTGACTGCCATCCTCCAATGAAGGCTCGCAACTCTGTAGAGACTAAAGAAGGAGTTCCGAGCTCGCCCTTACCTTTCTTTCTGCATCGGCATACCTGAAAAGCTTACTTCAGTTCATTGGATATCAGGGCACGAATGAGAAATGACTCACAGGTGAGACTCACTAAAGGCGGGTAGCGTCGTGGGTTTTGAGCTAGAGGGAAGCCTGTGCTGGTCGCCGTCTTCTCGCGGTGGGAGGTCCGGGGGCCTTTGGAGGCCGGCTAGTCCATCCCTTGTGTCAGCCACTGCTCTAATCACCATCACCATGCGCTCGGAAAGTAGCGGTAGAAGCTAGCGGTGTGGGTGGGATTATGTCTGTGTGTTGCCTATTTGTTTTCATTAAGCTAGGTAGGTAGAGGATAGGTAGGTAGTTGTGAGCGCTTGTTTATCGGGTGTCACGCCTTGTTAACATAATGCTTGTCCATCAATACCTTTCACTATATTTGAAGCATACGTGATTATATTGTATCTTGTTTGGGCGTCGTTTCATATAACCTTAGTCTTAGTTGATCTGATGCCTTAATCAATTCGTTTGTTACCCCATACCCCCTGCCATACCCCTTTATCACAACTATAACATGGTATAAGAATTACTGCTGAGAATTATATTTATTGTTAGTTTACATTAAAGAGCACAATGCCTACTCATCATTGTTTATGAAATTTTCGAACCTTTTTAAACCTCTGGCTAAATCCATTTTGTAACATTGTGAGAGCATTTCAACTTCCTCAAAGTAAATCAACTACAAGAATAGGTATCTGGGTATTCTCATTATGTAGATACCGACCTAGATTTTCGATATAATCAACGAGTACCTAGGCAGCTAGTCGATTAAGTGGCCTTTATTATTTTCTTCTCTCTCATTGATGGTCTTGGAGAGCACCAATATGCCACGTTGGTTGGGCTCAAGACCATTTGAGTTACTTCGCGACTGAGAAATGTGTTACCTTATCTATGAATACCTAATATTATCCATCTATCTTCTTCTGAGAAACAAATCTCTTTGTTTCCTGGACTGGTGGTTTGTTGACAGACAAAGCAACTATACAATGTATTATAAGTTGTCAAACCTTACGGTGACTGGTCACATTTCCCACGTAGTTTTGGGGAGAATTGTGCGAAAAACTGTCTGAAATATTTTTATTTCAGAAAACAAGTTCGTTCTTTAACAGGGGATACATGGAAACCTCTGGAAGTAGGATCCTGGTTTCCAGAATAATATAGATAAATATAAGTATCGAATGTTTGAGCACGATGGCAAGGCACCGGAGAAGGAGAGTACATTCTTCTGGATGAATGATCTGTCACAAACCAACACTAAAAAGGCAACACAGATGGAGAACCATCTACCCAATCACGGATAAACCACGGTAAAACCCAGCTCTCATGCTCTCTCGAGATAACAAGAGAGAATCCTCTCTCGAGATAACAAGAGAATTCCCTCTCAGGATATGGGGAGAAGACCTCAAGAAGAGAAGGGAAGGATATCTATATAAATGACAGGCCCCTATGTATCTAGTCATTCATTCAGCTCTTTAGCTATCAATCTAAGTCTATTACTTCAACCGCATCGAACTAATAGGGAGAGGACTCCAAGCCTCTCTTACGAACAGACTTAACTTTGATCCGATCTCTACGAGTACTGCTAACAAACAAGGAAACCCACGAAGCATTCCGTATACCTAAGTATCTAGGTATAGGTTCGTAACATGATCCTCAAAATTGAAACTCGAATTGGACTTTTTCTTTTCACCTGTAAATCATTCACAGTATCTTTTTATATCTCTGAGACTAAGTTATCTGTTACAATGTCTTCAAGTAGTACCGATCATGGATTTCCCCTTGCTGATCCCAAGTTTGATCCTTGGGACAACCAGGCGATAAAGGACTACTACAAGAAGAAGGAAGCCGAGGGCGTCCTGAGCGGCGATCCTGGTGTCGAAGATGAAATCGAGGCGGAAGCAAAACAAGTAGTCATAGAATGGGAGATAGCCATGGGCCGAAAGGCCACACAAGAAGAGCGGGATAAGGTAATGACCAAGATCCGTCGAATTAGGGCTGGCGCTTGGCTCGAAGGCATAAAGAAGGAACTAGCCGGCCAAACGACGGCCCCGATCGCGTACTTCAACCGCCTCGCGGAGGAAAACGAACGTTCTATCGCATTCGTTTCTCATAGAATGGTAGGGATGGCCCATGAACGTAAGAAATTAGCTGAGGAGATGCGCGAGCTCCAAGATACAAATGGAAGACTGGCAACTCTATTGAAGCAAAGAGAGGATGAGAATTTCGAGCTTCAAGATAAGAATTATGAACTTGGTGAGAATAACATTAAGATACAACAGGTTGCGGACCGCCTTCGCGAGGATCTCGAAAAAGCAGCTAAGGATGCCAAACAGAATGAAGAAATGGCTGTTAACGCATTAAAACAATGCGAAGAGAATAGGACCGACCTCAAAGATGAAAATACTAAACTCGCAGAAGAAAACGCCGAAGCAAAGGACGAGATAGAACGCCTCCGCGCCGAACTCGCCAAAGCAAAAGAGAAGGCTGGTAAAGATGAGGAAGCCGCGAATGATGCCTTGGACGGATGCAAAGAGGATAAGTTGAAGACGGAGGATGAGAATGCTAAACTGAAAGAGGAAATCAAGAAATTAAAAGAAGAAGAGCACCGACTCCGCGACGAGCTTGCTAAAGCCATCGAGAAAGCCGAGAAAGACGAGAAAGCTAGTAAAGACAAGATTAAAGACCTCGAAGAGCAATTACAAAGGTGTCGAGACGATCTAACCGGAGCCATGAACGACTTGCAAGATGATCGAGAGGCATACAAGAAATTGGTGTATGATCAGGACGATCTGACTATCAAGTACAACCATCTCAAGATCGATTTCGACAAACTAAAAGAAGAGAATGATAAGAAGGATAAGAACCCAACCCCGGTTAATCATGACTGTTGGGACACAGCGAAGATTCTCAAAGAGCTCAAGGAGGCGAAGAAGAAAGACAAGGATATTAGCGAGGAAATCGACAACCTCATCAACAGCTGGTTGAGACGAGTTGCGGATGTTAACGACCGTCGCGAATTCTACAATGCCATGGACGACTTGCAGAAGTTGTTCCGTGAGCTGCAGGACCGCATCAGGGCTATTTACACCCGACTCGGCTTCGATGGCACCAAGTCCACGGCCGAGCAAGTGCTAACACATTTGGAAGCCGAACTAGATAAGCAGCCGCGCGAAGACATGAAGAGCCGTCTTTACACGCTTTCACTAGCCATGGAGCTACAGCTTGAGCACACACGTCTGCACACCGAGAAACTGCGCACCGAGACCCTAGAGATGCAGCTTGACCTGAAAAAGCCCGACGAAGATAAAGCTATGGAGCTCAGGATGGAGTACGGGATCTATGAAGAGGAGGAGCTGGAGCGCAGGGTAGACTCCCGCACCCAGACGTACCGTGTCCATCGACAGGCATTGCTAGGTCACATGTTCAACGCGGCGAATGATCTAAAGGTAGCTGCCGCTGGATGCCCGCACAACGCGACGAGGAGGAGGATTAATGAGATCTGTGACAAGAATTTGGATCCCATGTCACTACCACCGCCAAAGGTCCAGCCATCTCGTATGTCGAGGTAAGAGTCTTGTGGAGCCTCTCCTGAAATCTTTTGGAGATGATGCTCAGTCTAGAAGCAAGACGGATTAGTTGTTTGGTATAGTTTATGTTTAGGTATTCGTTAGGTATGTTTTGTTTAGCAGCATTGGTAGACTACTGACTAGGTAAGTGCCTAGTAGGTATCTGTCATCATCATCATTACATTGCATTTGAATTTCATTGATAATAATTGTGTTGTGACCGTTAATGTTAATTCCTCACCATCAAGATGCCCGGAACGCCAACTCTCGCGACACCCCCATGATGGAAGCAAAGGTTAGTACCTATTCCCAAAGCTACATACATACCTAGTTGACAAATTGTATCATTTCTTGAACTTATATGACAGATCTATTTATTTATAGAGCCATGACCCAAACTTTCCTCAATCTCCACACCAGCCTTCTAACCCCTGAACACAACACGCTCAGATCACATAACAGTCCATCAACATAGACACAATCAACGCGCACCGCCCCCATCTGTGGAATTGGTGTCATTAACTACATCCATGGCCACATGGCATCTCCAATCTGGCCCCGCCACAATTCACCTCCGCGAAAGCTTGTCTGTGGATGGCGTCAGACAGCCTTCTGTTTGGCGAGGGATCTCCGAGTTTCCTTATCTTACAAACACGGCCTATTGCCCAAGTAGGAAAGTACGTCGTTCAATCGCAAGACGCGCCGGTTTAGTCGAATTAAGCCAGCCTGCGTGAGAGGCTGCGCTTCGGCTTCGATGACATCCGGGCGCGCTCCGCTCACGAGATGTGGGAGACCGACTTGTTGATTCGCGGGTTGCTATGATTCTTCACGCCTACTCTGTTATTGCGCCTTTCTATTTTCACTTTACCTAGGTATGCTTGCAAGAAGACTTTATTTAACCAGACCCCGTCATCAACAGGGGAGACGTGATGATAGCTGGCGTGACCCAGGGCACCGGATGCGTCATCGCGGCTCCTCTGCCCTATAGTCAGAGTCTTATTCGAATTGTCGGCGGTGCATCTTCACTTATTCTAGAAGTACCGGAGGCACAGCCGGAGCACAGACTCAGACCGCATCCCAAGAAATTGGATCGCGGAGCTATCTCCCAGCTAGCCCAAAATTTGTCAGCTCGCGATCCACAAAGTCAATCGTCAGCAACGACACCTGGTCATTCATAGGTATACGTCACCAACACTTGTGGCTTAGCCGCGGAAAAGAGGCTTTGTTGTATATGCGAATACCAGTCTGCGATCTTCACGATGCCTGCACTGGTGTTCCTATCGTTGGACTTAAGTTCTAGATAGACTCAGCAGTGCTAGCAGGGTTGGTTAAGGAGCCACGACTCAGGAATATCCAGTGCCGCGTCACCCCGTCTAAAATCGTTCCCGCCTCGATGGGACTAGGAAGCTATCCGACCCGCGCTCTAGTCCAAGGTCCGGTATATTTCGAATCATTGATCTATAAGCGAACTTAGCCTAGTTCTGCCTTCGTGATTGGAAGATAGGGGAAGTGTGCCTAGCGAGTCAGATACCTACCGTAGTGAATTGACTTTTTTTCCAAGATTCCATATCGTGTATTCCATATCGCGTCAGTAGCCTCGAGCTTGTTATTTGGCCGAATCTAAGTCATCTTTCCGTTTTAGTTAGGTGCTAGGTAATCAAAATCATATCGGAAGGTGGTGTAGATTATGGTGTTTACTTGAGTGGGGGCCGTCAAACCTGTTTGCCCTCGAGGTTCTACTTACATCGACCCGTACTAGAGAAATGCTAGACTATCTAGGAAGTCTTTCCAAGATATTCGGAAAGAAGCTACTTGGCGTCCTTGGGAGGAAAAAAGGCTTGGCCGACTACCCAGGAAATGAGAGGAACTGGCTTATCTACCTACCCACCCCTATATCCACCCCAATCTCCATACATGTGAAGAAGCCGGTCGATATGTAGCAGACGTAGTTGTGTATAGGCCAGACACATTTACAATATATCTCAACCATGACGCACAACCCTAGAGAAGTTGAAAGTCAGATTAGGTTTGATTACTGATAGTGTGCTGTCGATCGATCTCGTGAAAGAAGGCATTTGGTAGCGACTAGTAGCAACCCTAAACCATAGCCATTTCAAACATTATCAGTCGTACCTTCTTGAATTAGATTTCGATGGGATCATTTCCAAGTTTCTTAAACGCCCGAGTTCTAATGGCGTTATTATTACACGAAAGAGTGTCGGAAAGGGGCTCTGTGAATACCTACCTACCCGGTGGTCATTTGAGCATAGTGATGTGATTTTCAACGTAACTCCTGACTGGCTCAATATATCAGTAAGACTAGAAGGGCTAGCTAGTGACATTTGGCGTTGTGGGGTTGTACGTTCAGAGACAGTTAGATGTATGTAGTCAGCTTCAAAGGTCCGAATAGCTACTTGACGAGTAGTAGTTAGTTCTTTTTTTCCCTACCTACGTTTCACCTATAGGCAATGACAATCTGTATAACTCGAGCATATGGCGAATGTCCTTGGCTATAACGCAGCTGACTAGACGTTCGTCGGCACTATGACGAGTTGGTGTCCTGACATAATTGAAGGTTGCATTACTTGTCGTTGGCGCGGGGGATTTATGGAACCGGAGTTCTGGAGTTCTGGGGTTAGGACCGACCGGGCGATCTTATGCCTGCGCCGCCAGGGAATCCCCGTTAAAGGACCGTTGAGGCGGACTTTTCTTATGCTGGGATTCGACTTCGTCAATCTAGATGAGATTTATCGCGGTCTTTAAGCATGTCTCTAGAAAAAGAGAAGAGGTCAAATAAACTCCGTCGGATGGCTTACGTAAATGTCGTATTGTTTGCCGAGAGCCCCTGACACCGTCCCTGACATCTGGTGATCGAAAACGACCCGACGGGCGGAGAGCCAATTAATTATCGCGAGACATGCATTTTGAGCTTGTTCTTGCAGAACCCCAACACCGGCTCTTCTTACTGCAGGTGTCGCTGATCGTACGACATCATATATTTGCGAAAAGAAGCGGATGTTACTAATCCGGGGGATCAAGCATCAATAAAGTGCGTCTTTCATGGTTCCCCAGATTTTCATTTTCTCGGCACAATAGGATTTGCTATCGTCTGCGAAGTCCCAAATGTGACAGGTGGTTGTCGTAGTAGATTAATTTCTGTAAATTAGTTGTAGCGGTACTGATCAGCCGGCGACGTAGCAATGAACACGGTAAGTGAGGATAATCGCACGTTGGTGTAAGTCGAAGAACCTTGGCGCTGCATGTTATATATGACTGTCTTAACAGGTTGGCGGATATTTTGAAGTAGAACGAAGGAAATGACATATTGAGGCTGATAATGCTAGTTTTCGCATGCTGCTAAGCTTTCCCGGAGAAATTTAGACGAATATTATTTATAATTGAGGTTACCCCAAAACTTGAAATAGCTTGGGTTATATTGCCTTTTCTTAGATTCGCTGGATAGACTAAGGTGAGCTTTGTGGGCACTCGGTATGATTGCCCCAATGACCCCTCACCGAGAATAGACACGGAAGCGAAAGACATGTTGCCGCCATGTCTCATCACATGTTTTTCGTTTTCAGATTCTTAATGGTCTGGCCTCCGGTCCCCGTTTGGATTAATCTGATTAAGTCCCCATCATATACTATAGGCAGATAGTGTCGTCGTATCGCTCCAACGCCTATAGTTCTTGTCTTGTTAGGTGGTACGAACGACTCCGTATGGTGATACTAAGCGAAGGCTTGATTCAGACTGATTGGAATGAGCTGATCTATGAAGAACCTGTTTTTCAAAACGTCATAGCTCGCTGTCGATTGGACTCGATGTATACCTAGCTAGTTATCGAACGCTTGTGTAGATTATGTCGGAATAATAGTTGCCACGGATCTAGATCTTGATCTGTTAGGTCTTACTCGGCATTCTAGATATGGATATTCGGACGAAAGATTCGGCGTTCTAGCCGTAAAGTGCAGAGAGCCTCATGCCTTCGCCGCCTTCCGTAGGATCGTTCCTTGAAATTCGGAATAAAAGAATAGACGCTAACGGCACCGAGCTAAGTCAATTTAGAAGGTAAGCAAGCTCCTTGACGAAGGAGTAAATGAATATGACAGCTTGTCATATGACCTATTACTGATTGAGGCACCGAGAAAATTAGTGTATCTATTATAGTCTTTACTTTTACGAGGAAACATAGGTGAAATTGGCCTTACTGTCACATGTATGTCTGATTTATCGATGGTGTAATTGTTTGCTTTTGTTGTCTCTTCTCTGCGAACTGCCTAAACGAGGCACCAGACTAGGGGCGCTATCTGATCTATGTGCATATGTGCATCGGGTTACCAGTAGTCTGTGGAGCACGAAAAGCTTGACAGCAACCGCAACGAGGTTGAAATTAAACTTCTATGATTACCTAGGTAGGCATCTCATCCTCCGTCTCAATTGATCATGAATCGTCCAGACGTTAGATAGGAGCGGGTCGCTTCTCGAGCCAATCAAAGTTAGCACTACAGTAAAGTATAGAGTCGGTATATCTTAGCTGCGGGTGGAGAGCCTGAGCATGCCTCTTCGACCTGTTGGCGATTTAGCAATGATCTGATAGGTTAATGTGGCTTTCGCAAGTGCTGACAAGCCGCTGACGCATGCTCGATCCGCCTTACAAAGCGTCGAGGATATCCATGATATGTCAAGGATGTAAGGAAGTAAATTGATGAATTGCAGAGGCGAAACATCTCTAGACGACGTCAATGTTCTTTCTGATCCGAGTGCGATGCACCGGGATGTCAAAAACTCCAGAGACCTGGAACAGCTAGGATACACAACCGACACGTGGATAATGCCAAGCCACAGCAATTGCGCATGCTGAGGCCGTCACGGATGACTTGGGACCTTAAACCATTGACTGAGCAACGACAAAACGTTTGAGTAACAGTGCTTTAGGTTGCGATGTGGGATAGATCGACCCTCGGCCTTGCCATATAGAGGCGATAGCGCGAAGCGGTTTCGACAGCATCGCAAATATTCTTCGAAGATCCCGAAGAATATCCAGTGATTTGGGTCGGACGTCAGGATCAAGATTAGGAATCACGGAAGATTAGTCAGTTGTTTAGACGTAAAAAATTATTACAGCGCTGTGCAATAGTATTTGTCACTGTAAAATGAATGAGCCACCGGCTTGGCACCCGGTATCTTTAGTCGCAAACGGTTGCTCGTCCGTGGTATTCGGACGAGTGTTTAGAGTCTCTAGGTCCCCAAGAACAAGATTAGATGATCTCTTCCGCCGGACTCTTGGATGGCTCCGGTGGATTTAATAGCGTATCTGAATAGAGAATAGGTAGGTGTTCGGAACATCCCCACCAAGTTGAAGGCTAAGAAGACTAGGGAAGCGACATAATCATGTCCGAATTGGGATAAAACGCCCAAACGGCTGTACTTCATCCGGGACTTTTCACATTTCGACTGGGGTTGAAAAACCCGACAATTTTATCCATATTGCCAGACTTCCCGTGTTGAGCTTAATTGGGACATTTGAGACGATGAACAAGGTTTCCATATGGCGTTCATGGATTCGTAAGATATTCGTAGGTCTCAAAAGCCATGAAGAAATTAGCAGTCAATTCAGAGGAAAGGAAAAGGAATGAAGGAAAATGAACAGCAATTGGTTACCTCTGACTAAGTCACTAGGTATTAATCTCCACCTTAATCAGCTTAATGGAATACAAGACGGAACGGGGCATCAATTGTTGCGGGACAGTGAACCTTAAAACCGTGTAACCCTGCTAGCAGCGTGGACCCTGCCGGTATTGGAGGTACTAGAGTACCTAACATCATCCCGGGATCCAATGATCTCTAAGTGTTCCGTCATTTTATACATTCACCCTCCCCCCTTTTCTTTCTTTTTTTTAATACTGAGTACCTAGTATCTCACCTTACTTGCTTCAACATCTCAACCAAACACATCTATCTTCAGGTTCCAGATCACCGAACCCTGACCTCTATTCTACTTTTGTCTCCTTCCCTGAATAGAATGTACTTTGTCTTTCTAACCCAACTATCCAAATATTCTCCACTACTTCTGTATACTTGTCCGCCCACGACTATGTCACCTTAGACACATAAGCGAAACCGTGCTTAATCTACACTGGCTAGGAGTATTCAACTCTTGACCATGACTCGTGAGAGAAAGTCTTTCTCCTCCGCCTCCGAGCGTAGTACCGTATTCCCGCCGACTCCAAAATGTAACTAGTCCACTAACTCACAACTATGACGAGACCGGGTGATTGTATCTATATCCCCATGTTGACTTTAGATCCATTACCTGCTACTAGGTAGGACCTAGGTAGCCCTAATGGTTGGCACCTTGGAAACAATGCATGGCGAGTTAATCGCAAATCTTGACCGATGGACGAATCGGCGCCACGTCCTATCTGATACTTCCCCTTTGGGTATAGAGATTCCGCATACCCAAGCACACGGAGTCTTATGGGTCTCTTTCTATCTGCTATTCTATGCTATACCATACAAGAGTATGGCTACATAGACATGTGCTTTGCGCCGGGGTGCAACGATTCAGGAACCCCCCAGCAACATGGGGTGACGACTTAGGATATAATTCCAGCTGCGCCCGTGTGATTTTCATCTGAGCCAGAAGGATTATTCTAAGCATAGCCGTTGGCTGACGTCTGCACCCCACGGTGAATCGTTACAGATCCGCCTCGTTCCTTTACAAAGTCTGATATTACTCACTGTACAACGTTCGGTCCCGATCAGTCAGCATACAACAAAGCCTTACTTAGTAGAGGCGCGTCCACCCATCAGCTACTCATAGCTCATAGCTCGCCATAGCTTTAGTTTATAAGGAAAGCTGCTTCGTTCCTCTTCTTACCTTATTACTTTTCGACACATTCGAGGCCACCATGTCGTCGATATCTACGAGTCCGCAAGTGATCGAGAGGGCATCGCCCTTGTCGGGGCGTGCTCAGGAAGCGTGGTTACTAGCACGGCAAAAGGTTAACACAACCATGACGACATATTATGCGGCGTCGTTAAGTGCTCTCATCGGTGTCTTCATTATCGCTCACTGGCTCCGCTTCGTAGCCGTTAGACTTGGCTGGTCTCGTTCACCCAACCCGATATTACTACCTTTCAGTGCTGTTTCTAGGTAAGCACGATTTATAAAAATACCAATACTCGGACGATCTAATAATTTTTCTATAGAATTACCAGGAGGATACTCGTAAGGAGCCTACCTGGTTTCACCTCAGTTGGCCATGCCGTACTTGTGATAGTCTATGTGGCTTTCAATGTCACATTCAGCTTTTGGAAGGTCGATTATAGTGTCGATGCCAATTTGGCTGCTCGATTTGGCTGGTGAGTATCTACGTCGACCTCTCAATTTTTTACCCTAATTAGATTCCAGGATGGCGACAGGGAATATGGTTTTCGTAGTATTCCTTGCATTGAAAAACACACCGCTAGCATTCCTCACGGCCTATTCCTATGAACGGCTCAACGTCTTACATCGAATTGCCGGATATACTACGATGCTTTTCGTCATTCTTCACGGCTCTATCTATGCGTCTTACTTCATTAGCGTTGGGAGAATTGCAACCCTTCAGGAGGATGTCGTGACAGCCGGTATCATCGCTGGATTCACCATGTTTGGCGCTGTCGCGGCCGGCATGATCCTAAGGCGTTTTAACTACGAGCTCTTCTACATTGTTCACGTTATCTTATTTTTGGCTATCGTTGTCGCTCTAGGTTTACATCGCCCCGATCTCAAAGGCGAACAAACACTGCATGCGACCATCATCCTTGCCGCTTTGTGGTTCGCCGACCGCCTCATTCGGTTTTGTCGACTGGCTTACAACAGCATTAACAACGAGGCCAACGTTTATGCTCTCCCTGACGGTGGTACCCGAATAGTGCTTAAGAAGCCTATCTCACGTGCTCGTCCTAGCAAGCATTGTTATGTCTGGCTTCCGAAAATTCGGGCTTTCGAGACCCACCCCTTTACCATCGTGGCAACTGAGCCATTTGAACTTGTCATCAACTCATACAGCGGTTTCACTCGTGACCTCCACCACTACGCAATGAAGAACCCTGGAGCAAGTCTTAAGGTCTCAGTTGAAGGTCCATATGGTACTGTTCCGGACCCTCTAGACTTTGACAAAGTTGTATTGGTTGCGGGCGGCTCTGGTGCGACGTTTACATTCGGTATAGCAGCTGACATGCTATCGCGGATGTCCGAGAATTCCAAGCAGCAAATCGACTTCATTTGGGCTGTCAAGGGACATGGTATGTGATAATACTCACTGTCGAGATCGGTTTACTGCCGAAACAATGCTAATTCTCATCTAGATAACTTAACATGGTTCACACAACATCTGCATAACCTGCTAAACCATGTCCACGCACCAAAGATCGCCCTGAAGGTACATGTCACCAGACTAGGACCCGAATCGATTAGAAACGCATCCATAGAACAACGTATGTCGGATTCATCCACAACAAACCTAGGCCCCTCAGCTTTGGAGAAAGGCAACACAGACTACATAGCTTCTAGTGGCCCGGCGTCATCTGCAGCCACCCGATACGAGTCTGACCGAGAGGAAAAGGACGCTACCCGACAGGCGGATTTCCCATCAGCATCGTCAAGCACGACGAACCTGAACCTACCTATTAGACCTGGAAGGCCCGATACAGAAGCCGAGATAAAGGCGGCGGTGAGATCAGTCACCAAAAACCAACGAGTCCTCATCGCTTCATGTGGGCCTGACAGCCTGACGAATGTGGTCCGGAATGTCGCGGCAAGCTGCATCAGCGTCGATGGCCCCGCAGTCGAAGTGCACTGCGAACAGTTCGGCTGGTGATTCATCAACACTTTTTTTTTCATTTACATGAATCGTCATGAGAGCTATTTAATGGGAGATGTTTTACATGTGGACGGGATCACCCATGGAGATCTAACAAGATCAGCGTGCTTTTTCTGCTGGTGGGGGTAGACGGCGTTTCGGAGTATGTATGTCTACGATGTCTTTCATGTCGACCATCCAACTAGGGCGCACCGGAGAGGCGCCCACGGGGGAAAATCTTAGCATACCCTAGAGGAAAGGAGGTTAGAGGATAGATGTGGCTTGCGTAGGCCAGCTGCCTCAGGTATATAGGGTCAACTATACCAATCTATAACCAATTAGAACCGAGAAGATCAGACCACTATATTTTGCACATGAGGTGACTAAACTATTATTTTCCGCAAGCCAAAACGCTTAAATGAACAACCCGTGCCAATCTCCCACACCCCACGCCTCTCGTCCAATACATCGCCTATACGACCTATACCGTCCTCTCTGCTAACCCTTACGCTCAACAAAACAAGTCATGCATGTCTAAGCTGCCTAGGCACGTACATGATTAATTCTTCCTGACAAAGCACGCTATCAGCACGTCATTGTCTCAACCCAGTCCCGCCGGTATCAACACATGCCTTATTCGTATACCTAATATCTGTTTGTCCGGGGACGCTGTAAACCAGCTGCCCTATCCAATCAGCTAATGGCGCGATCGTTTTGCGGTCGCTGGCCAATCGGGCCGGCGCATGCGGTTCAATGATTCTACGACTTGCCGGTTACACACTTAGCATCGTGGCCCTAGGCCTGCCTTGCCTTTCCTATGTGGGCTTTCGATGTTGATTGACGGGGCCCTCCACCCCGGTCAAAGGTTTGGGTTGATAACCATAATGATGTGAATACCGAGATGATGTAGTATTTAATCGGAGATCATACTACTACAAATTATGTCGTGCCTCTTTTATTTTTATTTGGGTCTTTTTGCTGCTATCATCCATTTCTATTCTCTTCTTTCGAAGGGGCGTGTGTTTGGGAATGTGGAATCGGATGTGGGATAAGGCCCCGGTGTGCTGTGGGATATCCCATCCCCCGTGGTGGATAGTGGACAAACAGTCCCTGTGGCCGCTATGGGCTGTGCTGTTTTAGTTGCTGATCATCGGGACTTTAAGCTATGGGTCCCCTGAAGATGAAGCTTTTAGTGGGTAATTCCAGCGGGCGATTTCGTGTCATAGGGCAGCCGTGGAGCCCTAGAGCCCTGCCACTACCCGCGCCCAGGCTGTCTAACGCCAAAGCGAGATAACCGGAATTCTAGAATCACCAGCTTATTAATCGAGGGATCCTCGATCCTTAGGTAAAGACTTAGGTAATACGACTTTTGCTTTTTGCTTTATCAGATGAGGTGTTTCATTATTATGCCAAGTACCGAGCCGCGAGATACATAGTCGTCACCAATGACAAATTTCCTAGGACCCCCCCTTCTAAGTGGCCGTTGGGTCCACGGGCTTACGGGGGTGTAGATCGACAGGTTCAGCGAGATCTGGCACCGGTACTTACACACCAACCCAGCTAGCAGCTAGGTACTATCAGCTTACCTGCCTTATCGCACGTCATGTCATGTCATGCCGTGTCGCTGCCGAATGAGGGTATATCCCTCGCGATGCGACGAATAGGCGAAGCGCTACCATAGTAGCTTTTGCTACCTTGCACGCAGGGTCTTAATCCACGATGAAACGCCTTAGCACTTTCGGTAGCGAGCCGGAGAATATGGGCACTTTGCACCACGTCTACAAACATCTAGGCTATCTAAGACAGCGACACATTTGACATCCGTCTGACATCTGTCATTTCGTACGCGGCCTGCTTAGCACAAGTCAAGATCACCAAGACATTAGATCGACACCGTTTCTACGTAGGCTGAAGAAGCTGATAGTGGATATAATGGCGACGATGATGATGTGGATTATTGAACCGTGCGCCCAACAGCCAAAAAGGTTTTTTTTCTCATGATATGTTTCGGCACCTCCTTTGTCATACCCAATTTCCCGCCCAATCCGGTCTTGGTCGCGATCTATTAAGCACTCTTAAAAGCCGTAATTGACTGATCGGTAATCCTCTTCTTTGGCGAGGATCCTAAGGCGGCTGACAGGATCGAGACCCCAGCTCGGTGTGGGGCCACGGTTCTTCAAGAAAAAAAAAACAAAAAAAACATTGAGCATGGACGGGAAAACCGGTGAACCGGAGCGGGATGGGGTACCGTTCCTCCTGGAATGGCTGGAATGGGATCTATTAGAGATCATATCAGCGAATCGCATCTGGATTTGCCCGTTGTAGCTCTGACAAAAGGCGGGAAGCGTTCTATGACGCGTGTTCCAGGGTCGCGCTTGTTGCTGACATGTGCACCCTATCTTCCCCGGACCTATAGCGGTAGTGATAATCAGCCTCAAAACATGATAGATTGCGCGGACGAGCCTGACGTGAGATAATATCCATCATGTTATAGTTGATATAGGTGATCATTGCTGATAATACAGATGCACCTGCAGCTATATCTGACATCTTCTAAGTCGGCTGCCGGACGTTGTGACGCCCGAGTATCTACTCCTTCAAGCCCATCATAGATCATCTTAAGTAATCTAGGACTCTTCCGCGTAAGGGGCACAGAGGCCGGCATGTGCGGTTCTCTTTCCGACATTCCGGCGTCTGAGACCCTTCGGTAGTACCATATGTCTTTCCCCGAGCTGAAAGCCTTCGAATCATCGAGCTCATATTAACCGACTCAATCCTATATAGGCAGGCCAGACATCAGTGGTTCTTCGAGGCTTAAGCCCTCGACACCTCTTGACACGCATCTCCGAACGCCTCGTTGATCATACGCTTGGTGAGCTATTTGATAGCACGGGTGGTGGCTCGAAACTACTATCATGAATGGAGCTCCTTGCACCATCCAATGATATGATACCGACTCCACGCTAACCATGTGCTTATATCCTATGAATGAACTAGGATTAGCGGTATATTTCCGATCCTATTATTTCTTTCCCTTTAATTTTCCTAGCTCTTTGTTAGCTGAAATGGTCCGATTCGTTCCCAACCATTACGTCGGCTTCTTGGCAAGCCACGTCCAAGTTATACTCCTAATCGATATGGTAGCTATCTCAAAGTTTGCTTCGAACCTTCATACTATTGGTTTAGCTTGTGTGATATACCATCACTAGATAGGCCGCGTCACACTCAGTATAGAATGGTCAAGCCAAGATTCCAGGCCCAGTACGTCATCCTTTATAAACGACGATCGAAGATATAGCACTTTCAATCTTGCACTAGAAAAACATTCGTAACCTAGCGGAGCCGAAATCCAAGGCATGGTATACGGTTGGGAGCTGAACACTATCGCCTTTGGGTTTAGAGTCTTAGGAGACCTAGACTACCGCAGCAAGGAGGGTGATTGCCTTTGTGGCTCATTCCGTTCAGATCAATGAGTTGAGATTAGGTAGTCGCAATTATGTTGGTAGCTCAAAGAACCTAGCTTGCCATACCCGAACGTAAAGGTCTCAAATTAGGACCACCCCCTCTTTGCGGCTACACCCTCTTCGCTTTTTGAATTTAATTGATTCGACTGTTCCAATTGCTCAAGGTCTTCCCTTGAAGAAGTGATTGTATCTTCAGCTGTTTTCATTAATGGGCAAGCATAGTCGATGAGGGGTTAGATGTCGATACCACTCTAATGTGTCCATAAGTCAGTGGATGTATTAGATGCTATGAGTCACATCATACAATTGCGTTCACCCGGAGTAGTTACCTAGATAGTTTCTTATCAATATATTGGTAATCGCACTCAGTAACCTCTTGTCCTCGGTGAGTGAGAAGAATGAAATTAGGTGTGAATGATATCGCTTTTACTGATTGCCGTCAGCTCAGGGTGTGGAGGCAGCGACTTCGTTCTGTATCCTTCAAATGAAGGACATACAACTCAAATGTGATATTAGAGTGACTCAGCATTCTTTCATAGACAAAGTAACCTACCCGAACTACGGTAATTCACTGAATTTCAAGAGATGCGCAAGAGTGCTCAAGTTCTAGTAGTAGCCTGGAAGTCATGGGTGCCTTAGAGATATCGATTAATATGAAGCGTAAGAGTGCAAGCGCATAGTTTCACAAGTCTCGCTCTCGTCAAGTTGCAATTCGGTCCATCTGGGGCTCGACCTCCTAGCACCGAGAGACTTGTCGACAGATAGCCCTAAAATAGCTGAGATGAGGAGCTTGAAACGCGTATATGTGGTGATACTAGGAAGAGAGGCTAGGATTGATGTAGCCTTGACCGCACCGGTCAGATCATGACCACCTAGGAGTTCGTAGAGGTCTAAAGAGCTATGCTGGAAGTGCACCTCCTAAGATTATCGTATCTCGTATTGCTCCATCACCAAGAGCGATAATTTAATTTACCCCTTTCAACCAATGTCTGCAGTATTGGATCACCAATATGGGTCGACAAGTGCCGGCAAGAGTGGTCGTAGATATCAACTATCCGCTGCATGATTGATGACATTTCGGTAGCGTATGAGGCTTGTCACGAATGGTTCGGATGTCGAAGGACCATTCTTAGTCCGGTTACATATCGCCGTGTATACAACCTGCGATCCTTGAATCGAACTTGGATTCAGTCAAGTCGCCCCGGTCCCAATCTCACCACAGCGCCAACCTCCAGAGCCTGCTAAGAACCAGCGCGTTCATTGGCTAAGCAAGGCCTCATCGGCATGGCATGTGGCTTTCGAGGGGACTCCAATGTGATTTTTTGTTCCAATCGCTTATATCGTAATGCCAGTTCTTCCTCGTCGGTATTTTCTCCGTTACTGCCTTTAGTCGAGAAGGCAATTCAAGGCCTATTCCGTATAGATGACACCTGTTGTGGTTGAGTATCTCGTAGTACTGCAACTTCACAAGGCCAGCTGCCCCTTGTCAATCGCTCGTCGCCCCTTAAATCATAGATCTCACGAGGGGAAACCCGAGTTTCGCCGTGATGTATTTAATCGGTCCGCATGGCTAGGGCGTGGGGTTCAATATCCACTATGAGAGGGTTGCTGTCGTTTTATGTGGCTAATCGATTTTAATCGCACGCCCTTCATCTCATACTTCATGGGATTCATACGATATATTGATGATAGAAGGGCCTATTAGCGATGAAATGAAAGGACCGAGACTCTGGACGTGCCATCTGGTGTTTGAATATGACTTGAGACCAACTAGATATCTACAATCAGAAACCTTAGTAGAGGTAATGGTCTAATCGAGTATGCTTGATCAAAGATTCAAGGATAGAATCAAGAGTTTTTCAAGGCGTATCAATTGACCTATGAGTGTCGCTTATTGTTCGATATCCCATACGAATGAGACTTGATGGTTGAAATGGGAAAAGATGAGGATTCTCATTCAAATAAGATTTATGATTGATAATTTCAGATTAGGTAAATCGTGGATGACATAATCGAATGACATAATCATATTACCAAAGCTAGAACGGCTTATGTAATATTCTGCGAGAACCCCTTGAAAATCTTCATCGTCGTCTTCTCTCCTTAAATTTTAAAAGTTAAACTAGCGCTCGAATCAAGACGACTCGGTATTAATTTCCCCAGGTCATCAATTCATGCTTAAATCAGAGTTCGGATGGTCTCCCGAAGCTTTTGCATCGCTCCGTCTTAATCCAAGGTAATCCCCATGCGTAGCAAGCTTCCCCAGTCCCCGCACCATCCCAGCTGCCCCGCTATCCACTATCCCCATGGGCGCGCTTACCACCCATTCAGCAGTACACTAACCCCCCTAGCCTCTCCCTTCAGCAGGTACCTAACCACGCCTGTAGTAATCGCCCCGGGGTCAAGCCGGGTCGGCGGAGGCACCAACGGAGCACACTAACCCCATAAACCAGCGCATCTCGGGGCGAACCCCTAAACCGACCTCTTCCCCAAAAATTCTCCAAATCCTTTCGAGAAAAAAAAAAAAATCAGACGATGCTGGCGCTCGGCTGTCAGTCTCCCTTCTCTCTAGCTTCCCCCATATTCCCCAGTTAAGACCTACACCGTACCCAAATTCTTACGCTAGCGGTTCGTCTAACCGCCATCCACGCATGCGCGCACCCCAAATTTCGGTCTGCATTTCGTGCCTGAAAAGCATGGGCTTCTGGGTTGGGTATTATCGCATGGCACCTCCCTAGACTCCGCGTTGTCGGATGGGAATGTGCCGCACCCTTATCCCTATTAACTACCGGACCGACTACCTGCCAACTATGTAAGCACCTAAAGATCTTACTTAATATGATATATGACGCCGCTAGCAGGGCTCCCCGTAATCCGCTTAACGAGTGCGATAGGCGAAAAAAAGTTGCGAAAACTTGGCTGTGTTATAGGGCTGGGGTGATTCGCTAAGTCAAGATTATCAAGATAATCAGGGCAGCCGAGGTTCGTGAGATCTAGGGTATGCTGAGCTTCTGACAATAGAAATTACAACTATCACGATCTCAATCTTCAGTTATTTTCAAAATCTTCAGTCATAATGAGTTGGTAATAGAAGTTAAATATTGACATTTCAACACACTTAACAACGCTATGCTATCCTAGGTACCCATTAGGTAGACCTTTAAATGCCAAAAAACATACAAATATGTATATACTCCTGGAAGCGATTCGCTTTTTCCTTTTCCCACCTATAAATACAGGTTCTTTCTCCTTGCCATTCCGTCCGAATATCGCACACAAATAGAGTAGCCTTCGTAAATTACCGCGACTAGCGGATTAAAACACAACAAGCCGCCTCATTAGATCTGAAGGCAGTGTCATGAAGCCCGTCTCATCACGTCGTGTCGTAGTACAAAATCACTCTTACCACCCCTAAATCATATAACGTGTGCTTTTAACAGACTCTGGTAGGCGATCAAACCGCCTCATGGTTGCGCCCCAGCAAGGAAAAAGTCAATCTCTTTCCCCTGCCCAATTGCGTGTTCGTTCTCAGCTAGTTGCTCCAGCAAGCTTAAGAACGGATCCTTTTCTTCGCCGTTCCCGCTCGTTCCCGTACTTCCTGCCCCAGGGCTTGGAGCATGGTTTTTACGATCATCTACACCCCCATTCCCGCTTCCATTGACGCCAATACCCAGACCCACATTTGTGTTATGCCAGGGCGTAGGAGAGGAAAACGTGTTCGTCGGTACAGTCCCAAACATCGGGTCGTAGTTCGCGACTCCGAGGCTGCTTTCGTTGTCACCGCTTGGGCTCGGCGTTGCGTAGTGATACGATGGAGAGAAGGGCGCAGCATTAATATTATGCATCTGTTGGGATTGGTGTTCAGACACCGAATCGAATCCCGCGGCTGCAGCGACAGCATTGGCTTGATCATCCATTGACCCGCGTTTCTGTTGAGCTATTTGAGCAGCACTTGCGCCATGTGAGGAAAATGTATTAGATCCTTGAAGTGCCGAGGGCGGACTTTGGGTGGCCGAGAATGAGAAGTGACGAGATTGAGCCGTAGGGGTGGGTAGGCCGGAAGATAGGGGACCATTATGAGTTGTATTCACCGGAGTCAGACCCCTCAACTCCGATCGTCTCCGGCTAGCAATTTTTCGCTTTATATGAGACCGCGCCGAGTCTGTGTAGATACGGGACGCGTACATGTCCGGTTCATTGTATGAATCCGAGGCAAACTCGAAAGCGGCATCCGATAATCTTAAATTCGCGGCGTCGAATGTGAACGGGAGGCCACCCGGCCTTCCAATATTCGAATAGCGATCGAAAAAGTCCTCGAGGGCTAAAGTCGGGGGATACCGCATCGAGTTGTTTGCGAGACCCTTAATTAATTCGGCGTGGGCATTGTAAATATTTTCTAAGGTATCACGTTGGGGTAGAACGCTGGCCCACGTGTAACTGAGCTCACCGAGTTGATGTAGCTCTCGGGATAAAAATTCGGACGACGATGAAAAGACTCCCATATTTTCTCCTCCGTTCTTAGTGTAGTGCGCTCCGTGAATGTGAACAGTTCCTGCGGTGCAGATACAGTATCCGACGAAAGCAGGCCATTCGATCGAAGCCATCTGCTTACCAAGTTCAACTAACTCGGCGATCGCATTAGCGTGTAAGAAGCATATGTTCGTTGCTTCTATTTGCCAAGATTGGTGTTGGCTCGTCCCAGCAAGCTCTGCTAAATTAATCGGTAAGAAGGGCCTGTATATGAGACAGTGGATTAAATGATAGACAAGTTTGCTTAAGACAAGGACTGTCGAATCGGGCTGCCCAAACAGGGTGTCTACACTAGAGAACACATCGTCTGTTCCAGAAGTCCAAATGTCAAGGTCATGTCGAATTTTGGATAGCTCAGAGAGAGCATGCCAAGGGAAGTGGGAGTCGCCCTTGACGCCACCGGCTGCTAGGTATCTATTCGTCGTTCCTAGGATCCGACTGATATCAATGAGCATACCGCTACTCCCTTGCGATTTTCTCCCGCTACCTTGTATATGTTGGAGATTTGATCCGTTCTGAAAGAAGTCGCCTTCGACTGGCAAAGAGGTTGGGCCCGGTGACCAACATGGTAGGCGCAACAGAATCGTTCTGTCGCTGATGATGCATGGACGTTTTGAACCACAGGCCATGAACTTATCGAGAAGGTAGCAGGTCCAAAATAAGCGTCTCCTTATTTCACGTTCAACAGTTGTGATACGTGAGTGTAAATCAACCTCTCGGTGTAACTCGAGGGCCATGGCCATGCCAATGGCAGTTGCTAGTTAAAAGTTAGTTCATGGTCGTATGGAGCATGTGTAAATCTAGACCACTAATTATCTTGCGACATACTAAGAAGCATATAGGCCTTCTTCCCCTTGCCAGCAGCGGTGAAGGCGGTGACAAGGAGAAGAAGAGCTTGCAGTGCATCGATTGATGGCTCATCGGTATCAATCTCGTTCCTAGATCGCAAAGCATATTCTTCGCTCATTTTAACCGCAGATTGATATCCGGTGGGATAAGCCGTATATCTATGATAATTTTAGTAACATTTTACCACTGAACCGTGCTACGCAGACTAACCTTGCAGCAACGGCGTAGATGGCTTGCATGAGATAGCTAGGTAATTGGTTAAGCTGCAATCGCTGCCGTACCGAAGATTCATCGATGATGTGATAAGGCTTTGCATGGAAGCGGCTGAAGTAAGTATCAAGAAGCGCATCTATCTGAATGTTAGGGGTGGGAGGCTCGTTGGTGAATGTGGGTGAGTATATTGCTGATTCTGCGGCAATCTCCGTTGTCCGAACATTGTCTATAGTTGGTCGTTTTGACTTCGGCTCAGAGGCTTGTTCGGCAGCTACAGACCCGAGGGTTTCCTCGACGACAATGTGCTCTGTGGTGGGTGAGGCATCTGATTGTCTGCGATCTTTGAGCTGAGCTTCTAGACCGTCTACCCTCTTTAGTAATGCTTCTAGTACATCTGTCTTCGGTCCTCGTTTCTTTGGTATCGCATCTGTAAGCCATGGAGACGATTAGCTCTGCCGTCCCAATCTGCTTCGAAGGACCTCCTCCGCAAGCAGAAGACGCCGATCACGTACCATATACGCAAGGACATTGAAAGACTTGACAAGCCTCACACGACGGGCGTAAACGATTGCACTTAATCTATATCAGGAAGGTCATAGGTTAGATTCGTTCGAAGAGAGCAGTCCGGGTAATTAGATTGCCGCCGCCGCCGCCAGCTTAAGAAGAGCCTTACTTTACGTTTCCGACATGACTTGCAATTCATTGCTTCTCGTGGTTCATTTCCCATACGGCGACTTGGCAATCTCTCGATGCCGATTTGGGGCCGCGACATGATGATGGGCTGAATTCCGGGGAGAGGTGCGACACTCATCTTGATCGATTCACCGTCGTAACGGCTGCGGTGAGTAATTATGGACGAGGTGGACCCTGGACGTTCTTGTCTCTTTCAAAGATTTCTGGGAGACAAGAAATCGAAGGTATCGTTGTCAAGCCGTACATAACCAATCGCTTTTTTTCGCTATTATTTCCTAATCTTTCTCTCTACTTGAATAGAGGATTCTGGTGGATCGTCAGGGGAGCTCTCATCCTTTCTCTCTGCTTTTGTTGAACGCGTCGCCGGCTGCTCAGTTGAGTGTTCAAGGTGGAACGACGAATGGCGTTACATGTGTAGGGTCAATGTTGCTGCATATCGTATTGTACGGATACCTAGTGCAGGTACTGAGACGCGCCCAATGATACAGCTATATTTCTAGAAATTGGAGACATTGAGAGACATGGCGGACCAGGGCTAATAAAAGAAGAGCAACGAACGGTTTTAGGGCCGCGCAATGCAGGGAGATTTGTGGTCTATAGGTAGTTCAGATGGGAAAAAGAATGGGTCGTAGTTCATGCGGAGAGATGCTAGGATATAGCTGGGATATAGCTGGGATGCTGCTGGTATATAGGAGTGATGTAAGAAGATGGACTTCTAAAAGGTTGGGGTTTAGGGCGTGTTAACCCTGCTGAACATCCTAGGATATCCTAGCATGATGCTGGAAGACGCTCAAAAGTTGAGTGTTCTCCGCAAAAGACCTGATTCTAGCACGGTCCTGGCCATCGTCCACTCGGCTCGTGTCTGCTCTTGGGTGCCCTTGTCAGTGCGGGACCTGACGGGGCAACTGGGGAAAGTTGCAGGGGGGAGTCAAGAGGTCAAGAGGGTAACAAAAAAACAAGGATGTTGTACTGGTTAACGAATTCGAATTCGGACCAAGTAGTCGGAAAGCCACCATAATTGGGGGGTCTGGTCTGAATGAGCAGAACGGGGAATTGCAGGAGAACTAACACTACCACCGCAGAACTTGCAGAGGTTAGTTCCGGCTTATGCCGCAAAATGCCATTCTTAAGCTCTTAAGCTTAATAGCGAGTGCCACTAGATGTCACTCAGCTCGAGCCTAGAATGATACGTAGCAAGGAGGAGTGTAGAATGCATAGAATAGCGGAGGAACGAACCTACTATGGTAGCAGAAAGAATTGGAGGTGATGATTATAGGGGGCAAAGGTCCACGAGGGAGGGAACTCCAACTCTTCACGAAGTAGAACCACGTGCTGAGGATCCACGATTAACGGGACCTTTAGTTGCGCACCAATGGTCTGTTTTTAATCCTTAATCCGTTTCTTAATCCATCCTGACTAACAATTCCACCCTGGTATTCTAAGCCGTAGAAGCGCCGACTCCACCGCCCTTAGAGGATTCTCTATTAGTCTTCAAAAGAGGCATTAAGCGTCATCACGAGCTGTCAAGGTTGGATACTAGATAGGTACCTAGATACCTTGTAAGGTGACCTGTGATCCCCAGATCTAACTTAATGGATCTTATGCGATGGAGCGTTTTTAGCTTGCTAGGCGTTCCATCGGCATGTCACATTGGTAAATCTCTTTCGGCCGGATACCTAAACTGGGCATCCTTAGGCGTCCTGTGGCTTGAATCAACCGGAATGAGTCTTAATTCAGGCGCATGTACGTCTTCTGGCGAATTTCTCTTTTCCTTCGGAGCTGTCCAAAACCAGGTATACCTCGGAACGTCAAGAAAAAAAATTAGTATCACTTACCGGCTTGGCATATGCCATACTATTAGGCTTGAAAACTTGTGTATTCTAGACTGATCTTGAAAGACTTGAATTGTCTTCAGCCAAGTTTACGCGGTTGCAGGGTGCCCCAGCCTAATATGCGACCGAGATCAATGACCGCCCGCGGCGGCGGCGGAACCGTACTTTGAAAACATTGGTCTCGCCCGATATATGAAGTCGGGATCAGTAACCTGAGACTGCCGCGCACGCCTTACAAGTGCTCGGACAGTCTGCTGAGCATCTTTAGGGACGATCCCTCGTATCTCAACTCCCAGCGCGCATCCGCGGCGAGACTTGTGTAGGCCCACACAGTTTTCTCATGTTTATTAAGGACGTAGTTCCCTATTCCAAGAGCTTTCGGCTCTGAATTAAGTCCCGGCCCCCTCCACTAACTTTTATCATTCCACTATTACACCTCTGCTTCAGAATATCATCGATGTCTAGGGGGTTCAACGTCAATAAATCTAGCGCGCCTGCTGTGCAATATGTCAAGAATACGCTTTAACCGTCTTAGGCTTAAAAGCATCTTGAGTTCACATCTCAATAGTATTCTGACGTTTTTTTCTTCATCTTGGCGATGAAGAATCTAGAGGATTGGTGCGCGAGACATTAGGAAGTGAGGGGGCAAGGTTACCTGCCTGGCAATACCGCAACAGTAGCGTCTATCAAGAATTAACGGGCTATGGTTAACGAAGTCATTCGTTTAATTTATTCCTACCGCAGGAAATCCCGGATTGTTGTCCTTCAGAATTAGGTAGTCCTAACCGGGGAATTTTTTATGACGCGAATTCGAGGCATCATCCCGGAGCCAACGGCGTTTGAAGTGGTGAGACGTCAGTTATTTTTATGTGGCTCCTAAATCGTCATGATCAGCAGACATATTATTGGTCTGGTCGATATCAATGCCCTATTCAAGACGGATACCGACAGGATGGGAAAAGCAGTGTTAGCCGGCGGGGCCTTGTGCTCGCGCATCCACAGATTAACTCTTGGGACGTTTAACAGCATGGGGAGTACCCGAGCAGACGGCCGCGGGTCGAGATATCAGATCCCTTTGGTGTTGCAGAGCCCTGCTGTAGACAAATTAGAGGACCGATCGAACTTTGCGTCCTTCCTTTTCCGTTTGTACAAGGTTATCGAGGAGCCTCCTCGTACGATACAGTAGCGTGGAGATCGACATACTGATTTAGTAGCAGTATCCATATTGAAGAATATGTAAATCTCGGCCGCGACAATAGCACGTGTGATACCAGATAGATATCGTGCCTCTTTTGGATTTTTGCTGCTCATCTCGGAAGAAGACGCGGGTGTGTATTCCGGGCGAGGCCAAGCAGGGGTAAAAGGATGCCGTGAAAAGCCGGGTCAATGTTCGCCGCTAAAAGACCCGAGCTCCCCTCCAACTCGTTCTGGAATACCTAGGTATGTATTTAGCAGTATTATATTTACGGATTTATGTAAATCTAAAGTCGAATATTCCCTTAACAGATCCATGCCTCCGCGCGACAGCACTATCCGCGATGCGGCTCCTTGTCCGAGGCAGTAACTCTCAGTCCTCGGCCATGTCGGCCTAGGATGGTGACAGATCCGGACAACAGGACAACCCTGTACCCGTCCTGTGAGTCTTAGCTTGCAATGTTGACATGTTACACTTGCGACATGATAGAAAGCGATAGGATTTCGGATCTGATAGGCTTATAGATAGATCATGGACTCGGGCTTGGGACGAATACTGTATGATTCCACGGTGAAGCTCTCCGCATTGCCTCGATGTAGGCAACCTTTTCCGTAAGGCTGGCTGCATGTGGCTTCGTCTCGCGAAGTATTCGCCAGAATATGCTTAAGTGTAGTATGGGCCGCAGGCTCCGACGTAGTCTTCTCATAACGTGCAGATAGTATTAATAAACGATAGCCTGTCAAAACATCAATGAGCCTTCCACTACGTCTTCAAGGCCGTCTATCAGGTTATAAACCGATTCAGGTACCCGCAATCCATATTAAATATACCTGATAATCACATCAGTTTAAACTTATCAGCCCAGTCAAGCATCCACAACATACCTATCTAGGTAAGCTACTTAACAAGAAGTACGAGGTGGCTTCTGTAAGTCGCTACGTAAGAAGCCTCCAAACTCCACATCGTAGTTGACTGCTCACTTTCGGCAGCCACCCGGGAATTGACCCGACCTATAGCGCGAGGTCACATCAACGAAAACCACCTCCCAAACTTTAACAAAACTCCGAGCCGTTCGACCTTGGTAGTACTATATTATGACCTCAACATACACATGCGGTCTAGTGCTTAGGCTCTGTGTGTTAACTCCGATGAAACGAATTGGGTAGCACAGTGGACTGCCGACAGGGGTTGTTGGAGCTTAACGGCGCCTCCGAGTATGTGTGGCTGCATATATACCTCTAGGCAGCATAGAAGGCTTCGCCGAGTGCCGAGCGATGCTAGGCGTCAACTACCTAGTTCATAGGTACCTATTCTTCTAGTAGGCCGTTAAGCGTTAGTTGGACATAGGCATAGATCAATGAACCGCCCCTAAATCTTGAGCTAATTAGATGTAAGATATATTCTCAGTTAAAACCGTCCAAACCAAAAACTCGTCTAATTATATCATAGATAAATTCCATATATCAAAATCCTAATATCATTACATACGTCGAAATCCGACTATTCTACTCTGGGGGTATATGTGGCTCCTTTAAAACATTCCTTGGCCGCTTGCGAGCCGCACGAAGCTGTACGGTACGTTCTGGCCAACTAGCAGCCTGAAGGTTTGGACGGTGGTGAAAGCCGTTGTGTCTGCTACGCCGTACGTGGCAAAGCCACTTTGCTCGGCGATCAAGCTCGGATCACCTTTCCTCGGACCATCGACGAGGTCCAGGAAAACCTTACGGATCTGCGTCGATAGGCCCCTTGAACCCCCAAACACACGAACAAGCATACCGACAATATTGGACTTCTCGGGTCCTAGAGCAGAGATGATCACGAATGGATTGGCCTTATCGTGCACTGTTCTTGCTCTCTGAAGGCCTTCTAAGTTGTTGAAAGGTTGAACTTCGAGACCGCGTGCTAGGTCAGGAGGTGTCTTGAATCCAACGGTGTATACCTTGCCAATACGAAGTGCTTTTAACGCATACATAGTCGAAGCCGCGTCATCAGCGTTGGTGGCTAGAACGAGCGCCGCACGATCGACATAAGCCGATGGCGCAAGGTCGCGTGTTAGAGTGCTCACAATGCCGCGCCAATTTGCGTTATCAAAGATGAGCGATAAGTTCAGCGGTAGCCCGTTAGCACTGTGACCAAGAGATGTGTCACCGTTCCGATGAGAACTAGATGGGGTCGCAGGAGGTGCTGAAGGTGGCGGGGATGACGAAGCGGATCGGACAATAATGGTATCAACCATACCAATTGTGCGAGCTGCTTCAGTAATAGATAGGCCTGATCCATTGCTAAGACTTGCAAAGAAGGGACTGTCTTTCAGGAGACTTGTCAGCGATATAGGTGGGTTTAGATAAGCCCCACCAAATGATTTCTGGTTGCATAGAGTTTCTATGAAGCCAGAATCCTTCGACTGTCTCTCGACAACCGAAAACTGGTGAGGTAAGCCAAGTTCGTTGAAACATTTTTCGTAGAAAGGCGCGTACGGGGTTGCAATCCGAGAAAACGGACTACTAACCCCGTAAATGCTCTTCTTAGGAAGTTGGCCAAGCGTTGACAAGGCTGCGTTGATCTCAGCAGCACTCAACTGACCTGGCGCAGCAATAATCGGGAGAAGAGGATGGGTGATGGGTGTGAAGACTTTATTTAGAGTCCTTGAGAACTGTCCAGTCTCCCCCATATTGACGGCAGACAGAGGGGGCGAACCCGGATACTCGGCACGGATTTTGGAACGGAAGTATTCCAATTCGAAATTTTCGTTAGGGTCATTAATTATTGAGATCATTTTAATAATATCAGCGTATTTTCGAGATTCCAGGAATATTGACTCTGCTTGAGGTGAAGGCCACTTGAAAGTGCCAGAAAAATCGTGGAAAGCAGACATGATGCGACTACTTCCGCGTTTCTCGTATAACTTCCGACGAATATGTTCAGGCAGCCAAAGTTCGACATCGATATATTCAACGCCCCACTGGATTGCGCGGAAAAGATATTCGTAGTACAAGTCGGGTTTGTCCATAGGAAATCGGCCATTTTCGCTTGTACATCTCGTGGTGAAAATAATAGGTAGCTCGGTCCTCTGGCGCAAGAGCATGACTTGCTCCCCAACGTAGCTTAGACTAGGTATCGGCGCGCAGCCACCATCATTCAAAGGCTCCTTCAGGAGGTCGACGCGTAATTCTACGGCGTCGGCGCCGACAGTGAGAATATCGAGGTTTGGAAGAGCAGCACGCACATCAGGAAATGTGGTTGAGATGAAATAGGTGCGCGGCTTTGACATGAGCGAATCATGGTGATTGATCTGGCCGAGAGTGAACGATATGAATCGGGCCAGATCTCGACGAGAGAAGGACGTTCCGGGATACAAGTATTCATAGTCGCATTGTGCGGAGATATATGTATCCGGTGGCATTCCAAGATTGACACTATGAGCATTAATGGCAACCACGGCGTCCCTATTTCGCGTTGAAATATCGATTTTAGCACTTTCTAGCGAAATTCCAAGTACCAAATCTTGCTCGAGAGAAGTTATGCCTTGAAAACTATCTGCCATTCGGTAGGGTTTTCCCAAGACGTCTGCAAAAATTGATACTATACTCTCTTGTCTAGGGCCGTAGATGATAACGACCGTTCGAGAATCACCCTTTCTTAACCCGCTTGTGTCGCTTGTCCCGTCCGTGACTGATGACCGCGATGCTTGATCGGCATCTGCTTCGGCGGGCGGCATGACTGCGCCATTATTGCCGAGAGAACGGGTCGGCGTATGGGCCGGGTGAAGCTGTTGGACTGTCGTCATTGTGTCCTAATAGATGACGACCAAGCTCTGGGCTGAAGAGAAGTCTTGTATCGATTCTATAAGACCTGATACTATATCGGAATTGTTTTAAGTGGTATGGTCTTCATTTGCAACACGTGCCTTGGGCTTTCGTTTGATCAGAGAAGGGAAAATAACGACGGCGGCGCATCGGTGGTACATGTATGGCATATGGCTTTGACTGGGTTGTTTTGATATAGACTGATTCTTGGTCGATCAAGTCGTGCGATCGTAGGTGATTATCGTGAAAGACATCTCGAGGTTCGGGCTAGTGGATTTATACAAGCTAGCTCATAGTAGCAGAGTGGTGTTAAATAATGAGGTGAAGCTTGGGCTTGATGATAAAGTCGCAAAGTTGGAGACGATGCTGCGCGTGCGACGACTAGCAACCTGGTCAAAATAGCCTCGGGAAAAATTACTCGGTGGTCCAAAGTAATTCTTCCGGCCACTCAAACGCGAGTATTTCCAGCTGCAGCTCAGCGCGGGATCAATCGAGGCGAGAGCCTCATGGCCAGAATTAAACGAGAAAGATAAGAAACGAGCGAAGGTGACGATTTGAAGGATAACTGGTTAACTTCTGGGTGGATATAGGTGGATAACCTTGAACTTACCAGGTAAAAGTTACCAGGTAAGCCAGCTAGATTAGCAATATTTGGCCGAATTAAAGGCCTAGAATTGGTGGGATTGGCTAAGACAAACTCTGGGGGCTCCACGTTTTAGCACCCGTTCTCCAGCACTCGAGGATTTTACCCCGATACCCCTTGTCCTAGTAAGGTTTAGTGGGTTGCTATTTCTCCGCGAAGTAGGAGCAGAGGAAACCTCGAACGCGGAAAGTTCAATCATCATCAAGGAAGTCGCGATGACAAGCAATACAAGCAATTGCAAATCCCGTATATTGTGGGACTTGGCTTCCTTTTTTCTAGGATCTATGGACAGACACTATCCCAAGTTTGAATAAAGTCAGATCTTATCTCATACATCTATCCTCTTGTGTGATCGAATGTCTTCGGTCGCGTTATTATTCCATCACTCATCCCGCCCCAACGCTTCTAACCCACTCTGTCCAGATACCTACGGCAGGTAACAGATTACAAACGTTCAAGACCAAAATTCGCAATGAATTATAAGATAAAACCTGATACATATTGATCTCTTTTTTTTCTTATTTTGGATAGACTGCTTTACTTTATATACTTTTATATTTTCATATCCTAAATGTTACGCGATGGACCCTGGATATTCGAACAAAAGCTTAGAGCTTTCGCAAGATACAGCAATTGAGCTCAACATCGAAAGATTCCACTCCGTACTTCGTAGCTATGTTTCAAATTTATATTCATTTACATGAGATTCTAGCGAATATATGTCAGAAAGAATAATTGGAAGATGTTGTCTATACTGAGTTCTTACGTCTACAGAACAAGACAATGTTGAATATGCAAGAGACTAGGTGCCTAGAGAACGATGTCGCATCGCTGAACGGGGCACCTAGCGTTCTAAGTATACCCCAGCAATTAACATCTGATCAGGAGAGCTTAGTGGCATCACAGATCGCCCACGATACTACTTCGGTAGTAGATGCTCCTTTAGTAGAAGCGCGCTGCATTTATCAACATGCTATATGTGCTGATGGTAACAGAGGTAGCTTTCAGGATGAAAAGAGATTGATCGTTCTCAGCTATATAAGAAAGCTATTTCTTCAGCATCATGGACACGCGGTATAATGGCCACTAAACATGAGAAACTAACCTATTGTGAAAATGAAGTCGGCGTTCCTAGCTCTCAACTTTCTACGGTTCAACTTAGGACAGGCAAGGGCAACTTCATCGTCCAGCCCTACTGATCAATCACTGCAGAACCGAGCAGACTCTTTCCAGAATCCAGTGGTTTACGAAGACTTCGCCGACAATGACGTTTCAGTTGGCCCTGACGGGCTTTACTATTTCTCTGCTTCAAATATGCACTACAGCCCGGGTGCCCCTATTCTGAGATCAGGAGATTTGGTTAACTGGGAACTCATCGGTCACTCTGTGCCTTCTCTCAACTTCGATGAAAGGTACAACTTGACAAATGGCCATGCTTACCGCGGAGGTACATGGGCTTCTACGATGCGTTTCCGTGAGAGTAATGGGTTATGGTATTGGATTGGCTGTGTCGACTTCTGGTACACTTACATTTATACTGCCAAAGACGTTGCTGGGCCATGGACCAGGGCGGCCGTGCTTCCAGGGGGAACTTGCTATTACGATTGCGGTCTTCTAATTGACGACGACGATACGATGTACGTGGTGTACGGCTCCACAGACGTATCTGTCGCTCAATTATCCGAAGACGGACTCAGTCAGTTAGAAACAAAACATATCTTCAGCGCTTCGGACGTGGGGAAAGACGGAATCGAAGGAAACCGGATGTACAAGAAGGATGGCTTCTACTATATCCTTGATGATCATCCGGGCGATATTACGTACATCTGGAAGTCCGATAGTCCCTGGGGCCCGTACGAAAGCAAGATACTAGTAGACAATGTCAAGTCCCCGCTTGCCAATGGAGGAGCGCCCCACCAGGGAAGTCTTATTCAAGCTTCAACGGGCGACTGGTACTATATGTCCTTCACATGGGCTTACCCGAATGGTCGCATACCAGTGTTAGCTCCCGTTCAGTGGGAAGATGATGGCTTCCCCTCTTTCGTCGCAGACGGAGCTGGCGGGTGGGGTTCCTCTTATCCAGCGCCACTTCCACTGATATCGGTGCAAAGTTGGACTCGTACCGACACATTCGACGGTTCTTCTCTGAGTCCTGACTGGGAATGGAACCATAATCCGGATGAAACTAAGTATAAGGTCGGCGATGGTGGTCTCACCCTATCCACTGCAACTATCACAGACGACCTTTTCGCAGCGCGTAACACGTTAACGCATCGCGTTCACGGAGAGTTCCCGGTCGGTACTCTTCAAGTTGATTTCAGCGCAATGGCCGATGGCGATCGATTTGGTCTTGCCGCGTTCCGTGATCGCACCGCCTATATTGGTATCTATCGCGATGGCGCGGAATATGCGTTACATGTCGTCCACAACCTTACGCAAGAAGAATCAGCATGGAATACAACAAGCAATGGGACTATAGTTGCTACGGAAACAAACATCCCGTCTGATAAAACTTTGTGGCTTCGAGCATCATTAGATGCGCGTGCGAGCGGCACCTACGCTGCCAACTTCTCTTACAGCACCGATGGGCAGAAGTTCACTCAGCTAGGAGAACCCTATACCATGTATAACGGCTGGTCTTACTTTATGGGCTATCGCTTTGGCATCTTCAATTACGCTACCAAAGAGCTTGGGGGTTCGGTCCGAGCCCTTTCTTTTACCAGTGCTTAATGCTACGCAAAATACAGTATTGGGCGCGTTTTCTCCCGTTTATGATACTTGATAAGTGTATATATGAACCGGAATTTATCGTTATTGGTCGTATCCTCAATTAGGTGTTAACCTAAGCCGGCAAGCAACATTGTATTTTCACATTTGAAGAAATGTCCACCGCGTGCGCAAATTGAACTGATTCATACAAACCGTGAGTCAAGCGCATGAGTGGAACAACCAACCTAAGAGAAGTTGCGTATCATAATCGTACTGACAAACCGATATTGACTTATTTGCTTTGCAGATTAAAGGACCTAGTAAACAGAAATGATCAATAGTCCAGGATATTTAAGTTCCATGAATTTAAAAGCGGTCCTGTTCTTGAGGTTCATAATCATATCCATAGATGCCACAGTTCAGTCATCACCTTTGAACTAATACTTACAGACTTATAACAATAGATAGCGAATAGCTCTCAATGTGGGCGAGGCCGGCGCCCATTTTCCTGGTCTTTTGTACCGCGCAACTGCCACCAGGAGTGAGTATCAATCCGATCCATGTCCGATTGAAGAGAATCGTTAACGCGGCGCGACGGGAAAGACCGTGAATAGACTTCTTCGCGAATCATACCGATGCGTCTGGGAACTCAATCGTGAGTCACCGGCTGTACGAAAAGATCAACTGCTCGCTATCATGAACAACGCCGCCAGGGAATGGTATCCTCGCTACGCATCACGGCTAGGTTCTCAAGATATGCACAATGGCAATGGCCCATTCATAGGCATGTCGGCGAAGGAAATCGCGGACCGATTCCAAAGAGCACCGCGTTTTGTCATCTTGGATGAGCAATCTGGCAGCGATATGACGGCAGTTATAGTTGAGCGTGACTGCGTTGGCAATATCCACACCTTTCGAGTCACTTTCGAGGCGACTCAGCTCGCATTATGCTCCTTATCTGAAGACATCGCCCGTATTAAAGAATTGCAGGATCGAGCTGCATCTCAGGAAGGTGTACTATCTATATCCGCTTGTGGATACACTCTGGAAGATCAGCCAGCACAGCCCTAGCCCACAACGTCTGGAGATGGCCCATAGGTCAGTGAGGGGGTAGCGGGATAATTAGAAACACAATTTAGCTAATTCTCATAACCAAGATGACCTTGTGCCTCTTTTTTCCCACCTTAAACATTCTGGACATATCATATGCTTATATGCCTAGGTACCTACTTGTGTCTAGATTTCCATCAAAGTGTGACATGGCCCGGGCTAGGTGGTATATCACCAACATCCCACGCCGTCCGGTTAGCGCCAAGCTCAAATTCCAATAAGCTATCCTGTCCGTCAGGTCGGACTATGTCTTCATGTCCAATCCAGCTCTTATTCCACGACTGACCATTCACTTTGAGACTTTGTATATACGGCCCCTTATCCAATCCCGTCGCCTTTATCCTCAAAGAAGCTCCCTCGTCTCCAAGCTTCATAGTGATATCTTCGAATTGCGGAGCTAGGACCAAATACACCGGCTGAGTTACTACGGGATACAGGCCGATCATGTTCCAGACCAGCCAACTGCCCATAGCCCCAGCGTCATCGTTCCCCGGGATCCCCGAGCGCCCGGGATTGTAGTACTGGTCGACGACTTCGCGTGATCTCTGAACAGACTTATGCTGACGCTTTGAGAAGTAGTTATATAAGAACGGTGTCATAAAACTTGGCTCGTTTCCAGGGTTGAAGATAGTCGAGCCGATGCTGTTTCCGCCTTGATTCGACCTGGTGAGACCTGGAATAAACATGGTGTCCAGTCTTGCCTCTGCCTTTTCTGGACCTCCCATAAGAGATATCAGCGACTCCATGTCGAATGGGATTGTCCAGGTATATTCCCAGCTATAAAACTATTAGTGAGATTTCAGACCAGGCGAAAAATGAGATTCTTACGGAACACCCTCGTAGCTGATACTGCTCCATTCGCAAGCACCGCATGATAGTGGGTCATAGTCTTGGTAACTACCATTAGGGTACATCGGGGCAAGGAAACCGGTGACGTTTAGTGATGTTACGTCCGGAGCCCATGTCTTCTGCCATCCCCTATTTACCATGTTAGAATACCTTCTCAGACCCTTTCATAGGAGGCTAGGATCCTTACGCTGAACGATTGAGATACTTTACTGCATCTTCGGGAGCTTCACCCTTGGCAACTTGAGATAATGAAAAGTCGTTTAATGAGTATTCGACCGTCTTGCTAACACATCGGCCTTTGGAAGGCGTCACATAACCATATTTCTTCCAATCGTCAAGCGCGCCACGACCTTCTTTCGTGCTTCCGGTTGGATCATCGATATCAAAATTGTTGTAGGGTTGAATTTCCGCATTAGTCTTCATAGCTGCGTAGCCATCGGTCCAATTGATACCCCCCTGAAGCCCCTTGACGTATGCGTCGGCAAGCACATTATCCGAGTTAGAGCCACCTTGAACTCTTCCGTTGTAGTTATGACTTCTTCCATCAGGCATGAATCTTTCGAATCTCCAAATATCGATCAAAGCTCTGACAATTCCGATCTGCGTCTTGGTTTGTATGAGAGTTAAGAGGGGGTTCAGGCATCTGAATGTGTCCCAAATGGTGTAAAAGTCGTCATAGTAAGGCTCATCAGATTCCCAGTGTGGATTCTCCCCTGTCCTGTTTGATGGAAGTAGGTGAGCATGATACATTGCTGTATAGAACATCTCAAGCTGAGTCTCGTTCGTGGTTGTAACATCTATTTTTGAGAAGACTTCCGAATTCCATTGGTCTTTCGCGGCGTCGCGTACTTCTTTGAGGCTCCAGTTAGGAATTTCGTCGAGGAATTGACATGCCTTGTGTGTCGAGATCCAAGATATTCCAACCTTGGATTTGACAATTGTAGCGTTTGATGAAAACTCGAACAAAGCACCAATTCGGTCGGCGTATTGATATCCTATGGTTCCGCCCTCGATTTGGGATTGATTGGTAAAAGTTGGCCGGACATCAGTAGCGTTTGGCCAATATGGATCAGTTGCTTTGCCCGAGAATAACTGAACCCGCGATGGTGTCGAGTCGAATTGAGCGCAGTAATAGACTCGATAATCACCGCCCCCAGACCAGCCCTCCCGATAAACACCATAACCCGAGTACCAAGTGCCATCGTCGCTACGTTCAAGTTTCCCGTTGCTATACGACTGTTCCGTCCTTCCGGCGCTTGGGAGGAAGTGGCTCAGGTCGATCAGGACATAACGTCCGTCCGCTTTTTGAGGATATGTGTACTTCATAATTCCTGCATGCATGCTGGCGCTCATTTCAGCGGTCACGCCGCTTTGAAATTGTGTTTTATAGTATCCGACGCTAGCCACATCTTCACCAACTCTAGTTTGCATGTAGGTCAGGTTGTCTAGTACATTGACACCTTCAAGAGTTGTAAGAGGCATCTGAGGTATAAGTCCGTATGTAGGTGCACCTCCTGTTCCACTTTCGTGGAGCATTGTAATTCCGGTAACATTGCCATCTGGTGTATATCCACCATTTGCAGCATCTATCATCATAGGTGTTAGTAGGAAATAAGGAACCGTCGCCAAAGGTAAACACACATGAGATATTCCATCTATAGTACTAATTAGAAAGGTCATGTTCAATATCACGGAAAGGCATGTCAATGGGTAAGAATACGAACCGAGTAGTGTCAATACCAACTTTGACCGCGCCAAACGGAAGAGTAGCACCGGGGAAGACATTGCCAGCATTGAAAGCCGTGCCCTTGACCGGGCCTTCGGTACCAATGAATGGATTCACATATTTTGCTAGGTCTTTAGTCGAGTTGGTGGTTGCAGCTCTCACAGCTAGCACCAAAGTGCCAGCAACGCAGCCCCAGAGAAGCTTCATCGCTCCAAATTACCGGTATGATCTTGAAGCTCCCACTGGTAAAATCCCGTGGAAACAACCAACGTGGGGAACATGTTGTTACCAGAAGGCTCGTTCAAAATCTACCTTCTTTATTATAAACCCCGATCTTTGATCGGTTCTCCAACCTGGAAGTTACCCCATATGTATGACTCCATAATATCTCCTCTCGGTGCTGTACCCCAAATTCCTTTCTTTCTCCAAAGTCTCCGGAGGCGTTCGCTAAACCGCTTCCGGTTTTCTTCACCGCTGAAATCTTGAACTTCGCCGTAATTTTTACCCGAGGTTACGGTGAAAATGAACAATTTTAAGACAATACAGTTTTGAGGCCGGGATCGCTAAATCGTGGACCTTGAGAGCTACGGAGCGTAGGATCAAAGATTGCGGGGTTACTGGGTTACTTTCCATCTCGTTCCACACCGTCGGAACCCAACTCCCGGCAAACATCGCATCGCCGAAATATCCGCAATCAGCTGATAGTCTATAACAATTCGATTGGTACCTTTTTTCAGGTTCATGCTAGAGTAGTAGGTAAGTTACCTAATCTACCTAGACTTTCCTCCCAATGTAATGATTTTTTTTTCTCTCGTGTGATGCAACCCGTATATAATATGACCCCGCCCTTCCGGGCCAAACCGCCTATGATATAACACGCCCCTCAAGAAATGAAATCCTGCCCGCCCGCTCGGTGTCGAATCCTTCGTTGGAAAACCCCGAAATCGTTGGGCACGTATGTGGCTTGACGCACTGCGGGACGCCCATTTTCATTTTCCCTCACTCCCCCCCCGTCCTATCCTCTCAAAAAAGCCACAATCCTTATTTCCTGAAAACCTGGAAGCCACCCGATCCCACCATCCTAGGGCTGCCAGTCGTCAGGAACCTCCACACGGACCAACCGCCGAGGATCAGGAAAGCGCCCCAGTGTCCAAAAGCCTTCCTCCTATTTTTCTCGCCTCCGTGTACCCAAACCACGATCCCGTCTCCCAGCCCGGCGAAAGCAATGACAGCCGTAAGTGCCGTGACAGCGTCGTCGTGTTTCAGCCACTTGAGCACGCTCAAAGCAACACCGTACGTGACCTCGCGGATGCCCTTTATGTGTATGAACGGGGAGGCGCGGCCCTCCTCAACACTGCTCGATCTCCGTTCGCCGCGTTCGCGTCTCTCGCCCCGTTCCCGCTTCGGCCGTGGCGCGGGCTCGAGCGGCAGTCCGAAGCGTCCGTACTCCTGAGTGGGGCGGACGAAGCAATTGACGCCCAGCAGAATGCTCCCCGCGCCAATGAAGTAGGCCGGTATGGGCGGCGCGGCTCTGAAGTTAAAGTTGAAATAACCCATATTGCGACACTAACGACTGATTCAATTCGATTTTTCCGGCTCGAAAAGGTCTTTCTTTCAATAAGAAGGTAGAAGAATTTTTTTATGTAGGGTCGTTCGGGCTTCTTAAAGGTCGTGTTATGCTCGAAGATGGAGCCTGTGATGGGGCGGTCAGCTACGTGGCGGAGTCCAACGTGTCGATCGAGGAGGCGACATATCCACATGCTCCATCATACGTGCATCTTCCGGGTTCCAGCTAATTCCGATCCCTATGACCGGCATAATTAGTATGAACGCCACAGCTGGGATTCAGGGTCGATTCTGCCATGACTGACGTGCACAATAGCCTCAAATAAGTACCTCATAGGACAAGAGCCAATGACAGCTCGAGATAAGTATGATATATCTGCTTTGTTTGGTAAACTTCCTTGCTAATATTTTTATCCCTGTCTGGCATTTTCCTGCATGCTAAGGTATAAGTTGATTTCAGCCCAATCATCCAACGCTAGCGTAAAGATCTTTATAATTAGGTGACAAACGGCATCACCGCAACTATCGTGACTGCTTCATACAAGCTGTGGCAGTTCGATCAAGCTCAATATTATATCTACTATGAACACTACATGAAGAAATGGTAGGAAATGTACCTAGATAGAAGTCGACCAACATCAGGACAGCAGTAGATACTAGGAGGGACAAGAAAAAATGAGTATTCTTTGCTGTTCCTAGGAAATCTTTGTTCTGATAACTCCTATCTGATAGCCTGATGCTCCCATTACACGTGCTGTCAAATCTTGGGGCCAAGTATAGGAGTAGGGAGGAGGTAAGTAGATACACAACAGTACCTCTAATTTTCTCATCACGATGCCGATGTGTTTATGTGTCTCATTTAACACCCATACCATAAAATGTCATGAAGCAAAGAGAGATACACTCACGATAAAGGCAAGAGCATGCGCAATCAAGAATATGCCTTTGCCTCAGTGAAATGTCTCCTGAATGATTCCATGATATGAGTCAGGGGTAAGACCCCCTTCTAGACCTGACTCTCGTCGGGAAACACTCCAAGGGGTTTCTTAGAAATGTAGTCACTATCCTACTTGCTGCTTAGCTTAAGAATATGCTAAGATAGAGTGGGAGCATAATTATATAATAACAATCAACCAGATGAATAGGTAGATAAGAATCAGTTTGGTATGCCTAGTCCTAGGAATTTTCTAGATGAGAAGATCTAGATCGAGAGCGTGGAGCATGCCACCTAAATATGTAAATTCAGCAAAAATAAATGAACGCGAAAGCCACCTGACGTTCTCTGACACTCGGAACATGAGGCTATGAGTTCGTGATATTCCTTCTTTGCATGTGAAACTGGAAGGTTTCGAAATGGTGTGGTGTGCGTAACTGCGTAATGTTGGGCATAGCCTCACATGTAGAGCAGAATGATTCCTATTGAATCGTAATTAGTCATTACTTGATAGAGACCATCTCTGAGACAGATACTAATGTTAGTCGGGTAACTGAGCTAGCTGTTTCAACTGGTGGTGAATATACGCGTCAGTCATATTGGAAATATTATCAACATATGTTACCCCTTAAACCGGTACGGCGCGTTACTTCCCTTGCGCTAGGTAATGGTCCGCGAGATGTGATAGAGGTGAAGTGTTTTTATTGACTGAGGCGTTGGTATTCGCTTTAGTGGAATTGTTGTCTTATACCCGTCGAAGGGATATTCACATACCTCCCTACCTGCCTGGACAGATATGTAGGGAGAAACAATTTGGCAATCCTAATTTTCTTGCTTGACCCTCTTGGGCTATGTATTTTACAAAAATACGGCGATACTGCTATGGCACTCCGATTCACTTGAATGGCGTGCATTCTTATGAGACTTTAAACTTGGTAATTATGCGCAAGTTAATGTGGTTCTGCAGTGGAATACTTACATGTGGAATGTGGATAAGAACAGTCTGTGCGGTTTATATGTATGTCGACCGATGAGACGATCGGTGAAAACATCTGTAGAAACAATTATCTCCACCGAGGTACATGTATGTAGGTAGAGATTCATCTAAGTCAGCAGAATGCGGATAAACGGCAAGCCTGCATAATACGATGGGAATCTGTTTCGATATGGCATTGTCATCTTGTCAACCATCCATCTTCGAGGAGGCCTGGGACACGAATTGCGAGGATATCTCGCCGAGTTGTCTGGATAGCTGCGACGAAGCCAAGAGTTTTTATCCTAGATGCAGATCTTTTAACGGATAAGGACGTAAGCTTCGCAGGCCTCGTTATCTTTTTGCTTCCCAATCGAAGAAATTTGGGTGGGGTCGTGATGATTCTGGGGTTAGACCCGCGACGCTGTTTCAGCGCGGAAACATAAAACTTGTGCAGTCGTAATCGATTCAGCAATAACGTCGTTTCTTAAATGTGTGTGTGGATGATGGCTTGTGTCAAATCATGAGCTGAGACGGAGGATACACTGTCTGAATGGAGGAGGCGACGTACTTGCTGTACTGATGCGATGGGTGAAATACTTTGGTGTATTTTTTTTTTGTTTATCTGATTTGAGACCCAGCGCAAAGGTTTGTAGAGGTTCTTGGCTCACACCACGGGGCCTCAGTTTCAGATCCACGCTATTGGCGATCAGGGCGAGTTTCACCTGCGTCAAGATCTCACTTCCCCTTAGTCCTTTTTAGCTAAGATGTTTCTGTAGCTGCTCGAGATAATCAATACGGTTGTCTGTGGGTAGTATAAATAAAAGAAGCTGAGGCGATCGGTGCCATTCGTATGTAGATCTTCAATTGCGCCATCTCTTCGACGATCCGCAAACTACTTTCGTTCACTACAACACTTGTTATTTCTGGCCGCGAGTCACTCTCTACCGAGGTCGATCTTTAAGCAACTTGGAATCAAGAACTATCGCCGTCATCATGAAGTTCGCGGCTTTTCCCAACGTCGCCATGGTTTTAGTCCTGTGCGCATCTCTCGCAGCCGCGATGCCGGCCTCGCTACCGTTCGACGTTGAAGGACACACGATAAGAACAATCAAGAGCTTAAGAAGCAGCGGTTGCACGATGCAACAAATTAGGGATTGCGTCAACGATACGGGACTCGAAAGCACGTTATGCTTTGCGCAAGTATGCTCAGGCTCACAGAAAGCGAGAGTGATTAAGCGCCAAGATCAATGTACCGAAGAAAACCTCCTCCAATGTGCTGTGATGGAATGGCGAGAGGCTGAAGTGTGTTTCCAGGAGTTATGCCTATAGGGTTACCTCGGATATTATGCGGATTAAGAAAAACCACGGGGTATTTCGAATCGAACTTCCTCCAATACCGAGAATGATCGTCCTCACGAAATGCGACGATAGAAGACGCCAACGACAGAATGCCCCGCGCGACGATCATCCGAGCTCCTACTAGAGATAGGGACGACGACAGCGTCAGAGCATCGTCTTCAAACTTTGAAGCATAATGGATTCGATAAGCGACATTCGCTTGGACAAAGAGAGGGCGAATTATAACGCCGATGAAATGCGGAGGATTTGTTGTCAAATGCGCTTTGTTTAATGCCGATAGCAATTGCGCCTCGTTCACTTAATTGAGGGTGTTTAGTACGCGACGAGAGCAGCTAAAACGTTGCTTGGGCTGTTCAGGCATGCTCAATGGCTAGCATGATTTTATGTATGTAAATATGAGAACCGAACGAAATAGATATCGAAATGCCCCTGTTAACGATCATCTTTGGAAAAAGTAGTGAGTGTAGTGTGAATACTCTAAGTTGTTGTAACTGGAATATCTTGAAATTTTAGAGGCATGGTATGAGATCTAAAGGCAGCTGGCTTACAGAGCCTAATTTTAGCTTACATAAGCCACGGCGATTAAAGATTCCGAGTTGTGCGACCTCAATGTTTCAGCCCTCAAAATTCATCATAATGTCCACGAACTACACCTCTTTTATTATTCATCATACCTAATTGACAATGTTGAGAACCTAGGACAATGTGCTATTGATCTTATGCCTTCTTATCGCTATTGATCTAATATCTGTATTAGCAGAAACCATCGCAGCCCGTCTCTGAGACCATTTCTTCCAATGCCGGCAGACCCAAGCAAGTATATTGCTGTGCAGTCGGCTATGTATGCGCTCAAGATCTTGAGTGCCCGCTAGGAAGATCGCATCAATTTCTTGATCTCGTCTTCCTTGCCGAATCGTTAAAGAAATTGGTATACGGCCCGTCACCCACTCTCTAAGGCGCCTACAATCCATCCATGGTGGACGCTCGTGGCCCCACCAGCGAAAACTAGCATGCCATCCGCCGCGGGTTTTGTCAGAAGTGGGTAAAATTTTTTAAAATTGCCCGGGTCGGAACCCGGCTACGGCCCCCGCTGTATGCTCGTTATGGTACCAACCATACCTAGGCATGATGGATCAGAACTCGATGTTTGCGAAAATACGGAGTAGTTTCATTATCATTGGTCAAATTCACCTTTGGTAATAGTATCACAAACTATAAGGCTTGAGCAGTGCCTCAAAATTTACGGCTTAGCTGCCAATTTGCACTCTGATTGGCTTTGCATGCTTTACAGCCTATAAAAAGCTACGGCTCAGCTTGTGTAAACGCGCGTTCTTTACCTTCCGCCAAAAAAAATCGAAAATTGTTGAGAGACGAATTTTCTCTCGCTCTTATTGGATATAATTCTTCTAGTCGATCTTATGCAACCGTGCCAGCCCCTTCAATATCACTTCGCCAAGAATGTCCTCTCCTTTAGGCGACCCATCCTTCACGAGTGAAGCCATGCGCGGAGCGTCCTGAGTCCAGGTGTAGATGCACATGAGGACTGCGGGCTTCTCGGGGTCGTCGTCTATATTGTACGACGGATAGACACAGGAGCGGAGGGGCTTGTTAGAGAAGCTGATACTACCTTTAGTAATATGACAGTATTTGATCCACCATGCCCGACAGAACTTAACGGCGACCTTCATAGAGGAGTATATGTGATAGCGCAAAGGCCCGTTTTCTGGCCCCAATTGAGTGCTTCAGATGCTGGATTGCAACACACCCGAATGGAAACGTATTAGAGGAAGTACGGACAGCCTCACCCAAAATGCGCTGCGCGTGCTCGAGAAGAAACTCGAGCTAAAAAAGCGTGTTAACAAAATCGAGATGGTTGAGACCGAGATTAAGAGCAGTTTGGAAATCAGCGTGGCCGGCGAGACCGAGTTCGCTAAATGCTACGCGAAAGTAATCGGTGGCCCTACAGAGCATAGCAGCTTTTCGTTAAGGGACGGAGATATAGGTAAATGAGCGAAACCTGTAGGTCAAAAAGCATTCGTAGTCTACTCACCCATACACGCATTCAAGGTATTCGATCAGTCCCGGTTTCATATCCCTATGTTGAATAGGCAATCAGCTCCAAGCCGGTGGCAACGAAAGAGAGTATTCGTCGCGGGGGATACTTACTCCTTCACTCGAAGATACTCCCGGGTGCTGTACTGATCGGCTTCCATTAGCATCTTGAAGCCCTTTTCCGGATCATCTTGAAGTGCCTTTACATAGGGCCTGATTACCTTCTGGAGAGCTTCGACTGGGTCGATGTGCGTCATTCTATTGAAATACGCCGTTAGTCACGTGGTTGAAGTTCGGGGGATGAGGAAGACGGGATGAGAAAAAAAAGAGGTAATGTTGCGAACTTCGCCTCTCGACATATGTCAAAAGGATCCTACGAGCACCTCTACACGTTCGGCGACGCCTGCTATCTCTAGGCTCTGCCGCGCCACCGCCGCGTGCTTTGGGTCAACTTCGAGCGTTGTGATACGCGTGTCCGGGTTCAGGCTCATGATCCAGATCGCAGTATAGGCTCCCAGCGTGCCCACCTCGAGGACGTCCTTTGCACCCGCCGACCGGACCTGCAACACCAAGTACTTGCCGAAAACCGGGTACGTTGAGTCGTCGGGCATCCCGGCGTCATGGATGTTCTCGAGCATGCGGGCCAAGACCCCCGTGATGGGACGGGTGTCCGGGTGGAGATGCGAGATCGCATACGTGTCGACGGCGGTCTAGCAATCGTCGTGCTCGTATTCGTCATTGACGAAGATATTGTTGGTGGACATTTCGATGTCGGTATTGTTGCTGCTATTGTATTTCAAGGCTGTGGTTCGAATAAGACAGAAGTCAAATTGAGGTGAATCAGGTATAAGGTATATGAAGTTCAACCCATTACACTAAGACTTGAAGACTCGGAGATATAGCGATGCGGTAGTCTCTGCTACCAATGGGGGAAGTGGCAGCTTGCGCCAGCCTTTTACAATTGTTCATCGGTAGAAAGAGACCTTGACGCCGAATCTCGGCCGGTCATGGAGAAAACGATCCGCAATTACCGATTTCAAGAAGTCGGCCCCGCAGCTCCGTATAGGTTACATACTTACCTAAGTATGGTAGGTATAGGGGAGGATAAGGATACCACTGCAAATTCCCATATCGGTTTCCTATGGTCATCCGGTGCTTACATTTCAACTACGGTACGATGCCGAGACCCAGTCACACAATCTTCGGCCCGGGTAGCAACTAGAAGATGCGTTTGCATCAAGCTACGCGGCCATCGGTCCTTTCATTTATCTCTTGAAAATTATTGGTTCTTCACATGCCCGCCACGAACAAAGCATCTACGGTATAACCCATAATGGAAAAGCCAGCAGACCGGTCACCAAACAGGCGTCTCGCATTGAAGTCTTCGTGAACCAATCGTTCTTCCATCCACCTTAACACAGCATATTGAACAAAGTACTCTCATCTACCAACACCTCCAGACTTCAAGGTGCAGCCAAGTCTCATTGCAGTTTGACCAAATCTTGTGGCATGAGTTGTCACATCCCCCCACAGATCTAAGCCGTATACCCAAAATCAACATTGAACTTTGCTTCAGTTGAAGCATTGTAACCCACGACATTTAATTGTCCTTAAGTGTCCGAGAGGACTGTAAAGCCCGCTCTTTGCTGCCATCGAAAGTCCGGGCCCCCACACAGCGGCAAATTGTAGTGCTTGTTGCTAACGAAGAATGTCGCCTCCCACAATTAGAAGTAACAGGTGTGATTCAGTGGCGTTTTATCCCCAATGAGAGAAGTGCCTTGCTGCAGCCACAGTTAGATGTTGAGAGCATGGCTTGCTTAACGGATGATCGATTGATCATCAACTGCCTTGCAATATCGGGTAAACATTGAGGCTTGCAGAATAACATTTACATTTATGCAAAATACTTGGAGACGTTTAATGAAGCGACAATGGGACACAAGGGTTGCACAACATCTATTTTCTTGGTGGGTAATAGTTATGCAATGCCATCTCGTTGAAGAGGAGTGGGATGGTCGATGGATTTGCAGCCCAGTGAGGGCAAAGGGGAAAGGGAAGAGAGACAGAGTGTAGATGGAAAAGGCGAAGTGAAAGAGGCCAGCGATGTTTAAGCCGTTCTTTGATCCCAGCTCATCAACTTTTTGACTCCTGACAGAACTGAAACAACACAATAGCTGCGGCCATCATGACTGCTATACCCAAGCTCTCTCCAAATCAAGTCCCATTCTTTGAACAGGAAGGATACCGAGGAGAACGGATGCTTAGAGATAGTCCCAGGCTCTCACAAGCAACCTGTAACTCTGTCAAGCGGCGGACGTGTTGCGAGCGAGTGGGAATCAAGTAATGAATTTGTCCCGCTGCTCCTCAACCCAGATACGAACAAACGGCACATGTCTTTTCGTATTGTTTCTAACAAAGGCACTAGGAGATATGCTCATCTTCAGGTCCGTCTTAGCTCATCGCTCCGGCCCGAACTTAACCAAAAAGCGACGGGCGGCTGTGTTCGGGACATACCATTTCCAGCTTGACCAGCCAGACTTTGCTCTCCGCCCCTCCGCCAGATTTATGTCGAGCGGCATTAATATTGATACCAATGCTCCGAGAGAGCGAGAGAAAGGCGAAGCATACAAGGAAGGCTGTACAATGTTCGCATATTCGTCTCCTTTCACGAAACCCAAAGTTTCTGTTTGAGCTTTGTGTGATTTGTAGTAAGCACTTATCGTCACGTAAGCTTTCCTTATTTTTTTCAGGCGTCATTTATGCAACGATGCATTGTGCCTATTGGTGGAAAAGAAGATTAGCTGAAGATATGTACCTAAGGTAACCCGATTTTGATGAAGAGACTCAGGACACAAACATGGATGTATCCCAGTATAATGTTTTCCATGCCCACCTTGGGCTTGTTATACAACACCGTCCTTATCAATGTGGCTTGCATGCTACATAGTTTAGTTGTCGGCATAACTCCGAAGATAATAGACTAAGAATTCCCTCCATCGGCTTTCCCCTCCCCTCTCATTTTCAATTAGTTTCTGAGAGATGAAATAAGCAAACACCGTACAAACGCAGTTATGGATGGTGGAGATGTCGAGAGAGACTTACCCGACGCCCGGAATGCCGGCCTCGGTCCAGACTCGGACGACACGGCGCAAGGGCGGCGTTCACTAGTATTCTTAGACGGCCTTGCCCTCGTTGTCGGACTCCAGATCGGATCCGGTATTTTTTCGACCCCCTCCGTCGTTAGTAGCCATGTCAACTCTCCGTCGGCGGCCATCCTTGTATGGTCACTAGCCGGCTTATTAGTCTGGTCCGGCGCCTCGACAATAGCCCAGCTAGGCTCCGCCATGCCCAGCGATGGGGGTATCCAGGAATACCTTCTCCATTGCTACGGCGACTTCCCGGCTTTCATTTTCGTCTGGGTTTGGATTTTCCTGGCAAAGCCGTGCGCCAATGCTGTGGCTAGTTTTATCTTTGCCGAGCACTTCTGCAAGCTCGTCTGGGGTGTTGAGGACGCCAATGGGGGCCCTGCCAATACCACCGTTGCGCTCTTCGGCCTTGTGTTGGTCACTCTGATTAATTGTCGGGGTGCAACTTCAGGGGCTCGTGTCGCCAATGTGTTTCTGGCCCTTAAGCTGTCCACCTTGGTGTCTATTATAGTGAGCGGGTTATGCTTCGTCCGCTTCTCCCGATGGCGTTCAGGTCGTGAGGATTGGAATTCTATGTTTCCGAGCCAAGCCTCGATTGATACCATCATCGCCGACAACCTGAAGAATCAACCGTCTAACATCACTAGTCTACCAGCCGGGGAGTTCACGTCTGCCGTTTTCGGAGCACTCTTTGCGTATGGCGGCTGGGAAAATGTATGGTAGAAGTCTCCTGCGCAGCGATATATACTACCCAGCTAGGTAATAACTAGCTGACACTTTTTCCTAGGTTGGATTTCTCGCTGGAGAACTAGAGAACGCCTCTCAGAACCTCCCCCGCATCATCAATTCAGCTATGATCATCTCAATCTCCTGTTTCATACTGATGAACGCGACTCTGTACGCGGTGCTGCCGATTGACGTTCTCCGAAACACGAATAAAGTTGCCGTGGTCAGTGATATATCTTCCTACTGATCCAAAGTTTTCGCTCAACCTTCCGCTCGTCATTCGTCCTCACTCTAGCTGTTTATTGACAAAATAGCTCGACGCTAGGTCTTTGGCGCTAAAGTCTTCGGGAAAATCGGCGAAGACGTTTACTCGATCTTGGTCATGATATCGTGTCTAGGATCAATCAATGCTAGCACCTTTGCCATTGGCCGCTTAACGTACCGAGCGGGAAAGCGTTCCCATCTACCCAGAGTCCTTGGAACGCCTTGGAAAGACACAAATTTTCACAGATGGCTTAGGAATACTTCGTACAGATGGCCAAGATTGTCACTTACGAGACCTCACGTCCTTTGGCGGCTTCGCAGATTCAACGGCCAGGCAGACGGTACCATTAACCCCGTGTAAATTTTTCGATTTCCTCTTCCCCCTTTTCGCGCCTGACTACTATTACCTTCCCCCTATTACAACTCCCCGGATGACACAATATACTGACCCCACCCGTACTGATGCAGATATGCAATGATCTTCAATGCTTCCATCACCGGGATTTTCATCCTTCTCGGTAGCTTCCGCAGCCTAGTGACGTTCAAAGGCATATCCGAATATTCGGTATATATCGTGACGTGCTTCGGCAGTCTCCTTTTACCGGAAATCCCGGCCGACGCTGCGTCGAGCCCATTGCTCGGATATAGCGCGCCTGTAAGGCCGTCCCGGACCTACCGGACCTACGTAGCTAACCCCATCATCTTCACCCTCGTGAGTGTTGCCTTGGTAATTCGTGGCATTCTCATTGAGCCATGGATTGGGTTGGGCCTTGTATCAATAGTGGCGGTAGGGAGAGTAGTTTACGTCTGGAAGAAGTCGCGTGTTGTGGAGCGGTCACAATAGGTGTATACTACCTAGGCACCCTTGATGCATTTACTGCGTCTCTCCAACCGCTCGGCCAACCGCCCTCGCGAAATGCATGATGGTATCCGTGATGAGACTTGCCGGATGATGATATATGCGGAAACTGATTCGCGACTTTGTGAAAGTACCTTAGACACCTAGTGCTGATAGGTATTATTCCAACACAACACAAAATATTTTCCTGGTTTCGGCGAGGCAATCCTTACACATATATCGCATCACCGACGGAAATATGCCGGTCATTTGAGCCCTCGATGAGATGGTTTTTGACTCGGTCGCCGGGGATGTCGGACTCGTTACTGCGAATGTTGAGTTGGCTAAGTTTCAAACTACATCGCAGTGAACTACACCAGTCAAGACATGAAAAAGCTATGAGACCATTAGAAGATCGTGGATTCTACCCGAGATGAATATCACCATCCATCAGTAACAACCTATAGCTGCATGCATACCTACGTGACTAATAGCAAAATGACGGGTTAAACCTTCTCACTTACATTTCACTCGCATTATCAAGAATATCACATAATATACCTACCTACGCAAATCATTCACATTTTCCCACATCACCAAAATACATGATGTGGATGCACACCTAGGTAACACCCGATATCCCAACCATTTCCCAACGCCGAGGCGAGCTTCGGCTTCCGGTGCGATATCTCAACTTCCCTACCTCGATACCTTGCTGCATAACTACCATTTACGAGCTCAGCCTCTCGGGAATAATCTATCCCCAGGATCCCAGGTAGATTGTTTGTGACGCCCATTTCCCGCCCCGAGGCGTCGATCGCCTTTTCCCCACCTGAGCTCCGTCACCTCCAACTGTTTAACGCAGGGATGCTACGATCTCTGCAGATACGAAGAATTGTAAGGAAAAACGCACGGATTGTGTTTGCTTGAACCCTTACTTATGTCAAACTGGGTTCGATGGATATACGACTGCGCTTGCATCGATGCTACGATCTGCGTTTGTCAGGTGGTATTATTGAGGAATATAGGACTTGCTGCGTATCGTCGGCTTAAGAGGAGTTAGGCAGAAGCAGAACAAGCATTTTGGTGATCCAAGGCTGGGTTTCTGACAAACACGGATTCTCAACCATTACTTTCAATCTACGTTCATAGAAACAGTTGGGTTCAATATATACAATAGAACGTAATATTCGCTATAAAACAACCCAGCCTGGCTCAATCCATAAGCCGGGATATATGCACACACACACACACACACACACACACACTTCCCCTAAATTTACATATGGTATATACAATTTTCTGCCCAAATATCAACTCGGTATGTCCCGCATCAAGATCCTGCCTCGTTATCCATGAATTGCTCGCAAATCATATGCCTAAATCAATGTATGCTAGATCAGTAGGTAGTTTACAGACCAGTCGTGCAAGCGCACATGCCGCTCGGCGAAAGCGTAGTCGTAACGACACTAGTAACGGTCGAGACGGCGGGAGCCCCGCTCTGGGTCGTGTAGACGGTGGTTGTGGCACCGCTGCCGCCGCCGACGGTGACAGTAGACGGGGAAGCAGAAGCGGTAACAGTAATCATGGACACGGAACCGCTGCCAACGATGATAGTCGACGGGGCGGCCGAAGCGGTCACGGTTACGGTGGAGAACTCGCCGCCACCGACGGTCTTGGTGATCACGGATTGAGAGGGCGCCGGGACGGAGACGGTGACCGTGGAGAGGTGCTCGGTCTTCGTGATGATCGTGGTTTCGCCTGTTACGGTGGAACCGGAGCCGCCGACGGTAACGGTCACGGTTGAGCCTTCGCCACCGCCGACCGTCTTGGTGATGACGGACTGGGAGGCGGCGGGGACGGACACCGTCACGGTAGATGCCTGTGCAGACGTGCCGGAGCCAACGGTGATGGTGGACGGGGAAGCGGTCACTGTGACGGTCTCGCCGGAACCGCTTCCGACGGTCTTGGTCACAACCGTGATCTGGGCGCTAGGCATGTTGCTAACGGTCGTCTCTCCGCCGCCGACGGTCTTAGTGACAATGACGGTGGAGCCACCGTTTACACTGGTGACGGTCGATTCCGAACCGCCGATGGTGGTGGTGATGTAGGTAGTCTCTCCACCGGAGACGCTAGTCATAGTCGTCGTGCCTGAGGTGCTGCTCTCGCTCTCGCTCACGCCCACGGTGACGGTTACGACCTTGGGAGGTAGGCTGGTAGTTGTGACCACGGGGACGGAGCCGGAGACCGTGACGGTGGTAAGGATAACTGAGCCCGGAGCGCTAGTAGTGATGACTTTAGAGCTGTGAGTTGGGCGGCCTGGGGTGGTCCTGGTGTAGGTAATCGTGCTGGTCATATCTGTTCCGTTAATGTGCTTGGTGAACGTCTTAGTAACCGTCTCAGGTCCCGTGTGGTGTGTGGTAATGGGCTTGGTGGTGGTGTACGTGCTGAGGATGACAGTCCCGTTGGATGGCTTGCTAATGGTTCTGGTAATGACTGTCTCTGAGGGGGAAGTCATGACACTCGTTGGCATAGATTGAGTGCTAGTCATCGTGCTAAGGGAGACTGTTCCGTTGAAAGGTATACTGACGGTCTTAGTGATCACCGATGGGGTAGCAGAAGACGTAGTGTTTACTACTGCGGATCGAGTAGAAGTCTTCGTGCTGAGGATAACTGATCCATTAGAAGAGCTGCTGATTATTGTGGTAATAACCGACATCGGTGGGGAGGAGGTAACGAAGACTGGAGAGCTGCTGCTAGCCGTTACCGCTGGGTGAGAAGCTGTGGAAGAGAGGGTTACCTAGAGAATATGTTAGCGACTACCCAGCAGACATCAGACTTAGTGAGACTCGTTGCTTACGGTGTGAGGAGCTGTGGTGTTGGAAAAGGTCTCGGTAGGTTTCTGTCCGGGAGTAGTGAGGCTCGTTCCCGAGCTCATCATTGAGCTTGAAGTGCCAATTGCCTTTGCCGAGCTGGTAGCACTGATAGGAATACCGGTAGAAGAGCTCTTGGCACTAGCACTTGCACTGGCAGTGACATGGGAAGTAGTTGTAGGTCTGTGTCTCGAGTGCGATAGAGTAAAAGATGCTACGATCGATGAGGAAATCTTCGAAACCTCCGTGACCGGGCAAACAGTGGTGGTAATGTCGACGACACTGGTTACAAGTATCGTCGATACTGCTTCCGAAGGCAGCGTGCTAAGAGCAGCTGTTTCAGAAGCCGCTGGGCAGTTCGTGATAGTAGCAGCGCATGAGATGATAGTCGAAACAGAGGTTACGTTGACAGTCAACGTTGTATAGTCAGGCCCAGCAGTTGAAGCAGTAACGTTAGAAGAGACCGCTTTAGTCAAGGTTGCGGCGGCGGTAGAATGAGACTCGCTGATGGTGTTACTACACTCTTCATCATCATCCATTGAAGTTGAAGTTGCTGCTACGGGCCTGGATGACGAAGCCATTGACGTGGTGATAGAAGTCTCATTGGCAAAGGCTCGTCGCCCCGGGGAGCCCTGGACTGCCCACCCCTGAGCAAGCAGGAGGAGGGCAACTAAAGCGTCCTTCCCTGTAAACAACATGGTGAAGGAAAGACGGTATGCAAAAACTCAGAAATGACCGTTGAGAAATGAACGGGTAGCCGAGCCCAAGAGAAGGAAAGCCCTAGACTAAGGAAAAAGAATGGAAATGAGGAAAAAAAGACGCTGATCTTGGTGTGTGGATTCCATGAGATCGAAGGGATCTCCTTCACCTTATATCACTACGCCGTTTCAATTCACGATTGGGCGAGTAGGATGTATACGCCGGCACATGTAAACCATGATTACCTAAGAAAGTGCAGATATTATTGAACCATGATGGTTTTTTAGAACTCAAGTTCCCAATTGAGCAAAGCGAAGTTGACTGCGGATCAATTTAGTCGAGACCTGCGCCCCGGTTGAAGCAGGTTGACGACGTATACGTTAAGCGAAAGATGTTATACGCATTCTACTTCTCATTTATTTTTATAAAAAGAAAACGCTAGCTAAACGAAGAGCATATTCTTGATTAATTCCAGGCTACCTTCAAAATATGAGTAGGTAGTTAGTAGTTGCCTTAGGGAAGCTGGCGCAACATGGCTCTACAAATCGCATGTTGTAGTGATATTTACCACTATTGAAGGGTTGAAGGATCGGATCCATTTGCGGCGCCGCCCTTTTGAAGGTAAGTTGGTAGGGCCTAGAATGGTCTAACGTCATCTAGATGGTTCAAGCTAATAGCGGTGGCAGGATTCACCGTTGAAGCTATTCCAAAAAATGATGGAAGGATGTGTTTGAGGTTGAATAGCTAGGCGGTCATCGTACACCTGATACAAACATGGACTTGTTTGCTGATGCCGACTTCCAACTCGTGCCTTGATTTTACGCAGTAAGACGTCCTTTAGCGAGAGAAAAAGTGGAAGGTCGCTAGTTTAGGCGATCCATAGATCGTAGGAATGTATATTTAGATGAGGCTCAATTGATCTTAGTAATTTTCATTAGATGAAGTGTTGTCGCCTCTAATTCGTGATACCAGTTGGGTTATTTAGATTCCTGCTAATAATTAGTATTGCCTGTTTGTGTATACGAAATAGTGAGATGAAATTGGGAAGTTGGAACTTTGAACTTGGAGCTTGGACTTTCAATCCAGTTTCAATGTTTGAATGCTGCTAGTTGGGGGTACGTACCAGCAGCTATTAATAGGAAGAGCCATTTAGACCAATCAAAACGTAGTACACTTCCAAGATTTTCCCGATGTGCCCACATTTGCTTAACTCCGATAATCTAAGGTTAAAGTTGAGTTTAGAGTCTTTTAAGACGACATCTCGAATTTACTTTTTTCTCTTTCATATATCTTGGCTCATCCTATCTTTTTTATCTTGCTCGTCTATCTCATTTATGGCAAATGAGATCTTCGTAAGTCTTAGATGTAGCCCTTCAATTGGCCACTTCAAATTTGGAGACCACAATCACATTGGCTCACTAACACGGCTTCGAGATCTCCTACATAAGCCAAGCCAAGCCACCCCGTATCTCGTTACGAATCACCCTCTTATCTTGTTTGTGGCTGCTCGTACATATCATCGATGATGACACTTTCATTTAGGGATCAATCCACAAAATGCAAGCTATGGCTCTGCGGCCTTACTCCAAATCACCGGCACGCTTGGTACAGAATCTCGAAGTTGAGTGTCATGGCATTCGCACAGCTGTTGCTGTAACATGACCAATATGGCGAGTCCGTGTGACGATCTTAGTTGAAACCTCAACGTTGTGCTTTCAAGGACTCGGTGGCTTTGTGTCTAGCTATGGAAATCTAGATTCGATTTCCTGCTTCGCTACCAAGGTCGAAATACTTGCCGAGAGCGGATACAGCGGACCAGTCGCCGAACTTGCTGCAGCCAAATGCAAGTAACAACTCCTCGTTTTGTCTTATAACCTGCACAGTGTGACAACCACACCCGTGGTGATGGTGTTTACTCAATGAGGTTTAGGTACCTGCGACTTTCCCGTCCGGAACTCACCCGCGCTTTCGCCCTGATGATCTTGTCTATGCAGCCGAGCCTCTTACTACCTACCCCTTTCTTCGATCTGTTCGCAGCTATCTATAATACAGCTAAGTATAAGGTCAACTTTGAGACCTACTAATTCTGTGGCACGTTGCGCTTCGATATGTTGAGGCTTTCAGCATTGAGCTAGCCGCAACTCGGAAGTGGGCTATTACACTCAACCCTGTTTGTACACAGTTGGACAAGTACCAATATGGGTATAATTGTACTCAGACCGGGGAATATCACCACACTCGGCTACATTATAGCGTAGTACAGTTCTTCGGAGAATACCTGGTATCAACGCTCCGAAATCTGCGCTGGCGATCAGGACTGCGCCTCACCACCGAGCAATCCCTATCAATCAGAACGTACCTATCAACAAGAAGCGCAAAAGCCATGCCCTAAAAGCACAATATGGTCATAAACATGCTATACGGCGCTTGTGGTATAACCGTACTTGCAACGAAGCATAGCACCTATACTTCTTAATTTAGCTTTGGTAACTGTAAATTCAACGTGTGTAGAATTCTGCTCCTTTTATTATAACTTCTACGAAGAATCATTCGGTCTTTCCAGCTCAGATTTAAAGGTCTGGTGAATTAAATTTATCAGATGTGTTAATAATCAAGGACTCATGATGATTTCGAGGTCTCTTTGCCCTAGGGGAAAAAACAGCATATACGACGCTGGCCAGTGACACGAGGATTTCCCGGCAAGATCAAAATTAAGGCCCGTGGGCGCAAGGAACTTGATACGCCAACCCCCACAATCCGTCCAGTTTCAGTGCAAATGCAATGTAGGTACAATGCATTGCCGACTTTGTCTCGTAGTTATTACCACCCGATATGAGAGTTTACTTGCTCCAACGCTACCTAAAATCAGACTGCCAAACGGTTCCCATCTGTCTCGATTGCCTAGCAGCATCTGATCTTGTTTGGAGAGGCCGAAACCCGAGAATCCAACTCCCTTCAGCATTCCTAAAGTGATCTCACCCACCACGACCAAGAGCGTGAATCAACTTGAACCTAGGGTTTAATATGAGGCATATACCCCGCCTGATGGAAGTTTCAAGAAAACGGTAGTAGAAGCACTACTCTACCTGACGTTAAGTTAGGATGATTAGTCATGTGAGCATCATCTCCAGTGTCCCTACGAGACATCACTTTATATTGTACGACGTTGCTGATGTCGTTATTCTACCACTCCAACACTAAAATATCCTAAAGCGGCAGGTCCTCAGAAGATATATAGGCGAGCCTTAGCTTCTAGCGCTCAGATCGGTAGAAACTGGTGGCTGACATCTTGGCTGTAATCGGTTAGGAACTCACATTCGGGCGAAGGGGGGGCAAGTCTAGTAGATGCGCATGGGATTCGAACTCTCCATCGGCACCTATACTGCGCCGTTTATGGCTTGAGGCTGGTTCATCAACATACTTGCAATGTTACCGCTGCAGTGTAAGATGCGCATTGATCAGGGATGCGATGATGACCTCATATCCTCAGGTGCAATTTGGACCATACACGATCGGCCACGCCTTGCTGACAGCTCAGTCTTGGTAGGGAGCCACGAGGCCAGCTAGAAAACGCATATAACGCTGCGGGCAACCTTAACAATCGGACCTAGCTCTATGCGTGATTAGATTGCGGGGTAGCACGGCATATAGTAGTAGCTGCTCAAGGGTAGGGCAGCGGGTCGCCTAGACTCTTACCGACAGTTAGGTCCTCTCCGTCATCCCGAGGCTACCTTGGCGGCTAGGCCTGGCAAGTTTTACACAGGCAGGAAGAGACACAAGTCAGCCCAACAGAACGGCGTGTAATCGGCGGAAATTTCACGCGAAATACTAAACTACTTGGCCGTAGTCCTTGTAAGAAGCGATGGTAGGATAGATCATGAAAAATCCTTGGACGCGCGGCGCCAATGCGACGCTAGGATCCCATGATCGGCCTGTAATAATGATTTTTTCACCTCATGTGCGGTACCTAACCCACCTTTCCCGGAAGAAATTGACGTTATCCCCGGATTATCGTGAGCTGGAGAAGTTCCTACGCTAGCGGGAAAACCTGCAGAGGTGAAAATAAGATTGCTGGATCTTCGGGCACGTGAGGTTACTTGAGCGGCTTGGGGTAAGGGTGGACTAAGGGTCACAGTCTGACAGTCCTCTCCTCCCCCGCGCTCACCACCCTAGCTTACCCTGGCCAGCTTGGCTACCAATGCGTCACCGCCGGATGTGTACAATGGATTCTATTCGCAGGCGCATGCGCTGTAAGCAGGTTCCTCCAGTTCCTCGCGGAATATGTGCGACCCGACGACGACGCGGTGCTACGAAGTGGCGGTAACAAGCACTGCTTGAGTAGAACGTGAAAAATTGACAGAACGGTCCGTTGTCACCAGCAAATTCCTTGTTGCAAAGTCACAGCGGAAGTCTATTACAAAAGCTTTATTCAGGAAACCCCTATTATAAAGCTCCGACTTTCTTTGTCTCGGCTGCCGATCCCCCCACGCTAGCTGGGTTGGGGTTCGTACGATGTTTGAGAGAAATTTACCAGACTTCCCTACACAAAGGCCCAAGGGAGAAAATCGTACCGGCAGCGTGGTCTATTGCCTCTAGTTTGGTATATACTCTTTGACGACTGGAGTAGGTACCTATCTCATTATGTAACTACACCGACTATTGATCCTTTTTCTTTTGCGGGATACAATATCCAAACGGCCAATAATCGTTGACGTAAGGGACCACGGAGTCCCCCATCAGCTCAAGTGACAACAAAGATCGTAAACAGCTCCAACCACAAGACACGAGATCTCGCAACAGCCAATTAGAAGAAAGATACACCACGGTATAGAGATTTCTAGTAGCACTGTCCTATGCCAAGTTAAGCTTCTTAGCTTCCCCAGACTTGGAGACTTCCCGTCCGAAGGATGCTCGAAAGCCGGTAATAGCGGGAGCTACTTTCGCTCGTCTTTGCCTGAACCAGTTGCGAAGCGCCGTAGCCCTCAACCTGCCGAGGCACTATGCCCAGCTTAAATCCCCGGTCCACGTTACCCCGACCGCGCGCGATGTCAAAATAACACATGTGAGCCTACATCGCCGGGAAGACGCAGCTATGCGATGAAGAAGTCTTTTTTTTCTTAGCTGTAACTTTCGAGGAACGCTAGACAGCATCATGCATGTCTCTCCTTGGCGGACCAAGCTGAACGGACACAAGGAATGGCTTGTTACTTTTGAGCCAAAGCAAACCTAATAAACCATGTCTGTTCATCTTGAAAACCCAAACTAGCCGATCTGACACTTAGGACCATCCTAAATAGGAAACACCATCGAAGAATAGCAGAATCTTGAACCTACGCCTTGGTATTCGATAGATCATCGAAAGTCATGGTTTCTCTAACATCAGTAAGCTTCTCGGACCTGCATCATGGCAGCATCTTAGCTTTGACGTGGCGGCGTAACACGTATTTGTCTCCCATCAGTCCTACCTGGGTAACTAAATATGCTTATCATTATCACGTTTTCGTGCTCGAATACGAGGAGCTGAGGATTCACAGTGGCTTGCAAAAAAAGGTATCATTTCTGCAGGCGAAATTGCTCAACGTCAAACTCACGATCCTTACAAGTCCTTGCCCGACCTGATGGATTCAGCATCCCCTAATCAGAAGCTCATCTAGTCCACCCGCAGGAAATGGACGGCTCTAGACGGCTGAAGGGTCTGTTGAAAAAAATGATGCAAGTCATCATCCATCCATCCAATGTGCTGCCGCCAGTATGATTCTTGATGACTTGCAGATCTCCTTCCCCATGCGGGTGAGACCTGTTGCCCTACCGGCACATTCCGGGATAATTCGACGACAAGTAGGACAAGGTAAACAGGACCTCTCTCCACACAATCCCATTCCGTGGTAACTTGATTTCCCGTTCTCGTCACAGCCCTCCCAAGTTTTTACCTCAGTTTATACAGTATGACTTACGGTGCTGGTCAATATCCTTGTTTCCTACATAAGGTCTTTTTATTATTCCAACTACCTGGTTTTTCCGCGTGCTAGGTCTCCTTTGTCCTAGACCTCGGACCCCTTGGCTCGTGACCTACAGGATAGTTTCCCAATGCTAGTAGCTAGCCATGTCGTCACAAAGGCCGAACCCCCAATAGCTTCATGCCACTCCCAAGATCATACCGTTAGCAATAATGACTGTTCCTGTATACCAAGCCAGACACAACGTTGTTTTTATGTGAGGTAGGCCAAGAGTGAAAGAATTAGCATACATCCAGCCCCGTGTGGTGAACTGATCATGCCTCTCAGCATATGCTGAGTCCCATGACTATTTTCTTTTCTCTATTTTCTTTCTATCCCTACCTAGCCTTTGCTCAAGGTGCCCCCTCTCTCTATTACCCTGTCCGCATTGTGCTTCCACACGTTTGCGAAACCTTCCTCATTCGTCGATCCATCTGATCTTGCTAGCCTATACGCCTCGAGATCCTAGATTGGCTTGCATAGTTTGTACAAAGATATGTAGGTGACTCGGAAATCTTATTCAAATATCTACCCTCGTCCCGACCTCCTCCACCCCTTTCGTCACGCCTCTTCCATGTTTATCCCGCCTCATACCATCGGCTGTACCCTTTAGGTTTCCGAAACATCGGAGCTTATCCATTCCATCGATCCTTATACCCCTCCCCTTCCAACCTTCTTGAGCTTTTCAAACTTCTAGTCCACCTCATTTATACTTCATCATCCGTGATGGGGCTCAGAAGTGTGCTGGTGGCCGGTTTTGCCTTTGGCAGTAGCATAGTCCATGCCGCATCAAGCTTTAGTCCTGCAAGGCCACCTGCTATTCCCTTAGCTGTGAAAGGACCGTACCTCAACTCATGGTTAAACGTCGGTAGTGACGGAGGAGATGGAGGCTATCTTGCTGGTCGATGGCCAGTGTTTTGGAGGTTAGTCCTTTTATCATTCTCCTACAATGTGATCTGCCTCGTAAACTGACAACGACACATAGCCAGCAAATTACGGGTTGGGCAGGTTTCATCCGCGTAGATGGGACGGCTTACAACTGGCTGGGCGCACCGCCCGGCGCAGATTTGGTAAATCAGACGGAGTTCTCTTACACGTCTACACGAAGCTCGTTCGTGATGAACGTAGCCGACAAAGTTGAGATGAACATTACGTTTCTAACACCCGTGACGCCAAACGACTTAAAAAGACAATCTCTGGTTTTCTCTTACCTCGAAGTTGCAGTTAGCTCATTGGACGGCGCCACCCACGACGTTCAATTGTACGCGGACGTCTCAGCAGGTAGGTTACGCGAATCTACTCCTCGTGATTGACACGTTGTACTTACACCCTCTCACAGAATGGGCTTCCGGTGATCTGAATGCCATCATTCAATGGGATCATAATTCAGCCGATGGAGTCGCGTACCATCAATTCGAACGCCAGGACCAAGAACCTATCTCAGAGACGAACCAGCAGCCTAACTGGGGTACCTGGTTCTGGTCCACCAAGGACGTCGAGGGTGTAAGTCGCAAAAATGGCATTTCCCTCAAGTCTAAGCACAGCTAATGTAATTACACAGCTCACATGGCAAAGTGGCGAGGACACTGTTGTGAGAGGCGCATTTATTGACAATGGTGTTCTTCCAAACACAAAGGACTCCAATTACAGAGCGGTAACAGACAATTGGTAGGTCTCCATGAAACCCACTAGCCAAGATTAATTTGCCTTGTTCATGCGCGCTCATTCCACACCCACAGGCCGGTTTTCGGTTTCGCCAATGATCTCGGCTCAGTCGGGACCGATGCTGTCTCGACGTTGTACTCGATTGGTATGACCCAGGACGGTGCAATTAACCTGCTCGGCGAGGGGAGCAACCTAACAACCTACCCTGCCTTGTGGAACAGTTATTTCAGCTCTGATGTCGATGCTGTAAGTTTTTTTTTATTGTTCGGTCCGTAAAAGTGGATGTCCGGCCTAATAGAGATCTGTAGATGACATGGTTTTACAACGACTATGAGGAGTCTGCAAGCATAGCTACAGACCTGGATAACAAGGTGGCTTCGGACTCGTTAGCTGCGGCGGGACAGAATTACTTGACCATAACTAGCTTGAGCGTCAGGCAGACCTTCGGTGCTCTGCAATTCACCGGAACGGACTCAGACCCCCTTGTATTCCTCAAGGAGATCAGCTCCAACAGTGATATTCAAACTGTGGATGTTATCTTCCCCGCCATGCCGCTGATCTTGTACACTAACCCCGCCATTCTCAACTACATGCTGAAGCCACTATTCCTCAACCAGGAGGATGGCCACTACCCCAACACAAACGCCATTCACGATCTTGGAACTTTCCCTGTTGCTAAGGGTTACCCTGATGGATCCGACGAGCCCATGCCGCTTGAAGAGTGTGGTAATATGATTATCATGGTTCTGGCGTATGCGCAAAAGACGGGTGACAACGACTACCTTACGCAACATTATCCCATCCTTAAGCAATGGGCTGGTTATCTAGTTGATGAGGCGCTGATTCCCGCGGACCAAATCTCGACGGACGACTTCGCGGGCTCTCTAGCTAACCAGACCAACTTAGGATTAAAGGGTATTATTGGACTGCGAGCTATGTCCGAGATTTCTAGTCTCACGGGTAACACCGACGACGCAAACTCGTATCTCGATACGGCGACTTCGTACATCTCGCAGTGGCAGGGCTTCGGGCTAAACACGGCAGCTAACCCACCACATGCAACTCTAAGCTACGGAGACAGTGATTCGCATGGATTACTCTACAACTTATACTCTAACTCACTGCTAAACTTTGGCGACTTTGTACCACAGTCAGTATATGACATGCAGTCTGACTTTTACCCGACGGTAGCTCTCGAGTATGGTATTCCTCTTGACACGCGCCACTCTTACACCAAGACAGATTGGATGATGTGGTGTGCCGCCATCGCAAGCTCTAGCACCAGAGACACATTTATAAAGCTGGTTGCAGGCTGGATCGACAGCACGCCGACCAACATGGCGCTGACGGATCTATACGATGCCTCGACAGGAAACTACCCCAGTGGCCTACAATTTACGGCGCGGCCGGTAGCCGGCGGTCACTTCGCGCTGCTAGCGTTGCCATCGTAGGGAGTTATTTAGGGGGAACGGGGGGCAATCTTCATTTCATTTCTGAGAGTTCTATTTTTCTAATCTACGAGGATTTAATCTCACCTCGAAGCGCATTTACATACCAATTCTGCATGAAAGAGAGGGCATTGGGAAAGGCGAAGGGCAAAACAAATACCTATACCTAAAGCTTATGCATTAACTCATAATCCTTCTGTTCATTTTACTCTTATTACCTACTACTACTTTTCTTCGACACACTTCGCTTTCCATCCCGTTTTTACTATTATGGGCTACCAAACTGTCGTTATACGGGCTCCTGTACAAGCGCTATGCGGAGGAGCCACAATTGCCCCTTCAGATCTGATATGTTCATATTTTGATACCCACATATTTTTTCTCAAAGTCGTGCCACCTGGGTCTAGCCAAGGGAGGGTCGTGATCAATGGGCAACACTGTGTACCTAGATGTCTGAGCCGTTGATGGTTGACGATGTGACAAATAAACAGAGATCCACGAGGAAGAAGGCGCATGCCAATACATCCATCCTCCCCCCTCTCCACATGTTTAATTATCATCCATTCGCAAGGGACGAGACATTTGTTCAAAAATGACGCATTCCATTCGCTCCATATTGGAAAGGTTAAGAGTAAGGAGAGATGAGATGGGATAGGATATTGTGGTTTGTTGAATTGAAGGTGGGCGGAGTCGAGAGAAATGCCGAATAGGGCCGTTGCAATATCCAGCTCGCATCCGATCCCATACTACCACCTATCTACCGTAACAGCACATATCGTCGCATCATCCCACGGGTTCTCCACTGGCGAACAACGGTCGTTCGGACCTACCATTGGCGTCTGCGCTTCCTCGCATCTGCATCGCAGGCGCTTCCGCGATGCGCACCTAGGGAGACGGACCAGGGGTGTAGTGAGAGGGACGCATTGCCAGATTTCGGCTAAGCAACTTGGCGAAATTTCCAACGTGGCAGATTATTAAGATTCAGGAGTAGGAATGCAGCGACAGCACACACATACACACAGCGAGATACATACAGAGATTACTCAACCCCAATACGAACAGACAAACAAAAGTTCTAGACCTTGCATCTAGTTATTGCTTTTCTCGGTGATTGTGATGTCGTGTAGGTAAACCCGTAGATCGTAGGGCTGTCTAATTAATTTACGCGTGGGACGCGTAAAATCCGTCGATCAGGCACATTTGCGCAAATGAACCCCAAGTAAGGGATTTCCAATATTCCAACCTAAATATTACTACGCCTCCATCTACACACGGTACATAGCATAATATTAGATACGTTACTAGGTAAAAGTAAGTAAGCACTATTGGTATCCTATATTGCTACTCCTATATTACAACCCACCTACCTATACGCTCCAAAAAGTTACCTACTACCTACCTAGTAGGTTATTGTTTCAGCAGAGAGAAAAAGAAACAGTCAGCAGCCAAAAAGCAAAAACGGATGAAAGGATGCGATCATGGCTAGCTTAGCTCAACCCCCGACCCGAGACCCGGCCAAGGTCCAGAACCCTCTCGTGACGATCCCCACCGAGTTGCCAAGTTCGTGACCGTCTAGACCCCTCGAACAACATGCGATGAATCATCTCATCCCACATTGTTAACGGTATAGCCTCATTTTCCCCCTCGAGGTCAAAACGCGCATGGGTTGAAACAGACATATGCGAGAATACCAAGGCAGATTTGATGAAGAGTTGCTAATCGAATCTCAAAGATTTTCACCGCTGTCTTAATTACAAAATCATTACCAAAGACAAAACAAAACAAACTGAAATCCTGAGCCGCTTAGCCGTCCTGGGTCAAAAAAGGATATCACATTCTAATTCTCTCGCTATTCCCATACCTTGAAAGGTAGTAGTCAATGTATGTTTTAAGTTTTATGCAACTTTCCCGTGCCCGTGTCCGTGTGATTGAAGTTTGAAATCCTCGTGTCGACTGACCCCTCCCGTCCCCTTGAAAAGTTAGCAATGCATCGATGCCTGCCGCTGTCACATTTAGGTGCCGATACCCCTACGCTCTATGCATGACACCCTTGCCCTAAAATTAGGTATACGCAATCCCGGAGAGCTGGGTTGGCTACCGTGTCCAGGGCTATTGATTGGAGCTCGGCAGTTGGGATTTTTAATCGGATCGATTGACACATCCGATCATCCAACCAACTCAAATTCGCCGCTCACGCCTTCAAACTCCGTGATCGCCCCCACCAAATTCTTGGCATCTCCAAAATACCGGAGCCGATACCGCCCCGGCTCCGCCCACGGGTCCGTTGTCTCCCAAGTTATCTCGACCTCGCTGGTCCCGAGAATCTCGCTAGTGCGGTGCCATCGGAACACCAGGTACCAATCGCGGTCGTCGCGGACCACTTCCCACGTGTCCGTCGTTTCGTCCCGCGATCCACTAGCTGTAGTGAGCTTTTCGACTACAGCGTAGCTCCGCTCAAGCCTGAGATTGTTCCTCGGATTGGCGCCGACGAATTTCGCCGTCACTGACGTGCCCTTTCGATAGGTCTCGTCTACATCCTGCTTGACTTGTCCAAAATGTTTGAACAGTGGAGGGGAATCGTGAATAACTTGAGGGATGAAACTAAGGCTTCGATTGCTGTTATCCGGTGGCTCCGGTCCTACAGGTGGTCGGCTGCTAGCCGATGAACTTAAGTAGGGGATCCAGGATAAAGTAACGTTGATGTAGGCTGCTAAGGTATGCGGTCCGTATAGTGTGCTTGCACCTTCGTATCGTTGAATCCTGTTTTACTTCACTGTAAGTATACTGCATAAGAACGTCGTGATATAGTCAAACTTAGGAAGTGCTGTGTTTCTCCAGCAGACCTTACAAACAATCTGAATAATAACAGCACAATATAGAAGGACCACGATGGTAGATAGATAAATCAATACAATGAGAATCAAATAACACTTACCCGTATTCTTCCTCCGTGCTGATATAATGCGTATAACTGTTTGCAGGGCCACCAAGAACGACCACCGGCGGTGCTGATTGGGCCTCCTCATTTGTGAAAGACGCCTTGATTTGGTCACTGACAGCATTCTTCCAGCGTCGTCCAGCCATAGTCGTTGCCTCGCCGGGGCTAACAATGATGACCAATTGACCAACGCGGAAAACTTGTACGTCAACCACGTTTGGTGTCCATTGGTATGGGCTAAACACTTCACCGACGTCTAGTAAGATCGGCTTAGGATGATGACAGGAAATTTGCTCCTTCGATGGCGCTTTGAGCAAGCCACCGACGACACGCCATACCGGGGAGGTATTCGATGCATTGCTGTTGTGTTGGGTGAAGTCGAAAGCGCCTGGCCCGTCAGAGGTACCGGCTGCAAAAGAGTAGCCTAACGCAGCAGGGCATGTCATGACCTCCGTTCCATTGGGTAATTGAAACTTGTGGTTTGACATATCATGGAAAGTGTGGAAGGCTTTGACCCAACCTCCATGAACTGGGATTGGCGCTAAATTGAGTTGATCGTATAGTTTCCTAGCAGGCTCAAATTGACGCTTGCCAATCTCAAAACATGACGAGGTCCCTTCATCTTTTTCTCTAAAGAATGGACCTCTAGCATGACATTTTTGAGACCTCCCGTCGCTGCAAGTACTATTCTCAAAGCTGCACATTTGTCCTGTGCCATCCTCACACCATGCTCCAAGCACGTTGGGGCTAGTGTCACCAACGTTCGCCTGAGAAAAGCCGGCAACAAATCCCTCAGCAGCAGTCTCATCGTCGAGAACGCTCTTTTCAAATAGATACGCTGCTACACCTTTATTATCACCGGATATCAAGGTGTTGTTTCCAAGCACGGAAGTGCCATGCGTAGGAAACCACGTCAGAACACCAATATTTTTGCCATCAGAGATTCGTTGGAATTTCAGGAGAGTCAAGTCCTTTTCCACAGATCCATCATCTTCAGAGCTGATGTTATATCTCGCACGTTCTTCCTCCGGATTTGCGAGGTATGCGAAAAGACTGCGGTTGATGTTGGCCCCGAAGACCTTGGTAGACCCAATGCTTAGATGTCCAGGTGCAAGACTCTCGTGAGCACGGCGAATTGATAGGAGGGCACCGTCAACAATAGCTCTATAGCTTTGTCGATCGAAACCCTTGCTTGTGATCTGAGGTAAAAGATAGTTGAGCCAAGCCCCGGGACCCGAGTGAGAGTGAGTCCCTGTCACAGCTAAATTGTGTCGACCGTAATTCTCATATTCAGGTCCAAGGTCTCGTAGGCCTGAAAGTATTCCATATCGGACTGCCGTATCACCAGATTGGGTGTCTAAAACAAGATAGACAAAGCTATCAGCTGGGTTGGCTGGGTCAGCCACGATGAAGGCTCTAGAGTAGAGACGCTGTCGTAACCCAGTTCCGATCTGGTGAGGGTCTGCATATCCCATCAAATTGATCTCAACACAAGGTCCGGTTATATCGGCCTTGCCGACTCCGATAAGATATCCATCACCATGGTGCGTCTCCGTCGTCGAGTCCTGCCCAACGCGAACGCCTGTACAGAGCCTTGAAGTCCATCCATAGATCACCGAACCAGTGGGTGTAAATATCGCTATTAACGCAAACACTATCACGAATGATATGATAACATTGTAAACAGAACGAGTCGTGTTTCGAGTATTAACAGTAAGATCCCGTTGCGGTTCCAGGAACGGCTCGGATTCCTCGGCTTTCCTGCTTCGTTTGCTCCACCGCATCTCGACCAACGATATCTTCATTTCACACTAGACTTGTCTTGATATAGTAAATAAGACCCGATATTCCGAATATCTAGGTAGATACTATGAGCTACCTAAAGGGTTGGCAGGCGAGTCATTCAACGCAGCAGCCGTACGATCTGTCGCGGCAGTTGCATAGGACAAAATAATGCGTCAGGTCCATTCCAGGGGGTTGGTTCTTGTATCTTCCGCCTTCAACGATTCGAAGCTGAGGGGATGTGCAGTCAATCGGCCGAGAATGCCTTTTCCAAACAAATTCAAGTAATAGTTGAAGATGCTAAGGTTCGTTGGTTACTAAGTGAGTCAGATCCACTCAAGAAACTCAAACAAAGTAGATGATGCCTTCTTTCACTTATCGCGCAGGTACAACACACCCGACATATGAGACAATGTACGTCATTGGAAGCTCCAACCGACCCCTGCTGTGCCACCCCACTCAAACAAGCCCCGAACGCTCTACGGACTCCGCTGCGACTGCCGCTTCCCGTCTAGCTCCACTCCTCTGTGGACTCAGTGCAGCTGGCACCAGCTGCAGGTTCCTTACGTTTTATCAAGCATTACAAAGATAACGATAACGATATCGAAATTCCCGTCGCGAAGCTCAAAGCTGCGTCTTCAACCTTTCCAGCCTCTCTTCAATTAGCGACAATATCCACAACACACAAGAACCTGCACCAATCTACAGAATCCTAACAGAGAGTGCCAAAATGTCATCCATACGCACCACCGTCCACGAATCGCTGCCATGTAAGCCGCCCTCTCCCATCCCATCTCCTACCAACCACACACTCACCTCCACTTCAAACACCCAACTAACAAAACACCTAGACGTCGACGCTGAACCCACAGCCGCCGAGCGCGCAGCAGCCGAATCCCTCATAGCAGCCGAAGCCTCCAGCACCCCCTCCTCCAACCCCCAATCCTCCCTCCCTCCTCTTCGCGAGCCCAAATTCAGCCCCCTAATAACCGACGAACTATCCCGCATCGCCTCCAAAACGCCCCTATCCGCCATCGACCTCTCCCGCTACGAAGCTCCCTCCCCCCCATCCTCCCCCACCCACTCCTCCTCCCCATCCACCCTCCAAACCACGCTCTCGCGCGCCTACATAGCGCAAACCTACCTCCTCGGCCGGCAAGCCCACCTCCAACTCCTCGAGACCTACGGCAAGAACGCGTGGCTGATCGGGAACTGGCAGCTCGAAGCCGAGGTACAAGCTCTGGAGCGAGAGCTAGCGGAGACGAAGAAGGAGATCGACGTGGTGAATATCCAGCGGCGGCGCGCGCAGGATGAGGTAGGGGGCGAGTTGAAGGGGTTGGATGAGACGTGGAAGAAGGGCGTGAGCAAGGTGCTGGAGACGGAGATCGCGACTGAGGGGCTGCGGCAGCAGGTTCTGGAGAAGCAGAGGGGTGGAGGATGAATTTGTCGTGAAACTACGGTTGGGAGATTCTACAATTGCGAAGTGCGGGAGGATGTTAAGTGGTTGAATGGTTGACCTGAACGATGGCACCTACCGACCCGAGGAGCTAACCAGACCCAAAGAAATCAAATATCAAGGCGTTGAGGATGGGTATGGGAGTATGGGAGTCAATTCTATTACAAGGCAATTCCAGCATTTATAACAATGCTTCTAATACGGTATCAATGAATATCATAAAACCTACTTAACAAGGAAAACGAGGGTAATTCCGAGAACGCCTCCTCCAAAAGAATGCTGCCATCCGTCTAGACTACTTCCAATCCTGGAGCATCATGTATCTAATCTTCACTTCTGCAACTCCAAAAAAAGTGCAATCAATTAGGATGACGAATGTAGGGGATCGACATCTTCGACCCCTGACTTGACACCCACATATCTAGTCCGTCTCATGATACTCTCAACAGGCCCAAGTAGCCTTTGGAACGCGCTCTTGCCTAGCGTCGCAACTTTGACCTCACTCGAACTGATAACGTCCGCCGCTCGGGGCTTGTCATCTAGGAGCGCAAGCTCGCCGAAGAAGTCGCCCTTCTTATAATGCTTAACAGACTGTGATCCGCCATCCTTGTACGCATCTGCCTCGCCATCTTCTAGTAGGAAGAACGACTTGCCGATATCGCCCTGCCTGATGATTGTGTACCCCTTCGGGAACTTCTTGGTTTCCAACGCGTCGGCAATCTTCGACCTCTCGTAGGGCGTAAGGGAAGAAAGGAGCGGTACCTCCTCCAGGAAGCTCTCGTATAGTCGCCTACGCGCGAACGTAGACTCCATGAGAATGCGACGGAACGTGACGCGATCAAGCGCCCATAAATTACAACCAGCCTCAGCAGAGATAACGGTAGCAGCTCTTGGCGCATTGTACATCAAAGCCAGTTCACCAAAAGAGCCACCAGCCTGAATGTTGCTTACTTTATCCCCCATACCGTCCGGGCCCGGTTGCAATGCGCCGGAGTGATTGACGTATACGTCGAAAGATCCTTTCTCGACAACATAGAAATAGTCACCCGCATCGCCTTGAGTAATGACCTGCATAAATGTTAGGATTTAACAAGATATGTAGAAACGCATCAATCATACTTTGATATCTTTAGCCGGGATAGGCTTTTCTTGTAGAGCACCTAGGATCTGTGCGTTTTGTTCATCGTCAAGGTGGCTGAACAAGAAGTTGTTTTCGATGGCCTTCTGTAATCTTTCTAGCTGCTCTTGTGTCTTAGGGTACGACGGAGGCGTCCAGTTGTCGTTGACGTCTGCTACCGGCTTCAAAGATTCGGCGGATACAGAGGTGCGGCGACCAAAGTTATATTGGGCCGGATAGCTATCAGGGTTGGGAGGCGTTCGCATAGAGGACGGAGGGCCATCTACAAACCCATCGCCTCCAAAAGGACCACGGAAAGTCGCGCCCGAGATATTGTGAGCGCCGAATGATGGAGTCGTAGGGGAAGTAATCGTGTCGTTCTCATCTTCTTCTACAACATTAAGCAGACCTCCAGGTGGTCCATTGCTAGCCTCAGCTTTAGTTCCGTCGCCACCAAAGGGGTTTGAGTTTGCCCCGAAAGGGCTCGTGAAAGCTGTACCCGACATAACACAAGTTTTACGAGTTGACGGGGGTTTTCGCGTTAGGTGAGCAGCGCGTTCGTCTGCGAGACGTCGGTGGAAGTAGTCGGAACAAAATTGTAGGAGATCGGACGGATTCTTGAGTCGAATCTGGCTCACGAGGGAGTCTATTTCTTTCTGGTAAGCAGCAGGCAGAGACATGGCGCATAAGGCAGGAGGGTAGAACCGAGGCAACAAGCGAATGTAATATGGCTTAATGCCTCAACAAAAGGATTCAGTTTAGTAAACGATAGGATGATGCAAACGTGTGCTAGATGGAAGAACTCGGAATGTAACGAAGGAAGCGAAAGTTAAGTTGTATTATTACCTACTATGTATGTAGGGTTGATCTCAGGGGATGTGCACGGAGGATCCGCCTTCTTGCCGACTTTTAATATAGATTCTAGAAGCTCAGGCTATTTCGTGAAATCCAGCTAGGATCAGCCGATGGCTTGTGTTTAATGGATGATGAATGGAGATGTTGAAATGACAAGGCGCTAAAGGAAGGTGGATGTGGTATGTGCAACACAAGACGAGGCTATGCCCTAAAAATGTAGAGAATCATGGATATGACCGGGGAAAGATTGCGAATGTAGCGTAAGCAATCAGTTATTTGAATGGTCAATGATAAGATCAGAAAGAGGATGGGCTAGAAAAGGTATGCGTACACATAGAAAAATAGAAAGACAACAGCTGAATGAGCCAGGGCAGCTTAATAGAGGCAGAGATCGATGACGGATCCATGGATGGAAGATTGGTTATATGGGGGTGTGTGGGATAGAGATGAAGCTGAAGGTAAAGACACAGCCAACCACTTACTATTCAAGTACACAATTGATACAATCACCTCTGACTCGTATCTAGTTCTCAACAATCAAAACCGACAACGATACTACTTGTGCGCAGTCCACTCTTATCGAAGTAGAAAGTCAGCTGTCGACGGCGATGAGGCAGGATGGATACTGGTCGATGGAGACGGAGTCAGAAATGAGGTGGGGTAGAAGCGAAGATGATCAAATCTCTTTTTACCCCTGAGCGCAACTATGACTACTTAATGTAACAGATAGGTATAGTGATTCTTTGAACAGATCTAATAGAAGGGAAGGATAATGTATATGATAAATTTCAATATGGTAATTATCGTATTGGAGTTTCGGATTGTCTGTGGCAAAAGAGTGACGATTTGAGGGGGGGACAAAGTTCTTGAGTTTGGGACTGGAAAGAAGATCATTGAATTGCGCTTAACCTCTTAGCCCTTGAGACCTTGGAGACTTTGGGGGGAGTGGGGCAGATCAAGGACGCGAATTCCCCAGTTAAAGCTCAGTAGAGGCCTTTATTTGGCCCCAGCTCCTTTTTCCTTAAAGCTTCTTTGCATTCTTCGCAGCTTCCAGAAGGGAGCACAGACCAAGAGGGTATCCGTGTCACTTAAGAGGTACCTACCATCTGCGCTATCTGCAGCTTTCCAGCGCAGCTGAGCTTGTGTGAATTTGTACCTACAGGTACCTACCTGCTCAATGTACCTATTGTGTCAAATATACTGGTTTAACAGCCCGTTGCTTTGCTTATGCCGTCGACATGATGCAACCCAATTTAGCTAGGTACGTAAAGGAAATTAAACAAAACACGCCCTACTACCATGTAGAAGCTTCCGTAAAATGAAGCCCTATGCGATCGATTCGGAACTATTCTCAAAATACACAATTGTATAATAACTTGACAACCCTCGTCATGCATCGCGGGAGATGTACATACATAATTGCCGTCGACCGTGTAGCGCAAACAACGAGCCCTTCCTTTGTGAAACCTGTTAGTCTTCAGGCGGAAGGGGTTTTGTTTCTCACGTCACTTAGATCGGGATCGACAACGTTCCTTCCCCTTTCTGGAAAAGACACAGTTGGTCCGAGCTCCCAACTGCCAAAATAAAGCTGACAAGGGCTTTAATTCTTACCTCGCTCTAGCCTTCCGGGCTGCCCTGACTTCTATTCTAGACGTTTTCTATCACAACCAATGTGTGTAAGCCAATTTCTCATTCTTTAACACTGATCTGAATTGATAATCTCACCGCTTATTCTTTTTCGCTGTGGAATCCCCTATGTTTCAGTCTTAATGGATTTGTCTCTGGTATTTTCGGAATGCGACGCTCAAGATCAGTGTCTCTCATATACAAGCTAGAGAGCTATGATTCGTTGATTCGCCGACGCAACAATTGAGTCATCAGTACCTACCAGATACATCACATACATGGTAGCCCTAGAAGTGTACTAGATGTGCTGATATTCTTAGATACAGTGCTCGGTATTCTAACGACAGGCATCTATTCGCTATGATATGCGTCGCTCTAATTGCTTACCCGCATACTGTCCCGTACCCGCCCTGCCCGTCTCACTTGAGAACTGGCCCTCTGCAACCTCACGTAAGCGTTGCCTAACCTATTAAGCGTTTGATAGGGCGCGAAACGGCATAGAGCCGCAAGTTCATTCGTCGCGTCAGCTATATTCAGCTAATGACTATAGCCCAAGGACAATCTGATTTATGACAAATGGTTCTTACGTTTACTGGACTATATGACATGTGCTGAGAAGTGTGGTATTTGTACGACTACCGGCTGAAACAGTCAGCCTATAATAATCACATATTCGCTCGAAGTCTGTTACCAAAGGGATTCGAAATGAGTGAGATGGGTATCCTCCCGGAAACTCCGATTGAGTCACAAGATCCCGTACGTGCTTTTTACCAATGAGAATGAAGAGTCGGCATTGGAGACCGAACTCACTTCGTAATTCTATTCGAGCTGTAAACGCTTAACTACCTACGACTACCACTTCATGTCGGTAGACTTTGATAATCTTGACCATTTCCCCTCTATTTCCCCTGTCGAATGATAATTGATTAACGATCTGCTATGTATTTGGATACTCACGCCTCGGCCGCTATTCTCTCTTCTTTTCGACGTTGCTCTTCTTCGAGTATCTCTCGTTGTCGATGTGCAGCCTCCCCAACGGCCTTCATACCTTTCTTTCTCTGCCTCTCTTCGTAAAGGTCCCTGCTTTTCATAATACGTTGCACAATCGTGCCGGCATTAACGTCTTGGAACTCGTGACTGGGAATTTCCTGGAAGATTCCCAGCTCTTTGGGCGCCGTGTATGGGTCGTACGAAAGCGGCATGAATGCTGTAGGACCGTGATATACGGCGTCAGGGGTACCCCATGGAGAACTTGTGAGATACGATTTGGTCGGCGAGAACGGGGCGCCGAATATGACGGCATTAACATACTATTAATTTAGATATGGTCAGCGACGTCTCATTTGAAAACTGGTATCAAGAAAATGATCACAAACCCGGCACTGAAGGACGCAGAGGCCTCGCTCATAAATATTCATGATGGGATAGTTGACTCCTTTCCAGGAATTGATGACCTCATCATCGTGCACGCCAGCAACCACAAAGACCGGACCGTAATCGGCACCCTTACCACGGCGCTCATCTACAGCCTGCTGGTCGTACCAACCCTCCTTTTTTGCTAGCTTCTCCTCTGTTAGGACAACCTGACGGAGAAATTCGATGTGTCCACTAGAAAACAAATCGAACCCTCCATCAACGTAGACAACTCTTTGGCCAGGTTTTGGACTCTGTCCCTTGAGTAATGGGCGGAATGAGCCTTTTTCATCTGTAGCATCAGTCTTCGCAGCCTTAGAGGCCGACCAGAAGAACACATCCGCGCCAGCGCTTTTGCCACTTTCATCGGTCGCATATTGATTAATACGCTTTAACATAGCACTTCCCTCTGCTTTCTTCTCGGCTTCGGTACCACTGCCCTCTTCGCCCGCAAGCATCTTCTCTAGTGACTTGATGAAATGCGTTCGCGTGCATAGCAACATGCGACCGACAAGATCGGTCGTCGATATACTAGGCGTACGCTTCACAACCTTGAAACGACCCGCCGCTTTCACAAAACGGTAGCAATCTTCACCGCTACTATCAGACGTGATATCGTCTCCATGCACCACGTACTTGCAACCAAAGTGACTTATGAAATCCAGCTGGGTGACATACGGCGCGTACGCAACAGATCGGGTGACCCAGCGACAAGCGTCCACGGCGGCGAGTCTTTTCTCATATAAAAGCCAGGATCAGCAGAACGCTCCTCAGAATACGATCTGGGAAGAGCTATCCGTACCGTTCCCGCAGATTCATGACTGTCGGGCCTTTGTTTTCCAAGATGGCCTCGTCGGAGTGCACACCGACATATAGCTCCGTGCCGAGTTGGCGGGCCTGCAGCATTGCACCGGCATGACCGTGATGGAAGAAATCCCAACATCCGTCGACCCAGATTCGGTCGTCTAGCAGCTCCGGGGCTGGTGGTCCAGATAGGACCTCCTGTTCTGAACTCATGGTAAACACACTTAACAACGTAGTAAACAACCTTGAATGGTTTTGAAAAAAGGAATGGAGAAGAAAGCTATCCCGATACGTAATGTACAAGCTTGAAGCTTAAGTAAATTAATCGGTTAAAGTTGCCGAGCTTGGTGTTACCAAATAGGCGGGAAGCATCGACACTGTCCTCATGCGCCTTTTAAAGGGTAACTCTACCGTGCCCCACACGGTCTATCACGACCCCTCATCTCGGCGCTCCTTATCGACAAGAGTTCCAAGCGAAGCTCCGTGACCCCACCATCGCGTGGCGCCGACATCTTTCATCCGATCGTCGTTTGCATCATTCGTGTTCTCAGCTAGTCTGTTACCTAATAAATGTAACCTTTAAAACTCCCGGGCTACTACTTATTCCCGTGTCCAAGCTACTACTCTAACAAGAGCTACTATAAAAGCTACCCTACCTCATAAATCCAAACCATCCAATGTCTTCAACACCCGCCTCAACCGGGGGCCTAACCCCCGACCAACTCGCCTCCTTCTGGCGGGACGGGTACCTAATCATCCCGCACGCCCTCCCACCCACCACAGTCCAAGCCCTGCTCAGCGAAACGCACAAGCTGCTAGAAGACTTCTCCCTCTCAGACCACCCAATGACGCGTTTCAGCACAGGCGAGAAGTCCGCGCACGTGGGGGACGACTACTTCCTCACCTCCGGCGACAAGATCCGCTTCTTCTTCGAAGAAGACGCCTTCGACGCCTCCGGCGCTCTCACGAAACCCAAATCGCGCGCCATCAACAAAATCGGGCATTACCTGCACTCTCTCTCCCCGCCCTTCGCCTCCCTACTTTCCCCATCCCTGAACCCAGACCTATTAGGCGCGGCAAGCAGCACCGGAAGCGTAGCCGCGGGGCGCAAGGAAAGCCACCCAGCAGCAATCGCGCGCGCGATTGGATTTAAGGATCCAAGGTGTCTGCAGAGCATGGTGATCTGCAAGCAGCCTGAGATCGGGGGCGCGGTGCCGCCGCACCAGGACTCGACGTTTCTGTACACGGACCCGCCGTCCGCCGTCGGCTTCTGGTACGCGCTTGAGGATGCCACGGCGGAGAACGGGTGTCTTAGCTTCCTACCAGGAAGCCACCGGTGGGCGCCTGTAGAACAGCGGTTCGTGCGTGCGAAGGCTGGGGGAACCGAGTTTATAGATACGGCTGGACCGCGGTTCCCTCCCGGAGAGGAGTACGGGGAGGTGGCGGGGAAGACGAAGGATGGGGAGTATGTGATGGGCGAGGTTAAGGCGGGGGATTTAGTGCTGATACATGGCAATTTGCTGCATAAGAGCGAGAGGAACTTGAGTCAGAAGGGAAGGATTATTTATACGTTCCATGTGATTGAAGGTGAGGGGGCTAAGTATGATGAGTTGAACTGGCTTCAACCGCCTGCGGAAGGATTCACGCGGCTTTATAGAGATTAAGAAGACGAATCGAAATACCTTGTACTGATTAATGGGAATGTTGTTTCAAAGTCTATGTTAGCTAATGTACACCACCAGTATCTCAATGAACTTTTTAGTGGATTTACAAGATTTCTCTACCTAGTGTTAAATACAAATAACGAGGCTTTATATAATACGTCATGTTATTACAGGTATGGATGCTCACTATAAACGATGCGACGTTATAGGAGAGTTCATGTCACGGTAGGGATGGAAAACGTTGCCCTCCTTTCTTTACTTCATCATAGCTGATGTAAGAGAAGAGCATGGTGGGAATATCATCAAAGATGCCTATGCAGGCACCCGTAGCACATAATTCAGCGTCACATTTCACATTTTCAAGCACCAACACATCTGTATATGCAATAAGCATCGCAATTTATTATGGGCAATAGCAAGGAACCCTTTTTACATACAATTGGGTTCAACCGCCCATCCGTATAGTGATGGAACAGCCGTAATAAAATTCGCAAAAGCCAGCATTAGCCTGTGACCCGGTCCCTCTGAAAATGCCAAGTCGTTCGTATCTGCAGAGAAGCTCCTGTCTTTCCCTTGTTGCCAGAGCCAAGGGGGCCGGGTAATATCCTCGACGGTTGTCGTGTGGGAAGATGCGTTGGATGGTGTGTGAAGGAGTAAAGTATGGGTACAACCAAATGACTGAGGGAGAGTGGCGTCATTTGAAAATGTTCTGGTAGTGTCGAGAGAGAATTGATGAATATGAGCGACGGTTATTGTCCTTGATTTGCAAATTGCCTCACGAGACCTTATCGACTCATGAATTCGTAAAGGCTTGTCCGAGTAGGATTCCGTCGCTCTTACGAGCATTGTCATGTGAAGAGAGGTAGAGGGGGTAACATCATCTCTTTTACGGATTACGATTCTAGCGTCCGTAAGGGTGAAAGCCCCGGCTACCACCTCGTCCTCCACCACGATAATTCGCACCTGGCTTGCCTGCGTTCTTCGGACCCGTGGGTGCGTTGGCCGGAGGCGCATGTGTAGGATCAACAGGCCCAGGACTTGACTGGTGGGAACCTCTATTCCGATGGAAACCTCCTCCACGGCCTCCTTGGTTAAAGTTAGGCTGCGGAACGTCATCGTACATACCCTCCCAGGAGGTCGGGTCTCCGCCACCACCACCCATGTTGCCATAGTTTTGGTTGTAACCACCACGGCCACCACGGCGGCCTCCGCTACCGCGTTGATTAAACATCGATTGCTGGTTAAACGAATCGAAACTCTGTTGACTTCCATCGCTTTGACTCTGACTCTGGCCACTAGATCCGTTGCTCATCATCTGATTTTGCAACTGCTGCATTTGTTGCATTAGAGCCGGGTTCATATTGGCCATTGCCGCCATCGGGTTGCTCTGGGAATTCTGTCCGCCACCCTGAGCCATCTGTTGCTGAAGTTGCTGCATCTGTTGGAGCTGCATCATCTGCATCATAGCAGGGTTCATCGGACCCATTCCCATTCCTCGGTTCATAACCATTTGCTGTTGCATCATAGTCATGTACTGCTGCATTCGTTGCATGTACTGAGCCATGACTTGCGGGGTCATGCCTCCTTGTCCCATCTGGTTGTTCATCTGGCTCTGAGGGCTAGCTTGATCCTCTATTGCGCCACCCTTTCTGAATTTTCCCCGCCTTGAGGCCTCCTCTTCCTCTCGCATGTTACCTCGTGGCTGAGCCTTTTTGACCTCAATAGGCTTGCCGTGGATCTCAAGGTGCGTACTCAGACACGCTTCAACACCAACCTCGCTTTCGAAGGTGACGAACCCGAAGCCCCTAGGACGCCCGGTATCTTTATCCATCATAAGCGTCGCATCGACGACCCGGCCAAATTGAGCAAAGTAGTCCTTGAATTCGGGTTCGGTAGTTTCCTGGCTAACACCCCCAACGAATATTTTGCTCGTCTTTTCCTGTTCGTCGCGAGGAATGGCTCGCTTAGGGTCGATCTAGATCTGGCGTTAGTTTCGAGTCACTTGAATGATTGCATGAAGTCGAGGCTGAACTTACGATCTTGCCGTCTAAGAAATGCTCCTTGACCATCACAATATTCACCGTCTTGGGGTCTTTGAATGTGAGAAATCCAAAGCCGCGAGACCGGCCCGAGCCACCATCTCTCATCACGGTGCATTCTGTCACCTCGCCAAATTGGGAGAAGTAATCACGCAAGCTCTCTAAAGGTAAGTATTAGTAATCGGGTTCGGATGGAAAAAGGCGAGAGGGGTTCCTTACGGTCAGTGGTTTCCCAGTTAAGACCACCAATGAACATCTTGCTATATAAAAATCATTGTCAGCCTCAGCGTATCAATAGCTAATACAAAATACAAATAAAGTGCGTAATCAACGAAAACAAGTCAGTATATGTGGCTCAAATATGGCACGATAGCCGGCTGGCAAACTCATTGCGCTCGTATGTGGCTGGCTATAGGTCCGCATGGTCAATCTTTTGGCTTTCCGTCATCATCTAGTGGTCGAGTCGGTAGATCGAAAATCTGAACAACGGGGAAGGTTGATATCTAGGAACTGCCGGCCAGTTTCAGGGACTTGGTGATCAGAGAAGTGGTCAAATTTCCTCCTCTTGGTTCTTAGACATGTCCATGATAGTTGATGTTGTGTACGTGGGATCTCTTAGAACTCCCGTGTAAATTTTGTAGTGTAGTTCAGATGGAGGTGATGATGCATGGGCCAGTGGTATTATCCGAGGAGCAAGGCCTTAACAGCACTGCTCAATAGAACAAGACAACGGCAGGGTGATGACAGGTGATGTCTGAAATGTCGAATTTTGTTCTCGTCTCTTTGCTATCGCCAAGCTAGGACATAACTTCGAGCGCTATTCGCTGCCAATTTTCTTGTTACAGCCTTCAAAGTTATAGATCTTCGTGGGCTTTATGAGCCTATCCCTGATGAGTGGCTACGGAAGGGCAGTAGTAGTGTTCTGTGTACTGACTATAGTCGACCTTTTATCGTTGGTTTCCTTTTTATGGAGGCAGTGACTCCCCCTTCGTCTCTATCTTCTCTTTCTTCCCTGCAGTGCCCTTCTTGCGATCTGGACGGCTGATATGCCTTCCCCTTGGCTATGCATTTGAGTGTCGACTAACTTGGTATACCACTATCATGTCTCCATATTGTAGATAGCATGCGAGACAGAAATAATCCTCCTGCTCGCCAATGCCCTCCTTGAAGCCCAGGATATCAACAATCATACTCTTTCGATCGCCCAAAGATTGATTAGGAAGCTTATATCTTCTCTACCAGGAGCTTTGGGAATCTAAGAATCCTCTGTTTGCCATTTCTGAACTGGTAGATAACGAATGCATGATAAAAACAAGATCTAAAGGGAAATAACTTACCCATCTTCCTTGGCACTGGGTCCTCGGGTGGTGTGGAACGCGGAAGAGGAATCATCTTGATGGGAATGGGCAGTGGGAGCAGCACCGGTAGGGCCGTTGCCCAAGTTAAAGTCCACATCATCATCGTCATCATAATTATCATCTTGGTACTCATCACCATATCCGTTCTCCTCAGTAGTGTGGGCTACATCATTGGCTCCAACGTCCTGTTCGGGCTCGGGTCTACTGTACGATTCTACTGCTGGCTGCTGGCTAAAGGACGCGACGGTAGGGGCAGGGACAGGAGTCGGCTGTTGTGCTGCCGGTGCCGTAGGGACCGTAGGTTGCGCATTGTCGTCATCATATCTAAGATTGGTCAATGGTAAGCAGGCGCAAAACAAATAGAGAGGTAATTGATGGGGATATTTGAGTGGTAAAGTAGCGAATATGATGCTTACAGGTCTGCGAATAGATCAATCTCAAGATTCTCGTTCTCAGCTTCCGCCATTGTGGAAAACGTCGCAATACGGTTGCTTGACGCGTTGAGAAAAAATCGAGTGGCGTTGACTTGGATTCGGCCTAAGAGATTGAACTACCTAGGTAGAAAAGGGAAAGATGGCAATGTGATTCAATCAACCAAGCATGCGATAATGTTTTCATTAAGAAACAGTAACAAGATTAGGTTAGGTGAATGATACAGAAAGCAATTACACACGAAGACCATGTGGTTGAAGGATGGAAGAAATATGTGGTAGAAATGTCCGATTCGTGTCCTAATCGGAAGCTAAGCGTAGAAGCGTAGTAGTTGAGAGGAAAAGAATTAGAGGTAGCCTTCTGAATCTTCCCGTCGTAGACACGACATGAGAAATTCCTAAGCCAATGGGAGACGCGAGGACCACGGCAGGCAAACTTTGAACTAGCTTAAGTTCGATGGTCGTGCACAGGCCACCCTTTTATCCAATCAAGTAAGACAAAGCTATGAACTATGTGGGGCTCTGACTTGTGACTACCTTATCAAGCCACAATCTTTCTCTATATCACTTGGGGCACATGCAGCTTCCTGGCACTTGAGAGGCTAGTACCCAATCAAGTTCGTTAGCTCCTTCCGCTGCGATATAGGCGTGTACATAGGTACATACAAGTTGCCCCAGCTTTTTCTAGATTCTTTGTTAGGAGCTTGGTATTGTAATAAATCATATATCTATAAACATTGAAGTTTGTAATGGTCGGGAAATATTTATCACCCGCATTGTTACGATTTAAATCCAGTACGTAGTTAGTTTTAGCTGACAGATCTAATGACATATATCAATTACCAAAGTACATTCCAGGTACCTATAAGTGCCGAGGCTTAAGTTGTGGCTTTTAAGTTAAGTTATCGAGGGGCATAAGGTTACTGCATTAGCTCAATCATCCGACGTACCTTCCCATACACCTATGGTAGCAACATCCAAGTATCCCAAGCCTTGGCCCTTGTCAACTTGTCAACGGTTGAATCGCACTTCAATTCCAAAACAACAATGTCGCTGTGATCGCTCGCCAACATATAACTAATATAACTTGCCATGTTTTCATCCTCGGGCAGCGGCAAGAAGCCGCCGTCCCAGCAGGTCAGTTGTCACACGTTTATATCAAAGAAAATCAATCTTTCAAAGCTAACAATGACGTAGGAAATGATTCAAGTCGGTGAGTAAAGTGCAATCCGTTTGCTTCCTTCTGACCTCCACATCCCGATCGTCACTATGCGCTTTTGGGCGCTTAATGTAATATCAGAAAAATAAAGTCGCTAACTACGTCTTCCCCTCTTGATAGATAGATCAGAGTAGGTCCACATATTCGTGCCACTTTGAAGTCGTCGCAGCTAATATCAAATTAGGTCGGCTTCGCCTTTCTGGCGTGCTCAAAGAGAAGGCACCCCGAAAAGATTAGGCAGAGATCCTAATCTAGTTGTCGGCGCTGCTTATTCTCATGCAGATATGCTGAAATTAGATAATCTGTATGTCGACCAAGTTGATATTCTTAAATCTCTTTGCTAACTCAACGTTCTACACCAGGACTCTATCTGGTTCATCATCCCGGCCGAGAACTCCTCCCTCTTCCTCTTCGCAAAAACTCAGAACTAGCGATGTTAGCTCACCACCGCCCAAGCCCTCGTCTGGATTATCTTCGCCTCCGCTGAAGTCTTACTTCCACTTCTTGTCAAATACAAATCGTGATTGGGACGTTGGAGACCCTGAGATGCCTGAAGGAGACGATATGTTCGGGTACGAAGACGATGATGGGGATGATTTCGGCCTTCCAAGCTTGTCTAATATGACACGGCGCTCTCGACGAGCGGCAGCCGCAGCAGCCCAAAGTACCTCTTCTTCACCATTCCAAACGACACCCCTTGATGCTGCACTTGGTTTGTCGAATAGACGCTATTCGAATAGTGCCGACATAGCTATCGAACGACCAGCACCGACTTACCCAATGCCGAAAAAGAGCGAAGGAAAAATACTCAGACCACAATACAAGGATATTCTCAAAGGTATTCCCTATTTCATCTCCTAGGACTGTCTAGATAGGTTGCTCATACGATATAGACCCGGCCAATGCTTTGCACCTAATCGACCATCCGTCGACTCCTGCCAACGCAACTCCAAAGGAGATAGATGTCATAAATTCTCGTATAACGAAGATCAATAAGTTTAAGAAGATACTCCAGGCCAGCACGATACCGTTAGTTGATCTGAGAGCACTGGCGTGGGGCGGTGTTCCCGAAGAAGTTCGCGCCATGACATGGCAGCTTTTGTTAAGTTATTTACCGACTAGTAGCGAAAGGCGTGTCGCAACGCTCGAACGGAAGCGGAAAGAATATCTTGACGGTGTACGTCAAGCTTTCGAACGAGGAGGGGCAAACCCTGCTTCAAGCGGTCGATCAAGGGGTCTCGATGAAGCGATATGGCATCAGATCAGTATAGATGTCCCAAGGACAAACCCTCACATTGAGCTATATAGCTATGAAGCAACACAGCGCTCATTGGAACGAATATTATATCTCTGGGCCATCCGACACCCAGCGAGTGGCTACGTGCAGGGAATCAACGACCTGGTAACTCCCTTTTGGGAAGTTTTTCTAGGTGCCTACATCACCGATTGCAATATTGAGAGCGGCATGGACCCGGGACAATTGCCGAAGGCCGTGCTCGACGCAGTGGAGGCCGACTCATTTTGGTGTTTGACAAAATTGCTCGATGGAATTCAGGATCATTACATTGTTGCTCAACCTGGCATTCAACGACAAGTTGCTGCGCTTCGGGATCTTACCGCTAGGATTGATGAAGGACTTGCAAAGCACCTTGAAAACGAACATGTTGAATTCATTCAATTTAGCTTTCGCTGGATGAATTGCCTCCTCATGAGAGAGATTAGTGTCCGAAACACCATTCGGATGTGGGATACTTACCTAGTACGTCTTTTGCATTCTCATCTACGGCATCGCTAATCGTGTACAGGCTGAGGAACAAGGTTTCTCGGAGTTTCACTTATACGTCTGCGCGGCATTCCTCGTAAAGTGGTCAACCAAACTTGTGAAAATGGACTTCCAAGAGATCATGATGTTCCTACAGGCATTACCTACTCGCGACTGGACTGAAAAGGACATAGAACTCTTGCTTAGCGAAGCCTACATATGGCAAACGCTATTCAAAAACTCATCTGCCCACCTGAGAGGTGGACCTAGCCGAGCTCCTACGACCGACTTACAGTTATAAAATATTGGAAGTTTGGTCATGTATATATCTCACACCGCCGATCACCCAAAGCTTGGACCAGTGTACTTGGCAGATTTTAATTACCAACAAGGACAACCATAACTATACCCGTTCAATAGAGCTAGCCTAAGAGTCGTTGACATGGCATACCGAGCTAGGAGCATTTAGTATTTCGTTATATTGAGCTACGCGGATTGAATATTCTCCTAAGCAGCAATAACGGCACGCATAACCGAAGAGGTTTCGTGATGTCCAAAGTACCGTCATAAGTTTTCCGCCTATTCTGGTATTTTGCGTACGATCTTATCGCCTTCCAGGATTAGGTAGTCGGTTTGTCGTCTCTCAGATTCAAGGTGCCGGTGGTTCTACGACTTCATGAGGCCTCGACTTCACTGAATCGATCCTAACATGATCAAGAACCTCTCTTTTCGATCTCGTCGGGAATGCTGCCACCCATTCGGCGAAGCCTTTCAGGAAGCCGTCTATCGACGCTTGGTCCGACGGATCTATTGGCTGCTGGTTAAGGCTCATCTGGAGCATATGTGCCCCAGCTAACGATGCGCCTACGCCCCAAGAATCTTCGCCCCCAAGAACGTTTGTGTCACCCACCAAGGGTTTGATGCACCCCTCCTTTCCATTCCGCAGTATTTCTATCGGTAAACTAGGTTCCGCAGCACTCGGACGCCCCAGGCCAACCCCGTCTAACCCACTCTTCTCAAGCGCATCTACCATCGCGCCTACGGTCCGAATTCCTCCGGTGATAAATGTCCGCGCACGCTTAACATGCGGAACAACCAGCTCCGCGAATTCGATGAAGAACGCTTCCCGCCGACGCGTACTCTCCCTCTTGTGATGCCAAGCGGGCTCCTCGTACGTGCCGCCGCTCAGCTCTACAATATCAAAGTGATGCGCCTCCAGCAGCGAGACCAATTGCGCCGCCTCCTCGGCTGAGAATCCGCCGTCCTGGAACTCGACGCTGTTGATCTTGATCGCGAGCACGAAATCCGGACCCGTCGCTCCCCGCACCCCTTCCGCGATCTCGCAGATCAGCCGTGCCCGGTTCGCCAACGAACCCCCGTAGGAATCCGTTCGTAGGTTCGTCGTCGGGGACAGGAATTGTGCGAGCAGGTACCCGTGCGCGGCGTGCAGCTGGATCCCGTCGAAACCTGCTTTCTCGAGGTACGCGGCGGCGTACACAAACGCGTCTTTGATAGTGGAGATTTCGTCGAGGCTTGCTGGGTGAGGCTTGCCGAACGCGTAGAGAGCCCCTATTCCTTTGGTTAGTTGCACGTCGGACGCCGAGACCGGGTTTTCTTGTAACGCGAATTCGGTCTGTCGGCCTGGGTGGTTTAGCTGCGCGAGGAAGACGGAGCCCCCACGTTTTCCGACCGCGGCTAGTTTTTGGTAGGCGGCGAAGCGCGGGTCGGTGTCGGTGTTAGTGGAAGGGAGGGGGGATAAGGAGGGCGCGAGGATCATGTTTCCCGGTGCTTCGAGGTGCGTGGGGTCTACGATTATGTTGCCCGACACGATGGTCCCCCATCCGCCGTCTCCCCAGTGCCCGTACAGGTCCAGGAGCTGCTGCGTGGGAATCCCGCTGACGTTCATGTCATCGGGGTCCCACGTCGCTAGACGCTCCGTCATGGCGACTTTCATGAATCGGTTCGGCAATACGACGGAGGAAAATGGCAGCGATAAAAGCGAGCCGAGGGGCGAGGGGTCGACGGGCCGGCTGGTGTAACGAGTTGGCGGCATGATAGTGGCTTCTGTGGCGGCGCGCCACGGTGGTCTAGATGAATAGAGTGTGGTAGCACAACCGGATATCTGATGCAGGTTTACGATGAAACAAAAGATGAAATTTGTCTCGACGCCACCGATGCGCCACTGACTCCTATCATGACTTCCTATGTCTTTTGCCTAGTATTCAGAGTATAATCACATTCTATAAGGTAGATATGTTTTGCCACTTTCTGGACACGTACAGGTTATAAGGGTTATATTTCACCCGGAACTGCCTGAATACGTTTGAAACGGGGCCTAGGCCCCCTTCTCGGCAATATGGAGTTCAGGTGAAGCTCTACTTTGGTGGAGAAATATGGTTGGTACGTTGAGGCTCAATACTCATGTTTACCTATTCATAACAACCTAGTGGTGCTCGTGCCTATTAGGGGTTTGATGTGAAGTCATATCTAGCACGTATTTACTATATAAGGATGCTTAGTAATAATATCATATTGGACAAAATCTGAGATAAATGCATGGATTGTTCAATGAATCAAGACCAACAACGAAGCCGAGTGGCTTTAGGGTAATAGAGTGGCCGTGCCTGAGTCAGGGTTATCTAATTGCACCTACCAAACTGAACCAATTGACGCTGGGCAAGCTCTAGATATCAACATGGTGAGCTACCCGAAGCTATCGGAAGCGGCCTCATCGCCGACCTATAGGAATGACAGGACATGATTCCGCCAGCACCTTCCATATATACCGCTTTATTATGAGGTAGATACTTGAATAGATCTTTAAGCGAGGTCGACACCACCGATCCAATATCTGAGTCATGATGCAATTCGCCCCTATCTCAAGCTTCCTAATTCATAGAGCTAATCGTGATCTAAAAGCCTCCAACATCTTCGTCCAATACCTATCAACCGACATCGTATTCATCGCATCATGAATCGGAAATCGGACTTTCTCTTGATGTTAAATTGCTTTTGACGTTGGGAGGGTAGTATGCCTTGGGAGCCGAGGAAGGGTGTGATGATCTGATAATGGAAGCCAAGCGTCGCAGCGCTGGAAACAGATAGCTTCGACTTTCCGATTTGTTTGATTATAAAAGTACCGGCAGATTTGACAAATCTAAGGAATGGGGTATTGGAGAATTGAACATGCAGTTCTGCAACGCTCTTACGTAGCTTGACGCACTGCCACCTTGCCCAGGGACAAGCTCATGACTAGATGGGGCAGATATCTTCAAGCACGATGTGGGATAAAAAGTAAGTAGTCTTCAGCTTCTGCTAACTTCAGGATTGCTTTTACAAATTTGTCAATGCAATAGGTGCTTACTTGATGCTTAGATGCTCTGAATTGTGATATATAAGACAGACTTGCATGCAGCTGGACGGGTGAAGGTGCGTGCTTACTTGGGAAAAGTAAATACTCGCGTAGAATTGCCATGGTGTAGAGTGATATAATATGGAGAAAGCCAATGATTAGCCCTATTGGCACCACATTACGAGCTATCATTTTGACAAAACGAACCGGGTGTATACAACCCCGCGCCTTTATACATGCTGCGTAACGCGAGATTCGTTGATTCCGCATGATCGTGCTTACATATCACCGTTGGACGATCTGGAGGAGGTGGGATATATGTAGAAAACATAATCGACAATGTTTTCGAGTAATTCCATAGGATTCAGATCAGTCATTTTGGACTATCTAAACATTATACGAACGTTATACGATGGCGTTCTCGACTACCACTCTTGCTGTGATAGCGACAGTATTGCTCCTTGTCTACCGGCTTGGTAGAATTGGGCGACGACCGAAAGGATACCCTCCTGGACCGCCGACATGGCCTCTGATAGGGAACATCCACCAAATACCAAAGAAAAAGCCACACCTGCAGTTCCAGAAATGGGCCGAGGAATACGGTCCAGTATACTCACTGATGCTAGGCACCAAGGTCATGATTGTTCTCTCATCCGATAGGGCAGTCAAAGATCTACTTGACAAGCGCAGTACTTACTACTCCTCGAGAGCGGACGTATACCTTGGGAGAATAAATAGCGGTAATGAACGAGTGTTGTTGATGGTACGCCATTAATGCATGCGCCTTATAATCCGACGTTGTTGTGATACCTAACTTGTGACATAGGAGTACGGAGACAAGTGGCGTATGATCCGCAGACTCGTACACAATAGTCTCAACATAAAGGCGGCCCGAACATACGTTCCCTATCAGGATTTAGAGAATAAGGCAATGCTCAACGCCTTCGTCGATAGTCCTAGCGAATTCGTCCATCACATCCGGAGATATACCAATTCCCTGACGACGCAGATGCTATTCGGATTCCGTACCATCGACAATGACGACCCAAGACTTAAACAGCTCTTCAACGTAAGTTTAACCACTAAGATGCTACTCCGAGTTTTTGTGGCTCACTCGGATTTAGTGCTTTGAGGGATTTAGCGGCGTCATGGGCTCAGGCGCTTCTAAACTGCTCGATGCCTATCCTCTACTAAGACATCTTCCGGATGCTCTCCTGCCCATGCGGAAACATGCAAAGGCGTTACACAAGGTAGAGGCCGATCTATTTCTTGGGCATTACCGCGAAACCAGAAGAAAGGTCAAGACAGGCGAAGCGAAGGTGAGTAGATAGACCCTCTTAATGTACGTTTTAGCGGGAATTCCTGACCAGAAGTAAAGCCGTGCTTATGCGTCGACCTTGTTCGAGCCCAAGACAAGGAAGGTTTCTCTGATCTTACTGCTGCTTACGTCAGTGGCAGTCTTCTGGAAGCAGGCTCCGATACGACGGCAGCGACGCTAGTAGGTTGGATCCAAGCCATGGTTCTCTTCCCTGAGGTATGTAAAGCTGGTCAGACCGAAATCGATCGGGTATGTGGAGACCGACTCCCGGACTTAAACGACCTACCCGATCTCCCTTATATTCGTGGCTGCATGAAAGAGAGCATGAGGTGGATGCCGACCGTCGTTCTTGGTGTGCCACACGCCGTTACGAGAGATGACGAATACATGGGGTATACGATCCCGAAAGATGCCAATATTATGACAAATGTCTGGTAAGTGAAATGTACCCCAACCGATAAGTGATAGCTGGCTCATCTCTCCACGTATGAAGGGGGATTTCAAACGACCCCAAGCGGCATCATGACCCCCGAAGGTTCGATCCAACCCGTTGGGCTGGTGATACGCAGACATCGATAGAAGCCGCCACTAATCAGGACCCATCTAAGCGTGACCACTATGTATTCGGTGCTGGCCGCCGCCTCTGTCAAGGTATGCATATCGCGGACCGATCTCTCTTCCTAGCCATGTCAAGGCTGCTCTGGGCCTTCGACTTCGAAAGACCCATTGATCCAATCACCGGGAATGAAATCATCCCAAACATCGACGCGCTAGTTCCGGATGGCGGGATGTTCGTTCAGCCCGAACCCTTCGAGGTGAATATCAAGCCCAGGAATGAGCTGAGAGCGCAGCGGGTCCGAGAAGAGTGGAGCAAGGCAACGGAGCTTCTCGATAACGAGATGCAGTGGAAGGCCGTCCCCGAGGGTTTAATCTGGCGGGATTATGAGCCGGCCGAAGCTGAGGAAAAGGTTTAATTACTTGGATTATTCCAAGTTTGGATTAGTAAACGGTTTTTTGTCACAAGCCTTCTTTCAGCTGAGTGGGAGATAGCGATTTCTTGCGAGTATCACACTTGTAACGGGTTTATTGGACGAGACTATGAAATTGGGGGTCATTAATATATGCGTGTTATGCGTATATGTATGCGGGAGACGGGATGGATGGAGATTTGATGGATATTGGATGAATGATATGAATGATGGATGAAAATGGAGTAGCGCGTAAGTGAAGAATGACGTATCGAGAAATAATACAAAGTTACGGGGTCCTTAAATGGGAATTTAAGTCATTAAAGTCTGATAAGATAGCAATTTATGATGTCGCCAAGGTCTTACTACGGCAGGTGCGGCCACTTAAGGTAATACACGGCAATTCTCGGCTCTCCCGAACACTAAGATTGGCGTAAACTTTGGAAATTTTCCGTTGACCGAAGAGCGGCAAGATTCCACACTGGTTTAGGTGGATCTCACCTCGGTCTTCCCCTTTTTTTATTTTCAACATTTCAACTTCTAGCTCTACATAGCTCCGGCTTTTATACTCTCAAACCGAAATACGCGTGTCAACCCCGCCAACCGTTCTTGTTTGACGTATAGTAGTGGAGAACATGGGAAGATCCATGTATAAAAGTTACACGTTTGTCCTTTGCGATCTCGGACTAGGCTTCTGTTTCTCTCTTGTTTCTTGTTCTTGACTCACCAAGCCACCCGACTTGGCATACAATTGTGCGGACCGAGAAGCGGAAGCCGATTTATCCATCTCAAAGGTTACCTTAGGGTTCTGAAGGCGTTGACCGTCATTTCGACATCGGCAACGCTTTCTATATCAAATCAGAGGCGTCATGCTGTGTTGCTCCACTACCCACAATGCCACATGATTTTCAGCCGCCGTGTACAACCGAACTACTACAAATTTTACGGTGTTGTATGCGATGGCCCACACACAACCAATTCCTGAGTCTAGGTCCAACATAGGAAAGGCGACGTTAGATGTGCTGCCCTTTGTATCTTGCAATTGGTACTATCGGTAGTGTCACCCACGAACCCGCCCACCTGACATCCACAGGCATATTGATGTTCCCGAAAAAGACACTATACAGCCTTACTAATTACGTAGCGTCCGTGTAGGTTCCAACCTCATGGAAACTACTCTCTGTTCGTACCATGTAGGTAGTATTATGGATCAGTATGTCGGCCGTTAGCTTAACTTAGCTGAATCGGCCAAGTCTGGACCAATTGGCTGATTGTATAGCCTGCAAAGTTTGCGCTTCCTCTATTCCATTGGGTTGCGGATCTTGGACGGGTCCAAAAACGTACCGCAAGCAGGGATCAAGGCACGCCCTATGCAACTTGTCTACAGTATGAAGATTCCGGCTTGCTAGCTTGACACTATTCAACAGGTACGACCACAGTTCGACGAAGAAACTGCTTAGTGTTTGTCTCATTGGCTATTGAGTCATCGGTCTCAAAGAGTCTAACTTGGTTCAAGGCCGAGTCTAAAATATTTATACTTTGCCCCTGCTTGCTCACGCTACCTCCGTCTTTTCCTCGTTCAACCATTCAAATTCGTGTCGTCCTCTAAAAGGAAACATAATCCAAAAGGGTTTCTACACTTATATTTCTAGATTCAGTCTCTTATTGTCTCTTCAGTAAATAATAATTCATCTGTACCAATCCTTACTTCGTATACCATGACCCCGGTTGCGATTCCTTCGTCCGTCCACGATGGTGAACAGGACTTGGACCTGACCTCTTCCGCCATTGATCACAGGTTGGCCGAAAACGACCATAGTAATGGCACCAACGGTACCAATGGCCAAACTACTCAACCGTCCACAGGAAACGGCAACGGTGTTTCTCAGCCGAATCTCCATGAGATAAACGCCTCCAAGCTCACCTACACATTCACCAAGGAGCCGCGTGACGTTCCTCCTCCGGGTGTCCACTCCATCGACGGCTCAACTGTTGCCACTGACCACATGATTACTGTGAAGTGGACAGCAAAGTCCGGTTGGCAAACCCCGGAGCTTAGGCCGTTCGGTCCCTTGTCGCTTATGCCAACGGCTTCCGTCCTCCACTATGCCACGGAATGCTTTGAGGGTCTAAAGGCGTATCGTGGTTTCGATGGTAAACTACGCCTATTCCGACCCGATTGCAATGCTGCCCGCTTCCTCACATCTTCGGTTCGCATTAGCCTGCCAACTTTTGAGCCTGCTGAGCTAGAGAAGCTCCTCATTGCGTTAATGGCTGTGGATGGTCCTAAATGGTTGCCCCGAGACCGGCCCGGCAGCTTTATCTACCTGCGCCCGACGCTAATCGGCACCCAATCCCAGCTTGGCGTACAGGCGCCCACGGAAGCTCTTCTCTATATTATTGCCACATTCATGCCGATCCTGGACTCGCCGGCTGGCGGCATGAAGCTCCACACGTCACCGGATGACATGGTGCGTGCTTGGGTCGGTGGCTTCGGGTACGCCAAGGTTGGCGCCAACTACGGCCCCTCCCTCCTAGCCACCCAGGAGGCCCGCGCGAGGGGATTCGGCCAGATTCTGTGGCTGTACGGCAGCGAAGGCTACTGTACAGAAGCCGGAGCAAGCAACTTCTTCGTCGTATGGAAGAACAAGGCAGGAAAGACCGAGCTCGTCACGGCGCCGTTAGACGACAGATTGATCTTAGACGGTGTTACCCGACGCAGTCTCTTGCAGCTTATCCGTGAGCGTCTAAGCGACGAGATCGAGATTGTTCAGAGAAAATACACTATCCAAGAGGTGATCGAAGCCAACGACGAGGGACGACTCCTAGAATCCTTTGCGGCCGGCACAGCTGTGAGTATTTTCTAATTATCTCTAGGAGCTCAGGGAAACATCGAGCATATTACTAACTTTTTAACAGTACTTCGTCTGCCCGGTGTCACTCATCCACCACCGCGGCCAAGACATCCAGATCCCCATGGGCAAGGCGGGCGAAGGCGGCCCATACACCCTGTACGCGAAGAAGTGGCTGGGAGATATCATGTACGGAAATGTAGACCATCCGTGGGGGGTCGTCGTACAGGAGGAGCACTAAACTCACCTAATTTTCCGACGTCGTGGCGCCGTTGCGACGCATACAACTTCTTCTATAGGTGGGATATTTCCACGGACACGAAAAGAAATTTACGAGCGGACCCTGAAATTAACGGACTTTCTCCCTCTGCCCCTTTCGTCATCGATGACATTTAGCGTTACACGACACTAGCCCGGCGACATTTCTGATTCGGCACACGGCGCCACGATCGCTATTTACTGCATTGTTACTCCGGGAAGCGTTTGAAGTCAAAAAAGTATGCACGAGCAAGTTCCTGCTTCTCGTCCTTCCGTCTTCTTTTAGCTTGCGGGTCACGACGTCAACGAGGACACGCGACATCGGAAGACCTGGACTTAATGATAATATCTAGCATTTATGAGCATGAGAATTCTTTTTCAACGGCTTCGTGACTAGAACATTTTCTTTGAAGCGAGATTCTCGAATGAACTACTACTTAGAGGATTATACAGATACCTAGTGTATTGCATGGGATATGGGGTCGGATTCATGATAGCTCCTCAAGGGCGTAACCCGAACATGGTGGGTGAACCATTATTGTCCTTAGCAGACAGACTGCACTGGTCCAAGGGATGTGGACAAACGCGTTGTTTTAGCTAAATAAATATTTTCATTCCAAAATAAGCTGGAATATAAGGGATGCGAAATGCTTTGACTTAATCACCCCCGCAACAGCTACTAACTAGACGTAGAAACAGCCATCACATATCGGCCAATTTCGGGTTTCGAGATTTGAAAGTATTCTCTGACAGCAAGATGCGCTCACTCACACCGAAAATTTTCGAACTCATTTCGTGCAACCACGGCATCTTCAACGGCTGAGAAAGGAATGCAGGATTTTCCCCGCTTCTGTTTCGATGTTCTTGAGTAATTCCTAGAACTCAAATCAGTACATAATTATAGCATTATTTTGCAACTTTGGGGCGTAGGTTTTGGCTTACCTCCTCATACACAGCCATTTCCTCGAGTACCGCCTTTTCTGCCTGATCTAGATCCGACTCGAATTCTGAAGAACCAGCACCATTATGGCTGACGTGCTCTGAAACGGGCTCCTTTGGTGACAACAGACCCAGGTCCGAGATGATCTCTCTTATTTCTGCGTCAGTCTGTTCCCACTCAGCCCAGAGTCGGCTGATCTCAGCCTCAGTGCTGTCGATTTTCTCCTCCAGCGCGGAGTACGCGGCGCCTATAGCAATGGTGACGGTGCGAGCGTGACCACTCTCGTCAGTCGCCGTGTAGTCCACATCCAGATTCAGCATCGGCGAAACGAGGGACGATATTTCCGAACTTAAGGAAAGTATTTGCTTGAATTTCGTTTTGGTGGATGATTCACTAGCTGCGGAAAGCTCTGATTCCACTGAAGCAAGTGAAGATCGTGCAGCGCTGTGAAGAGTTGCGCGTAGGTGGGTATAACGATCTAGATGGGAGTTAGTGAAGATAGGATGAATGAGAACATCAACCTACCTTCAACTTCTTTGACTAGCGGTGACTCGGAATCAGGTGAAGGGCTAAGTCGTCGACGACCGTGTTGGCGGTTTGGAGGCTGATCGTCCTCGTCCATATTTGGAAGCCCCTTTTTCTTTCGCTGGGCAATATCTAATTGACGTCTCTGCTTGCGTGGGGGTTCCCAGTTCATATATTCTTCGGGATTCTCATCGCCCGGACCCCAATTAACATATTCTTCAGGCTCATCTTCATCGCCCTCACCATAGAGACGATGCTTCAAGGTTTTAAATCGAGATGAAGAATCGCCCTTGGGGGGTGCAGGAGGCTCTTCCGAACGGAGTCGGGAGAACATGGTGATTTTCTAGACAGGGTATGAACTGATGATTTAGACGACTTGTCACCAAAGACGAATTTGAGGAAGAGAACAGAAAATCAAGGTTTCAGTGAAAGTCGCAGTTTCTCTATGCAAATAAATCAATTGGCCTCCTATGAGATCAAATCTAGAAAGAGCATCCGCATCTGGGTATAAGAGAAGCAAAAATGAGAGAAAGGGTGCTCGTCCCAAATGCCTACGTTACCCTCGTTCTTTCCCATCCACAATCAAGGCCATTAACTGATTACTCCCCCCTTTTCTATCCTTCTCTCGCAATGCCAAAAAAAGATAACTCAACAAATACCCATCCTTCCCAGTCCTCTCATCGATTTTTTTACCTATGCATCTACCAATTCTCCCTTGATGAAGAGAGGCATGATCTGACCGGGCGCCACCCAAACGTCTGTGTGCTTGATGGCAGCATACAGAGACCTGATGAATCCGGAGTGTGCGGTGATGGCGATGTAGGTGTTTCTGTCGTGAGTCCAGATGTCATGCAGAGCAGAGCTCGCTCGCGCGGCAGCATCTCCCTCCGTCTCTCGTACGTCGGACTTCCACAGCTCATCTCTCTCGGTCATGTCATCTCCGACCTGGCAAAAAGGGAAGTTGGCCTGAATCATGCTTTTCCTGCTGCGACGGTCACACGTGTGGACTCCGAAGCGTTCCCGGAGGTTCTCCATGACGGTAGCGTGGGTTAAAGAAGATCCCCAGATGATGCTCGTCGTCTCGAGGCAGCGCGTTAAGGGGCTTGTGTATACGCTTTGCGGGCTATAAATGCGACCGCTGCCAACATGGCGTCTTACTTCGGCAGCTTGTTGCTGTCCAGTAGATGTAAGGTGAGAGTCCGCCCAAGTGCTACGGTCATCACCGTCGATGCGCGACCAATAGCGCTATCCTCACGTTTTAGTAATCCTGGGGAAATTTTGATATAGGGATCATTTAGGTGCGTTGACTTACCTCCCATTCGGCCCTTCCTACCTCTCTTTCCTTCACGTTGTGGTAGCCCTCGCCATGTCTGAGGACGTATATCACTTTCCACTCAGCCTTCCCCTGTCCGTGTTTGTTCAAGTGGTTAATGAAGTACTGAAAGCGAAGCCACTGGTCGCTTGCGCCTTGTCGCCTAGCTTCCTGTTCCTCTTGGGGAAGTTTGGCGAAGTCTCTCCAGAATTTACGGTCTGTTTCATACTCGCGCTCCTTGATGCCAAACTCGTCTCTTGTTTTCTATATTCCAATTAGCATCAACATGTCAATGTTCTTATCTGGGCGCTAAAACGAAGATCTCTTCTTACCGCTCGAAACACCGGACCTTCGGGTTCTTCATCGTGCAAGAAGAAACCCGGCACCGCTGTATACTGCATGACCTTCATTTTTGCTGTAATTTCGTTGATATTGCTGTAAGGGTTGTTGTTCTTTTTGATAAGCCAAGATGCGAAGACTGAGACTATGATGAACAAAAGTAAAACCTGTCCAAGCATTGCGAGAAGCTTAAAATAAATAGGAAATACCAAGGATCTTTCTAAGCACAAAATTACAAAAATTCAGTGAGTTTGACCCTATTCACTGATTGTCAGCACCGTTGTTGAGAGAGGCTGAGACACGGGTGCCTGATTCAGAGATTGAACCGATGATGACGGTCGTGAACAGGTACTGAATAAGCGCTTCGACCTGCAGCTCAGCTGCGCCACCGCCAAAAGGTGGTTGGGTCATGTCGCACAAGCTTCGAGGCCGCCGGAAACAAAAGGGCTTTGTTTGCCTCGACTCGATCGAATTCGGACAAACAATGTGATTCTTCCAAATAGGCATTATTCGAGAACAAAGCAATTCGTCCCCTGATTGAAATGCGTTGCTTCAATTGCTGCATACAGTCTGGGAAGCATTGGGTACATCAGATTAAAGGGAATAAGCGTTCGAATAATACACGTTCCGAAAACCTCAAACACTACGAAGTCAGTGAGAAGTCGAAACAGTTGAAGCCATTTTCGTATTCAACTGTAGCGCTTCCCGTCGACAACAGCCCCACAACAGGCCTCAAAGTCATTCGACTTCTTAGAATATTCCCGACACTCACGTTGGATGGCTTATTGGAATGCTCGATTTTCACTGTTGAATTGAATGAGACTCAGACTCACCACTATGATGCTCTGTCGTACACATGGGCAACTGAAGACGAGGCCGAAAGCCACAAAAAACCCGAATTGAAGTGCGACATCATTTGTAATGAGGGCCTATTATCAATAACAGAAAACTTGTTCAACTGTCTGACGCACCTGAGGGAAGATGGGTATTATCGAGATCTTTGGGTCGACGCGATATGTATCAACCAATGCGACCAGGATGAGCGTAGCAAACAAGTCACTATTATGGCGGATATTTATGAGTCGGCCGAGTGTGTGAAAGTATGGCTAGGTGCTGCCGATGAATCTACACCGTTAGCATATGATTTGATAGAGCGCTTGGGTATGTTGTCGGAAGACGATTTAAAATCGATTAAGCCTCAGCCTCAAGCATGCGAAAATGAGCACAACGATAAGCTACTACAGCACACAAACTCACATCAACACTGGGCGTCACTCGTCTCTTTTTTCGAGAGGAGATGGTTCACTCGAGCTTGGGTGGTTCAAGAACTCGTTTTCGCGCGTGAAACCAGTATCATGTGCGGTCATCACGAGTTCAATTGGGAAACGCTGGTTTCTATATCAGACCATATGGCAAATCAGACATCCGCCAATACTTACAACACACGATGCTCGTTTAAGAAACCTACAAAGTTAGCCGCGGTTAGGAAGGACATTCGCGCTAAGAGAGACAATATTTTACTGCGCAGTCTGATTAGATGTCGCACTTACGAAGCCTCCGATCCTCACGACAAGGTGTACTCACTACTTAGTCTTGCACAAAAGCAGAACGGCGGCAATGGATTGAAGCCCAACTATGATAGCAGCATTTCAAGTCTCTATACTGATGTTGCTAAGGATATCCTGAAAAATTCGAATGACTTGCATGTCCTGGCTCATGCGGAAGGTAACGACTTCAGGGACGTTGTTGGGCTGCCGACATGGGCCCCTGACTGGAGTGTCAATAAGGATCTCGGTTTACGAATCACGGGATACGAAAGATATAATGCTGCTGGTGAGCTAGCAAACTTTCAAGAGTTTCGTGGAGAGCGCACTCTCGTATTGAAAGGCTTCCAACTCGACACAACCAGTCGAACCGGATGCACGAAAGAATACGTGAATAAGAAGCAGAAAGAATGCGTGAATAAGAAGCAGAAATGCGGCGACTGGCTAGAGCTACTAGATGAGCTCGAGCGTGAGTATCCATTCAAAGACCACAAAGACGCATTCTGGCGAACCCTTCTGCTAGATACCGGTCCGCGTGGAGTGGTACCGATTAGGAGCCCTTGGGAGAACGCTTTCGAAGTTTGGATGGATATTTGCTTGCACGAGCCATCAGATGAAGAGAAGGCAAGGGCTGACGAGTTTGAAACCTCATTCACCCATTCTCTAAATCTCCGTCTTTTTAGGACGGCTGGTGGGCATTTGGGCTGCGGCACAACGTCTTGTAAAGTTGGTGACTCGATTTGGATTGTTCAGGGCTCAAGAGTGCCTCTGATTCTCAGGCCTACACTTTGTGGGAATGGAGAAGAGATAACCTACGACCTTGTTGGTGGGACATATCTCCATGGATTTATGCAAGGCGAGGCATTGGAAGGTAGAGAATTTCAGGAAATTTCTTTGGTATAGATACCCGCATTTTTTTAATGGTTTCAGGATATTACGACTTTATGGGTTATAGGTTATGGGTTACGGATTACGGATTACGGATTACGGTTATAGGGGTTTGGGAGGTTGGGTTTAGAGGGCCATGTTTCGATATATTATACCAGCAACGATTTCCTTTTCATATCTTTCATTATTTCATATGTCATCTCAAGAAGATCTTGAGGATCTAACTGTTCTTTCATTTTTCTAAGTACCTACCTAGTCAGCGCCAATGAAATCGCAAGATGTACTAGTGCTTCACTGTCATCATGACAAACACACCAATACACTCACTCATTAGACGACAAGAAATCGTAGACAATATTATGAATTAATGTATCTAAATCACCTATCTACGTGGTATATGCTTTTATTCTATATGCACGCTGACGATGATCGCCACACGGCGTCGTCATGAAGTCATCGCAGCCAAACGTTTCTCATAAATACCCGTCGCTTGCACAACGGCAATATCCTACACGTGTTTAGGTATGCTATTTGGAAAATAATTTGCGATTTTACTGCGAAAATGCTGTTAGCTGTCACGAAGAAAGACCTAAATGAGAAAGACAAGATACTCACAACATCAATCCACCTCGCCATCCACTTCTCAACTGTGGCTTTGGCCTCGTCGACAAGTCCGAGTTCTAAAGAAGTTACTAATTAGCGAATCTCTAAAGAGAGTCTTATAACCAGGCAAAGCGATATAAACTTACCGAGGAGTAATTGCACACCACCACGGATACCCGACTCAAGCGCAGACGCGATCCAAGCATGCGTGTAAGACGTCTGCTCGCCGACGAAAATCATCTAGACCCCATAGTTAGTCACTCATCCCTCCAGATTGGAAATGAGTTAATCATGATTAAACTCACGTTATTGTACGTCTTAAAGTACTCCGGCAAATACAACTGATGCTGTCCAATCGTCGGGGCCGCCCAACTTCCTCCCTCATACGGATCCATCATCCAGCACCGTCTATTATACTTGCCTGTGTATTGCTCCCGCGCGACTTCGCCGTGTATCTCTGCCATGGCGTCGACCATGTACTGCACGTGCTCCGCCTCGGGGACCGAGACCCAGCGGGCCCCCCAGTCGCCCGACGCGTACGAGGCCAGGATCGTCGCGGGCCCGGTGCAGTTTAGGCAGTACGAGGGGTAGCAGATCGAGCCGATGCCCGGGATGTCGGTGGAGGTTGAGCAGCCGCCGTAGATGGGGTTCTCGTAGTGCTCCCAGAAACGCGTTTTGTATTCTAGGGCGACTTTGCAGGCCGCTTCGAAGGGCATGTTGGAGATTGCGTTGGAGATTGTTGTGGGGAGGTCTGAGAATGGTTAGGGTTTGAAGGTTTGGAAATGAGAAGGGGACTTACAGGGAAGCCTCATCTTCTTGACGATGGAGAAGGGCAGGGCGAAGACGGCGTAATCGTATGTGGCGTTCTGGAATGTCTTGTCGGTGAATTTGTTCCTCCACTGCAGCTTGACCTTCTTAGTGTCGTCTAGCCACTCCACGCGCTCGATCTTGCGGTTCATGGTCGTGACCTTGTCGACTAAGGGGTGGAACGACGTAGGGAGTCGGCTCAAACCTCCGTCAATGGTTTTCCAGGTCGCGGCGTCGAAGTATACGCCTTCGTACAGGGAGTCCCAGAACGAACTTGCGTCACCGCTGAGTACGTCGGTGTCGTTCAAGGAGGCGTTTAGGTAGTTCACCATGTAGGCGAATTCAGACCAAACATCACCGCCGAGGCCACCAAGACCATTGACTATAACGATGGTGAGCAAATAATCCTAAATCTGGAAAACCTCATTAGTAGCTTACCTAAAAAGTCCTTGTGGGCCTTGAACATGTTGGTCGCGATCTCAATCATGAAAGTCTCATTAGCGGAGATCGCGTCGATCTTGCTAGACAACGCCGACGTGGACGGGTTGTCGGGATAAGTGACCTTCAGCGAAGCATTCTCGCTGACTTGGGTCACAGTTGGTGGTAGTCCATTATCTAGCTTAATGCCGTTGTGATAGTACAGCCCATTAGGACTAGACTGGTGCCAGGGGATGAAATCAACGCTCCAGTTCTTATTGTAGTTGTTGATCTTGTTCATCTCACGAGCCAATTGGAAGACCAGTTGGTGGTCCGTGATGTTGTAAGACTCGTTCGAATACACGATGGTTTCCGGGAAGCGCATAGGTCCCATCTCTTGGTAGGAGTAGTCGAACGGGCCACCAGTCAGATACTCGGTATGGACTCTTCCACCGAGCCGTTGAGCAGCCTCGATAATCTTCACGTTCGTCATTCCGGCTTGCGTAAGCACTAGGTAAGTCATCAAACCCGACATACCCGCTCCCACGATAGCCACCTCCTTGCACTTGGCCTCCTTAGCATCGAAGGCGTTGATCTCCTTGTTCTTGAGCAGCTCGACGCCGTCGAACCATGGTCCCCATGCGTCGATACCGGTAGCGTTCGACATCTCAATGCTGTTGGCGCCTCGTCTCTTCAACTTCCTCCTGCTGAGTCGCTGCGGCTCGCTACGGCCAATCAGAGATCCCAATTCGTCCCATGCCGAGATACATCCGTCGAACCACGCATCATCCGGTAGAACCCATACCATCCGCGAGTCCTTGGCGCCCGTGCCTCGGCCAACTGTGTGGTGAGCCTCGCTGATGGCCTTGTTGTTGCAGCGGCCGTAGGTATACGTCACCTCGCCGTCGATGGGTACATCGATCGATATGTGAATATTTGTGAGACGCGAGTTGAGTTCCGAGCGAGTCTCAAGTTTCACCGGAAGAGCTGAGGAAGCCGAAGCTGTAGCCGCCTGGCTCGCCAGAGCGGCGAGGGTTAGCCAGAACATCTTTGAGACTTGAAGTGAAGCGTGAAGAGCTGCAGATCGAGCAACTAACGACGGCCTCTATTGACTATTCTACGATATATATATATACCTATCCTATTGTCTCATTCCATGCTGACAACCGAGCCCAATCTCCGCCGGCCCTATGAGAAGCCGCTATCGCAATGTTTCCGGGCCGAAAGCGAGGCCCCAGCCATGACATTTACTCGTGGCCGGATAGATAGAGAATAGGGCGTAGGGGATCTCGATACGAAAAAGTGTCGCTAGCCTCGCATGGACCGCTCGATCTGATAGGAGTACTTCATGGTAGTATTGTTCGAGAGGTCTCCCCGAAGCGGTAGGTGGCTAAGATAAGAACGTGAGAGAATATCAACTACGTACGACGTGGCTGTCATCCAGGGACCCTTTCCTTGTTCATGGAATAAGCTTGTGAAGCGTGAACGTAGGTAAGCTGGCTACCTTGTTGACCGCTTTGACGGGTTGTCGTTCAAGAAGTGCAACTTTTAGATAATCTCATAACCTCATCAAACTGGGTCAGGAACTAGCTGGGTCAGGGTTCCAAGTAGCTGGACCGGAGTGCGCCCTTTGCGGGGATTCTTATCTAGGAACGTCTGGCAAGCTTGGGTTGGTAAGCATGCGCCCTCCGCGTGGCTTTCGATCCGGGGGCTCCATAACGGACGTTAGGTAGGTTAGGTCGGACTTAACGTGAGGTTATCGGTGACGTCCAATCGGCGAACGTTGGTGATTCTTGCTCTAACACCTGTATGGCGGTGATAATGTCCATCTTAATGTAGGTGATGGTGATGATGGTGAGACGGGTACTGCCGTAAGCCCTGTCTTCTGGCGTGGACTCCACAATGGAATATTTCCTGAATCGGAAACGATAGCAGTTATCTATAGCTATCCATGGGTGTTAGTTAGGTGAAGATAACCTAACTGTCGTTACCTAAACCCTTATAGTAACAATCTGAATAATATACTAATCAAATTGATAACTATTAAGCATCTAACCTCTCCGATTTCCATATGTACGTCTTCGGTGTCTCAAAGGAGATAGATCGCGTCGTTGGTAATGGTCAACAAATGCGAGATTTAGCCTCGCGATCCGGAAATTTCTGCTGTCGTCATCATTTTCGGAGAATAGCTCTCCCCGCATCGGCGTAAGCCTAAAATGAAGACTTTTATCGCGCCCTTCTGTGGCGAGCTGAGGTTGCGAGTGAATGATAAGCTGACAGGATACTCATGGATGTACCTAGGGCCTAGGTATAGGTGGTATGCATCCCGCTCTTAAAAGATACGACCACGAACAAATCGAGTCGCGAAATTGCGACGCCCATACTCCATCCTTTTCGCGATACGGAATTGGAGAAAAGTTGGAGAAAATATGCCGACTTTATGAATAATTGCTTGAAATAATGCAACAGGTTCACCGAAAACATGGCTCCCAGACTCGAGTTCCCGTTGTCTCAGATCAATGTCAAGTTGCAGTTTGAGTGGTCAAAATTAAAGCCATGGATGGCGAAGTGCAGTTAAGCTGCAGCATTGGGCGGTCCATAGAGCCTCAAAGCTATCCGCCACAAGCGGACATAGTCAGCCTAGGCATATGCGGGGAGAGCTATCACGCCATCGCCCTAGGTCGCCTGTCGAATTATCGAAGGAATTCTTGATCCATATTCTATTCAAAGCCTCACGCCGAGGCTCAACCCGTGAGGGCTATGCTTTTGCTCGATTTGAATACGGGAACTTTTGAATTGAGGGCCAATATGTAAACAGAATATATCGATGAGGGCTCTCTCCTTTCTCTGGAAGAATTAGGGATAAACCACACGAAGATTTCATTGTAATTAACAAGTCATTTAGCAATATGGCAGAAGCACTTACACTGATCGGAGGCCTTGCTGCTATCATGCAATTGAGCGGAAGCATGATACAACTGACAAGAACCTTACGTAAGTGCGTGGATACTATATGCTCTGCGCCCAAAGAAATCGAGTCTTTCATACTCGAGACCTCTATATTCACTGCCCAGCTGGGCTATTTCCATAGCCTGACGAAGGAGTTTGCTACTAGGCTGAACCAAAATTACAAGACTACAAGAGCCGACTTGATTCGCAAGATCGCAAGGCAATGCGAATTGGTCAAGGACGGATTCGCTCACTTTGTACAGCGCTTTGTCGAAATCAATAACTTTGATCATGACTCTAATCTCGCGCCATTCCATACGCCCTGGGCTCGATTTCTGTGGCTTTGGAAGAAGCCTGATATACCGGAGTTACGACTGAGCATCCAAAGTGCGATAAGCAATCTTGTGCTTCTCTCAAGCTGCTTTCAGCTAGAAGAGAAAATTGAAACCCACGGGAAGAATGATGAGATGTATGTGAAGTAAGATGCTTTATGATGCTTCGCCACTAACCTTGTTAGTAAAATGCTCAAATGGCAGCTCCAAGACTATAAGTTGATGGCTGCAAAGCTTAGGGATGAACTGGCTAAACGCCAGAATCGCAAGCATCCATCAGAAAGGTCGCCCAAAATAGATGATTTAGAGAAATACGTCGACGACATGATCCATTCACAAGAGCCTCTAATTGCCAGATTATCAAACGAAGAAATGGTCCCAGTAGTCATGACCGAGCATGGCATCGTTCCCGCACGTCCATTGTCGAGCCATAGCGCAAATGAGAGGTTAAAGAAAAAGGTTGCTCGAGCTCGCTCGTGGATAGTGATTCGGTAAGTCTCTAGACTCTAGGTCTATTTTAGAGGCGCGAAGGGCATACTATTAACATCCGAGAAAGTGGACGGGACGACAAGTCGACTAGATAAAACGCCACAAATCGCTGGCCAACCCCGCTGGGAAGTAAATCGACAAAAAGAGACAGGGTTTTTGAACTCGGGTAATCGCAGAAAACCAGACGTATCCGAGACAACTCACGACGGTGACCCGCAACTACCCGGTGGCTTGCCAACACCTACTCCCGTAGAAGAGCGGTCAGAATGAGGGGACCCGTCACCAGTCCCCATTCTCCAAATGCCCCTCAGCGAGTGACTCGAATTGTTTGCAAATAAGCTGCAAAATTTCAAAAGATGGTAGTCCTAGCCCGTTTGTGCCAATAGCATCCTTTGGGGACCTGGGTCGAGAAGACGGCCGCGACGACCAAGACCACAATCGCCTGTTGATTGGAGGTGGATAAGGTTAAGTTGGCGAGGTTGCTGATGAGTGAATTGATCCTTCGATCAAAGAAGGATGATGGAAATTTTTGCGAACGGATGGTTCAGGCTCATTGACATTTCACTTATGTTTGGTTTTAGAGTTTCATAAAAGTTGAGGCGTTCAATTGTGTATCACGAAAACGAAGACTACGGATTACCTAATCGTTTATACTCTAAATATTAGTGGTAAAATAGAGGAAGGAACTAGTGGATCCTCGGTTAAAGTTCGAGATCGTCAAGCGCTCTCCGCGGGCTGCCCCTGACTACCGGAAAAAGCGGGCGAAAATTAAGTCAGGTCCAATCCCAAAACAATAAAAAAAAAGGTGACTAGAAATGGAATGGGCCAGGGTCTCATTTAAGCTGATTTACGCTTTTCTGTTCAAGTTCAAGTGACGACTTCTAATATTTCCAATTTGATGAGCACTAACTTGCCCGTCGTCCACTCCTTCAGTTCTTTTTTTCATTATACTTGGAGCGTTCTTCTTTAATTTGGAAATGTCGTCACGATACTCTTTACGTGCGACTCCTCGGTATGTTCGCATTGTCCCCTTTTAATTACTTTTTGTTTTTGTGTCGTGTTTTGTTGTACGGTGGGAAAATCAGACGATTCGCGATGGGATTATGGTTTTGTGGATTTGAAATTGGAATTGAGAGGTGCAACAAAGCACAGCATTGATGACAACATTTACTAATGCGAACTATGGCATTGCAGAAAGAAGGAGCTCTTCGATGGTATGGTAGAAACACCTGGTCGCCGTTCGACGCGACGCAAATCTCAATTTCCTATTGACGGCGCGTCTGATGATGGCGATTCGAGCTCTGCCGCCGAAACTGCCACCAGCAGATCTACTAGATCTAGATCTGTGCGACGTCGTACAATGAGCAAATTCCTGGAGAACATAGACGATTCTGATGTCCCACCGAAGGAGGAAGAATTCAGTCCTGTCCCCGAAGACAAATTGACAGCTGTCCTTAACGAAGAGACCAATGGAAATGGTAAAGAGTCAAAGATCAACGGACACTCGAACGGTCATGCGAATGGATACGCCAACGGCCACACTAACGGCCACACCAATGGACACGCCAATGGAAGCGCAAATGGACATGCCAAGGACCAGGTCGTCGATGGTTGGAAGCCGGGTATGGATCCGAAAGTCGACCACTCCGGAGTCTTCGAGTTCGGAGGCAGTTTCGGCACTCTGGCTCTCATGATCGGATTCCCTACCCTCATGTACTACATGTGGATCGGTGCTACCTACTATGATGGCAAATTCCCTTTACCTGAAAATGGCGAGTCTCTTCCTGAATTTGGCCTACGCATGTGGGAACTTATTTACACCGGCGCATTCCCTTCCCTGCGAGCATGGAAGATCTACTGGGTTTACTACGTCTTCGAGGCTGCTTGCTATCTGTTCATGCCCGGTGTCTGGGGTCAGGGTAAGCCTCTTCCTCACGAGGGAGGCAAACAACTCAAGTACTACTGCTCCGCCTATGCTAGCTTTTACTTTACCATCGTCGTCATGGCCGCGTGCCATTTCAGTGGTGTATTTAAGATCTACACCTTCCTTGACGAATTCGGCCCCCTCATGTCTGTCGCTATCCTCTCCGGCTTTCTCTGTGCGTTCGTCGCATACTTCTCTGCCATCCTCCGTGGCGCGACACACCGAATGACGGGTTACCCGATCTACGACTTTTTCATGGGAGCTGAGCTCAACCCTCGCATGTTCGGAATCCTTGACTTCAAGATGTTCTACGAGGTTCGCATTCCCTGGTTCATCCTCTTTGGATTGAGCTGTGCGGCCGCGGCGCGTCAGTATGAGAACTATGGTTATGTCTCTGGAGAGGTCTTGTTCCTGGTTATGGCCCACTACCTCTACGCTAATGCCTGCTCTAAGGGTGAGCAGCTTATTATCACGACATGGGACATGTACTACGAGAAATGGGGTTTCATGTTGATCTTCTGGAATATGGCTGGCGTCCCTCTTTCGTACTGCCACTGCACTCTCTACCTCGCCAACCACGACCCCTCCGAATACGCCTGGAACAAGTACGCCTTGGGCGCTCTCTTCGTCACCTACATTTTTGTGTACATTGTTTGGGATCAGGCCAACGGACAGAAGAACGCCTTCCGGGCTAGGGAGCGTGGCAACCTCGAGAAGCGTAAAACCTTCCCGGCTCTCCCTTGGATCTACATTGACAATCCCAAGTATATCGACACTGCGACCGGCGACAAGATTCTTGTCGATGGTTGGTGGGGATACGCGCGCAAGCTTCACTACACTTGCGATGCTTTTTTCGCCATCAGCTGGGGTTTAATCACGGGTTTTAACAGCCCCTTCCCTTGGTTCTACCCCGTTTTCTTCTGCTGCATGATCACGCATCGCGCCATGCGGGATATTGAGCGCTGCAAGAACAAGTACGGTGATGCGTGGAAGGAATACGAGAGACGTGTTCCCTACCTTTTCATTCCGGTAAGCCCTTCACCATTATTTCATTTCGAACTTAGCTAACAAGGAATTTCAGTACGTTATTTAGATTATATAAATGGCGACGTTGGATCGCATATCTCCAGGATTATCTCCCCATTTTTTCGTTTCGATATTAGGGGAGCAGCATTGCATGATGCGAAAGCTTGCGGCCACTCGCGGTTTTTTCTACGTACATAGTTTTTCTAGATTGCTTACGCCCTATTTAATGGCTGCAAGCCAAACAGCATGGACGACGATGCTGTGGAGAAACGAGCCGAAACGTACTTAATGTCCCATCACGGTCTTAATAAAAATCTGATTAAACGATACTTTTGCCTCGGATGAAGAAAATAGTGAACTAGGCCCCTGAGCTTTGAATTTCGTGATTTCGTATTACCACAATGCTATGCTATGCCTCGTTCATCATCATGGAGTTTACGGATACCTTTTAACATTAACATTTCGGATATAAACACTCATATCTTCTTCCCTTCCCATCTAAAGCATCTCTAGAACAGGCACTCCCTTACCCTTCCCGTGCCCCCTAACTCATATTCAACCCATCTCCCCACGCCTCTCCGCCCAGTCACTAACACAGCCCCAGGGTTCATAACATGACACCCCTCATACGTAACACAAAACGGCGGCGCCGTCGGGTCCGCGAGCACCATAGCCGTAGGCAACGGATACAAATGCAGCGCACCAGCATGATCCCAGTGGACAGGACGAATCGCATGACGGAAAGGACACAAGTACCCCTGATCCAGCACCGTCTTAACCAATTTCCTCGCCGAGTGCACATCGTGCGGGATTTCCATCTCAGCTCTAGCTGCCAATTTCGCGTTCGTTGGAGCTGAATCAACGTCCATATCGTCAATATCCACATCGTCTGTATCCCTAGGTCCCTCGTTCTCGTGTTCGTATTCGTTTTCGTTAGCGGACTTCGAGGACTTCAACCTAACCGCGGTCCGCCTCAAGCGCGCAGACATATCGTCGCGGAACAGGACAATCTCATGACTCGGTCCGAACACCGACACCCTCGCCGGATTACTCGTCCAAATCGCCTCCCCGCCCTTCCTCCCCTCAGCCCCCACCCCCCCGATCCCCGCCTCCGCATTCGCAGTGGCAAACGCCCTCCTTACCCGACTCGTAAACAGATCCGGTACTTTTCCTCTAGGCAAGGGGACGGCGGCCCCGCCGCCGAAGGCAGAGGCCCAGCCGTCGTTGTCGCCGGGGAGGAAGACGAAGGAGGAGGCGGAGAGAAGGGTGGGGAAGTCGGAGAGCACGGAGGCGAGCGCGTCGAAGTACTCCTTGTACTCGACGGAGGCGCCCGAGGCGCCGCCGCCGGCCATCACCGCGTGCCGCGTGAAGTTGCCCGCGAGCACGAAGGACATGGGCGTTGACCCCTCGGGCTCCGTCGCGTACAGCGTTAGGATCTTGCGGAGGGCTTGGAGGGCCCGCGGTTGGTCGAGGTTTAGCTCGCCGATGATTACGATGCGCGTGCGGCTGGGCGTGTCGGTGGAGTGAGAGGGAAGAATGGAGTCCGGGTCTGAGTGGGAGAGGTGCTGGCGCGCTTGTCGCGCGAGACGGGCTTCGAGCTTGCGCATCTTGGGACCCGCGGCCCGCTCGCTGCCTACGCCGAGGAAGTCGATCCATCCGAACCCGCCGCCGATGGTGTGGTCGTCGGGGCCGGTGGCCACGCCGAGGGTTGCTTTGCGCTTCTCGCAGGGTGGTTGGCCGAGGAAGAAGCCTTGGAAACGACCGCCGATTATACCACCTACGCCGTTGCTACCTCCTAGACCCTTGCCCGTCGACTCTTCTTCCTCTTCGTACACGCCGTCGACGAGCACGACCATGCCGGGCGTGAACCACGCCGAGTCTTCGGGTATAGCTACCGCATGCGATAGATCGAGGGAGATCGTTCCGGTTAGGTCGCTTATTGCTAGCCCGCCTGTTGGGAGGACCGAAAGTAGGCCCAAGAGCATGTGATGGCTACCATGTCGACCAAGGAGGTTTGCGATCGGCGTAATCTTATAGGTTTGTTGGGATGTTAGGCTAGAGGAATTGGATCTTTTGAGGGAGGGGGCTGCCTTGGTTGTTGCTACTGTCGAACTTTGGAAGGATTCGTTTCGGAGGAGTCTTTGGTGTATGACGTTGTATCTATTTCGGAATAGAGTTGTCTTGTGGGATGCTGGTGGCATTAAAGATGGTTTGGAGGGGTCCCTTAGAGTATTGTAAGCCGCCTTGATACTTTAATAAATGGTTGGGGATGCTTAGTTACTTTTCAAAGTGTTTCTTCGCAACATTGTATAACATGCGCGGTTGGTCATATGCACTGACAACCTTCAGCCAATGCCTTGGGTGGTTGAGACCTTCTTCCTCTTGCTCATTTTCTTCGACGCCTAGCGCTGACATGCCAAAGCTCGTCTCAGTATCATTGCGAGACAGAGCCTTCGACGGTCTAAGCCCCAGTCTTGTGTTAGACAAATCGAGGTCCTGGCTAGAATCTAGAGCCAGACTATTTTGTCGACTTAGTTCTCGTCCGGTTACTATTCTCCCACCACTCATGTTGCCTTCTAGTGTTTTGAGGATGTCTTTCAGCTCTTGACTGGCGCCATCCACTATAACACCTCCATTTCTGTTCTTCCAGCTCTTTGCCGTCTCTTCTAGGACCTTCTCTGCTAGTCCCTCTTCGCGCCATCCTGAACCACAATGTCGGCCGATGAATGTTGCCAATTCTTGTAAGGCGGTGGAGGTAAGCGTTAAGCTATGCTTTTTAGTAAAGGTTCGGAATGCTAGAGGTCTGAGAGTGGCAGGTGGAAGGAGAATCGGTAGGATGGTGGCTTTGGTCGGCGGCGCTATAGCAAACGGTTTGAGAGTGTGAGCGGGAGTTCCAAACGCTGGTGACGAAGATGGGATTGGGTTCGCGGGAGCAGGCGTCTTCGGCGCGAAGATTGACGCAGCTAGGGACTTGTTTCCTTGCATTGTGACTTATTTTGGCTTGTGGAAATTCCCATTTCTTTAGCTATGAGTACACAAAAATGAACCAATACACAATCTTGCATGTGGTCTCGTAGATAATGATTTGATAATTGATATTTCGATGGGTCTTGAGCAGGAAAGCGCGTCCTCCGCGTTTTACGCGTTAATGACTTAATGGCCTACAGGGGTCCACTAATCACCGCGCGGGGGCACTTCTGAAGCCCTGGAGCTTTTTTTTCTTCACCCTACTCCACTATATCTGCAGGGAACACTACGTCACTCAGTGCTATTAGTGGGAGCTTCAACCCCCTAAAGCTCTACAAATAACCTTGAAATTTCCATTTTTGATGGTAGAAACCACCAATTGACAACCTCAAGATGCTGTTGTCACGAATTCGGGTAGCTCCAACATGTAGGAATATATTATCGCATCGAGGATTCTCTACGTTGAGTAGCAACCCCCACATCGTCAGTAACACCCCATATGTCATCATATCAAACATCGATATTTAACTGGATTTTCTCGCTCATATTGCTCTTCAAGAAAGCATTCCGTACGAACCAGGTGGGTGTTCAAGATGGGTACATCCTCACATATCTTGGTACCGATCCGCCAAGCTCTATACTAAACATTGGCTATACAACCGCTCTACCACCAAAGCCCGACTCCTTTCGTGAGAACAAGAAATTCCTACCCATCTTGATGGATGTTCTTCGGAATCATGCTTCTCAGGACCCAGACCTTCTAGCTCAAGCAAAAGCCTTTGCTGGGCCTGGTGGAGCAACGCTCGGTTCGGGCGGTGCATTCTTCCCTCAGCAGCGAAAGCAGCGAGGTACAAAAGGGACGGCGTCCGGTTTAGGCGGCGGAGCAAGCGCTCAAGGAGGCGCTGGGGGCGCAGGAGTAGGAGGACATATCCATCTCAGCGACTTGAGGAATCCACCCGACTATGGCAGAATAGCATTTCCAGAGGATATTCTTGGTAGCATTGAGGTTGATGGTTCTGGAGACATTATAGGAGAGTTCCAGCCTAGCGGGACATATCGCATCGTTACCAACGAGGGAATGTGAGCTTTCGGGAATCCCCAAATTGGCACCTCCGACCTCAGCTAACCACGCATTTGCACATACGCAGCCTAGGTCTAAGCGACTTTCTCAGGACAAAGCTTGTTGAAAGATTGGAGCAAGAGGAACAGAATGATAACGACAAAAATATTTAGACTCGTTAAAACTAACGAGTCCCAACAAAGAGCTTCATATACTAACATATGCTTTCTTAGCACACCCTAACACACCCACATGCATGTTGGATTAGTTGGTCAACGCCGTCGTATCATGCAATAGGCTTCTGTCAAGGAGAAAAGCGAAGTTTCCCAACTTCCAAATAACTAACTACATCCATTGCCATATCCACCGCACAAGTCTTTGTATGAATTATGAAGCAGAATAAATTGTATAGATAGTCCATTAATGAAACTTAATGTACTAGGTGGGTTAACTTCAGACTTTAAAGTGAACAAGGACTAAGGATATTGCTGGGTATTAGCGGGATATCAACTCTGCCCTTTGAGACCTACATACATGCGTACGTGATTGCATAATTTCAAAAGTCCACCCGGGCATTGTTTCGGTGGTAGGTATCACAAGCCACCAAATCAAAGACTTCCTACCCTGACGATACCTGCCAATTAGGTAAGCATACATAAAACACGTATGCTAGTGGCTCTTTCTGGGACTTCCTTTACCCTAAGCGGATCTGTGGCACCTTTCTAAGGCTGGGACAGCAGGAAAGAGCTGCATAGGTCGTTCGACATTGACATGTGAGTTCTAGACTTCAGGCAGTGGCTACCAATAGTACCGGATGTGACGGGCCGTCATTTCCTCTAAGATCTATACCTACATACATTGTTAAATGTGCTTAGTTCCAAGATTCATTTATTTTTTTCCTTCTCGTCAATCTTGTTCATCAACCCTATGCAGCTTCTTACGTAGTATAACAAAAAACGATCCCTTACTTCACGGGGCACAGGCTAGACGAAATTGTCTGTGCTGCTACTATTATTAGGGTGAGCCTACTTTTCTCCAAGCGTCTAATTGCCACAGTCATCCAAAATACCTAGTAGATTCGTGACGGTATTTGGGCAAAAAAAAAACTCTATCTAGCCAACAATTCAGCCCTCTGAGACCCTTTAAGCTAGAGCCTCAAAGCAAGTAGCGTGCTGACATCACTCAACAAGTCTTAGGTTTAGTACCTGGATCATTCAATGTTCCTCGGAACATTTAAACGCACGAGAAATTCCATGTTTATATATTTAGTGCTTAAGTCTATGATACATGGCAATCATATTTAAATCCGCCTAAGGTCCGTTACAAAATCGGGTACCCTATACATTCTCAGTCTGCCCGGGTGGATTCAATGTTAGCAAATGCGCTAATGAGCTAACGAGACTGCAGTTGGTGCCAAGAATCCCAGACACCAGACTCTCGCCAAGCGTGCATCGCTACCCTACAGCTCTATCATCCACTCACCTTCCCCCTGTTCCCCGACCCCGGCTACTGGCCCCTAGTCGAAGAGCCCCTCGTTGTTGAACGTTGCTTCATGACGATTCTCATCAACCTCGCCATCAATTAGAGACCAATAGTCTTATCGACACAAGATGGCTTCACGAGGCTTTGACGAGGAAGAGCTTTCCATGTCCTTATCTCCCTCTCTTATTCGACAAAAGAATGCTAATGGCGGTAGAGTACCCGAAATTAATGTCACTCGCCCCGCGAACGATGGCTCAAACGGCAGAGCTCGAGCTGCCAGCATGCTTGCCGAGCAGGCATCGCAGAACCGAGAGAAGTCCAAAACCGACCAGCGGATCGGTGCCTACAATATTATTAGAACATTAGGAGAAGGTTCTTTTGGAAAGGTCAAGCTGGCCGTACACAGATCTACCGGCCAAAAGGTCGCTCTCAAGATTATCGCGCGTAAGAAGTTAATCAGCAGAGATATGGTAGGTCGCGTTGAACGAGAGATCGAATATTTGCAACTCCTCCGACATCCCCATATCATCAAACTGTAAGTGATACAGACAATAGAAACACTCCTCTTTTCGAATTTTCTAACCAATCTCCCAACAGCTACACTGTGATTAAGACTCCAGCCGAGATTATCATGGTCTTGGAATATGCCGGCGGGGAACTTTTCGACTATATTGTTAAACACGGCCGACTACCCGAAGACCAAGCCCGAAAATTCTTCCAACAGATGATATGCGCTGTCGAATATTGCCACAGACATAAGGTCGTGCATCGAGATCTGAAACCCGAGAACCTTTTACTCGACGAAAACCTCAACGTCAAGATTGCTGATTTCGGTCTGAGCAATATTATGACAGATGGAAATTTCCTCAAGACTAGCTGTGGTAGCCCTAACTATGCGGCGCCAGAAGTTATCAGTGGGAAGTTGTATGCTGGACCAGAAGTAGACGTTTGGAGTTGCGGCGTCATCTTATACGTCCTATTAGTTGGCAGACTTCCTTTCGACGATGACCACATCCCCAGTCTATTTTCGAAAATTCAGCGGGGTGTCTTTACCGTCCCTCACTGGGTCCCATCGGACGCAGCTAGTCTCATCCGCAGAATGCTGCAGACTAATCCTGTGCAGCGTATCGTCATCGATGAGATTAGGCAAGAGCCTTGGTTCCTAAAGGATTTACCTCCCTACCTCGCTCCTCCTGTCGAGGAATTCCTCAACACTGGCGTTGACCCCAACAGAGCCATCAGACCAAGTGACATCGCACCCAACGCCCCTCCTAAAGTCCAGGAGAAGCTCCACGAGGAAGTTACAGAGAAGATTAGTAAAACGATGGGTTACGGCAAACGCGACGTCCAGGAAGCCCTTGAGGCCGATGAACCGTCTGCTATTAAGGATGCATACATGATCGTTCGTGAGAATAAACTCATGCAAGTAAATCGTAAGTTGGCCCGTATTTCTCAAGCATTCTCCGGCCGTCAATTTGCGCCAAAGGAGTTCGGAGTATCGCTAACTCATTATAGCTGCTTACGGAACAGGTGCCGACAACCCCTACTTTGCCACTTCTCCACCGAATGTAGAAGCCGAGGATCAAATGCGTAGTGTCGCAGAAGCTCTAGGCGAAACAACATTGGACAGCAAGCGGGAGTCGCAAGGCGATTACCCCAGCGAATCTCAAGCTAGCCCGCTCGCCGACTCAGCTCGTTCTACCACTTCCACAATTACGAGCTCTTCTCCCCGTGGATACGTGAGCCATGTCGGAATTCTACCGACAAGTTTGCCCTCACTTCACAAAAAGTACCTTGAGCGGCAGAACGCTGGCATCGAAGAACCATTAGACGCTCAACCGGTGCCCGATGTTCCTCTGCAGCCTAGAACGCCTGCTGAGCAGCAAGAAGCAGCTCGCCGCCTCAAGCCCCACTCTAAGAGCGCCATGAGACTTGACGATAGCCAATACCACCCACAGACGATGACCCCGGTCGCACCTAAGAGAAGCAAGCAAGTCCGGTGGCAATTTGGTATAAGATCCCGGAATGCTCCATTTGAGGCTTTGCTATGCATCTACAAGTCTTTATCCAAGCTTGGCGCCACCTGGGTCGTGGACGAAGATTACGAAAAAGTGCATGGACCGGATCCTGCGTAAGTATTGCAAAGAGCAGCAGGTGTAATCTAGTCAGAGATACTGATCAGTTCAGGGACCCGTACGCTAAGACGCCTAACGAAGAAGAGGGCAATCCGTACGAAGGCATGTCGGCCGATGAGATCGACTTTGAGACGTTTGACCCTATCAAGTACTACAGACTGCCTGCCGATCCTTGGCATATAGTATGTCGCTGGAAGAAAGATGGTAAGTCGGTCAATTTAGATTTTTTTCAAAACGTTAATCTAATTTAATTTAGACATTCGAAGGTCATCGGTTTCTTCCGGGAACGTTACTGCCGAAGCTGCTTCCGACGACAACACTCTCGTCTACTCCGTTATGGACAAACGCAAGCAAGACTTTGTCTGGATGCGAATGGATATCCAGATATACGAGATGGACCCCAAGGACAAGGTCTACCTCGTAGACTTCAAATGCACAGGCTACGAAAGGCTTGATGGGACTCTTCTAGAAGAAAAGGCCGTTATGAGCCCCTTCCCTTTCCTCGACATGGCAGCTAAGTTGATTATGCAATTGGCTGAGGCTGATTAGAGCCGGCCTCCCAAACACACATTTCGCTCTCGGAGCTCGTCGATGACATCACAAACAAGCATTCGGGAAGGTTCTACAGGTTCATTGTTCCATATGAGATGTGTAACATCCTGAAGGTCAGTTTTGATGATGTTGATGAGGAAGAATTACCAGGATGACTCGGATTTTAATTTCGGTTCCTAAATCTCCTCGACACGAATTTGCCTCACGAATTTTACTTCTTTTCTCGGGCGACGCTAGACGCCTTAGGTCTCCTTTTTAGACATACTGGAAACTCACGAACCATATACTTGACCGCCGAACACGAAAATATTCGGCAAGGATGACAGCTGACGGGATGGCATTTTGACGCGAAAAGAAAAATGGGATGGGCATACGGAACTAGGGAAAGCATCTGCGTTGGAGTTATTGAATGAAACGTAAGGGAAACTGAATGGAGTTTGTTATACCCCGAAGGAAGAAGGCGAGTCTCTGTAGGACCACGACGACAATGACGACGGAAGGAAGGCGATCATGTCCGCAAGACATTTTCGACGGTGTCTCATCGGCTGTCTAATGGGAAAAGAGGGTCGACTGTTACACAGACGTGATAGGGCTATCAGAACCTGCGGGCAGGGGAGATAAGACAGTCCTCGTCGATTTGTTTTGGCAGCAGTGCTCGGTAGTGGTTCGCTGGTAGCTAGCGGGTAATCACGAATGAATGAAATATTGCGCTGAAAGTGACATGGGACAAGAAAATGGATATGATTATGTTGCTTGGTAGGTATATATTATGACTACGGTGAATGTCGTTTACTTAGCATGGGAACAAGATATCTACTCATCTACATCTATCTACATGGCATCTAAGGCCTTATATTTCCTAGACATTCGTCATAAACTTCAACCGTTGCTGACCATTAGCCAACTATAAGCATCGAACATCATCTAACGGCCGCCGAAATCCGCATATAAACTTCCCTTAGCATCAACATCGACGACCTCTTCCAGCAGGTTCGAGCGCGCGAGCCGGTCCTCGGTCAGCTCGTACTCCGGGGGTAGGTCGATAACGGCGTCGTCGCCGCCGTACATCATGTCGACGACGGCTTTGGCGGATAAAACCGCGTTCGGCATCCCGTGGCCCGTATACCCGGCGCACAGGAATAAGCCGTCGCCGCCACCGGCGGAGGCGGGGACCGCGCCGACCCAGGGGTGCGAGTCCTTGGAGTACCCCATTATGCCGGTCCATTCGTGTGTCGGGTGCAGGTCCTGCTTCTTGGAAAGGGGTTTGTGTTCTTGGGCGGATTGGGTTGTGGAGGAGGGTTGGGATGGGGGGTGGTGTAGAGATAGGTCGATGGAGGAACTGAGTTCTCCCCGAAGGTACCATGATACGGCCGGGTCGGTCTGGCTATCGTCCCATACGGCGATACCTCGGCCTTTGGTGTGACGTCGGCCGCCCCCGAATACGAGTTCTGCGGAGGCAGGGGGGCGTTGGACTAGGTAGTCGTCCCGCTCGTAGGGGGCGTCGGGCTCGCCTTCGATGTAGTATGTGTGCTTTATATCTAGCGGTGGGTCGGTAGGGGAAGAGGGCTTCTCCGGGGGCTCGAGGGCGGAGACTTGGCCTTGTGTGGGCACGATCAAATTAGTGAATTGTGGGAGTAGGTGCGATGTGTACCCGTTTGTTGCCAACAGGACCCGCGATGTGGCGATGGTGCCGCGCGGTGTGTGAACCGTCCATATCGAAATCGGCTTGGAGCCTCCTAGACTACCAAGGCTCGGGGGCTCGGCGCGAGAGAGCCCTGTTACGGGCGTATTGGTTTGTAGATTGAAGGATCCTTTACCTTCGCCTTCCGCATCGTTAGCGGCAAGGAGCCGCTCGAGAACAAAAGCAACAAGCTTGTACGGCCACAGGCTCGCAGCGTTCCACTGTACAACGGCGCCCTCAGCATGAGGAATCCGTAGGGCATCAAGAGTGAGCTCGCGACGCTCACCTTCAAGGAGGTATGCCGGTGTACCTTCCAAGTTATCGTCGCCAACTTTCTCGCCCTGGTGATGCTTAGCTTTGGTGACCAGGGCCACGTTAGCAGCGAGGTCCGGATACTCGTCGATCAGCTCCTGTACGCAGCTGTGGATGAACTTAAAGAGCACCGGAGAGTAGAAGGCGTGCACGCCGCTAGTCGTGTGCCAATCGCATGGAATGGAGAACTTCTCGACGAGGTCCTTGAGGAAGTAGTAATTACGTAGTTCGAAGGAGGCTATATGTGGTTCTGCGGCGTAGATTGCGGGCTGGCAATGGCCTCCGTTCTGGAGTGGTGGATGAGTTAGTATTGACTTAAGTATGATTTAAGGGGCGAGGTGTTGCGTAGATGAAGCTGTTTATAGTACGTGTAAGAAAAAGGACCGAGTCTGAATCTTTATTTAGATAGAAGAAATAAATTTGATCGAATCGGCGTCTATATTCCAAGAGGTCTCATCGTCCATAATATTTGGGGGTATAAGAATGAGAAGGAAAAGGGGGTGTCAGAGATACGGTAAAGAGTCAAGACACCTAGTCCGGAGATGCTTGGAGATATTTCTTCCAAACTGAAAAGTTCCATTTATTAACTCACCCTGCCTGTAGCCCCTGAACAGGCCTCTCTTGCCTCGACCACCACGACATCTAGATCGGGACGTAGTTCTTTCAAGAAATGAGCGGCGAAACTCCCCGTGATGCCGCTTCCGACGATAACGACGTCGGCAGAGCGGGGTAACTCTTTCGTCGTTCTATGGCCTAATAACTTGGCCGAGGGCTCTTTGAGCCAATACGATTTAGTCGGGTTGTCGACAGGCAATCCGGATTGGCCCTTGAGCAGCTGAGACTGTGACATGTTGGTTCACTCAAGGAAGCTCTCTGTCTCCGATGAGCAGGCTGGGAAGAAACCCAATGAAATCCAATGAGAGCAGATCTTAGATGAGTAATTGTGAGTTGGTGCAAGTTTGGTAAGTGTGATACTACATAGAGCGTTTCACATCTAGCTTCGTCGTTATACTAAGGCACAGTATTAATGTACGTTGATTATGTTGGTCAGGAGTGTGTGAAGGTAGCAGCCCTGGAGCTTTGTGTAACTCGCGGATAGCTGCAGCTACCAGGTTACATATTGGTTTAAGGTTAATGGCTTGGGTTGCCGAGGACGACGGCTGTCAACGGGTGGAACGATACTTGATTGGTTACCCGGGCGGCAACTGCCAGCTGGCGATGTGGACATATCCACCAATAATACCTATCCATTGGTCTCCTGTGGCTTGATATTTTCTAACTTCACCTCTTCAACTCTTAAACACTTAAGAAATCACTCATTGTTTTATTTTTGAGCGTAGGTAAAGATATTTCGATACCTCACTACTTAAGTTTCAACTAAAATCAGATTTATTCTTGGGGCTTTATTTAAATGATAAAATGATGTGTGAGATTTCACTCCTCTTACATCCGTTCATCCATTCAACCAGTTAACCCTCGAGCCTCAAAACCGGTTCCATCTACTTCCAAGGCTACCCTCGTAGGCTCGCCCGTCTGAGGTCTATACATGCAAAGCCTCATATGCATCTTTAAAAAGTACGACCTTGTCACAGAGTCTTGTCGGGGCATCAGCTATTCAGGGTCTCCCTTATCTCGGTTTCGTCATCTGCAAGCCACCCTTTCAAAGCATCGTGAACTGCTATTCGACTAAATCAGATGGTTAGAGCTTGGGATGAGGCTTATATGCAGTAACACTACCATCACCATTGGGTAAAACTCCTATCAGTGAATAACCACTGCTTTCTTTTCTAAAACGAATGGATACCTATATATACTCCGTTGTATTCGTTGGACAAGCGCTTGCAATGACAAGCTAGATCTATATTAGTTCCCAAGGGATTCCGATCTCCGGAGTTCGAGATGAGTGACCATACCTAATTCTCTTTCCTTGGAATATCCCTATTCCTTACTCGCTTTTCCCCCTTTCTGCCTGGAATGTGACGCCAACACTAGGCCGTGGGCGATGCATCAACTCGCAGTTCTAAGATCACTTACGGTCTTAGCTACTTTCAATTTATCTCTTGCTCAAGTGCTGCTCGACTTACAATGGTCAGATGAAGTGGCTGAGTACATAACCGAGATTCAAGTTGGGACGCCAGGCCAGAACATAACCGTGAGAGTCGAATTCGAAACTTTCTTCACCAACTATACACTATTGCCATCTACAAACTCAACGACTTGTGTCAACACTACGGACACTTATGATGGATGTCGTTTCGGATCATGTTAGTATCCTATCACGGTATAATCCTTGATGAAGGCAGCTTCATTCTAACTTTCATTATACTATGATCAAGTCAACCAGAATCTGAGCTCTACATTCAATATAGAGATGATATACGGTCGCTACTTGGAGTCTTGGACGGGCATCTTATTTGCTGATACACTTGGGTTTAGTGGTGTACCCGGGATGGACTATACTATGCTCTTATCATATAATCCAATGCCACCTCCAACTTATGCGACGATATTCCCGGGCAACACACCAGAAGTTGCCAATATAGAGCCATCCCTACCATTCCTTTACCTACTTGGCGATCTCTACGCTCGTTATGAGAACATACTTGATCTTATGGTATCTCAGGAATATATTCCAACTCCCGCCTTCAGTCTGTGGCTTCAAGATGAAAGTGGGTATTTGAAAACATATACTGACATCATGGAGAATTCTCTAATATGAAACTAATATATAGTGTTTAGATGATTACAAGGGAGGAATACTATTCGGCGCCATCGATACAAATCGCTATGAGGGAGACCTCGTCAGTCTAGATACATATGATCAGGACAGTCTAGAAGTGCAACCCGCCGTACCACAACAGATGGTAATTATTTCCGAAGACGAAATGCCAGTACTTGCAATCGCAATGACCTCGCTTTCAGTCAATAGCCCTACAGGCACGGATGAAATTTGGGTCCAAGGGCCATTGTTAGTCCGCATCAAACTAGGAGACGACATATGGCTATCACCCTACCTCGCAGCACAAATACGAAATATAACAGGAGCTTTTGTGCGACATGATGAGACGGGCGACTATGAATATACTGTTATACCATGCAATATGCGGAATAGCCTAGGATACTTTACATTCGGCTTTGGAGGATCGGAAGCGTTCAAGGTTAATGTCACTATGGCAAGTTTAGTCGTCCCGCCCCCTGAGAAGCTTCGCCAGCTGTTCAATTCTTTCGGGCAGGACATGTGCAGATTTGGAGTCTCGGAAACCAAAGGTTATGACGTGGGTTTTCTGAGTAGCCATCTGCTCCGCTCGGTTTATACTGTCGTTGACCTATATAACAACAAGGTCGCAATGGCTCCTATCAAACTTGACTACCTGACTGATGAGTCAAACACGGTCACATTTGACGGGCTCGGCGCCCCAATTCCATCCGCAACTTCAGCATCAGGCCAGCCATCATCGATAAGCAAGATTGCGTTCATAGAGCAATCGTCGCCGTCGACGTTTCGGGCCGGAGAAGGGTTTGGATACATCGCAGCTGCAACAACACCATTACCATTATCGTCGTCGCTATCACCATCGTTACCGCCATCACCATCGCCATCTGAAGACAATCCCGACCCAGAAAAAGATGATTTTGGTATGAAAGTGAATATCGGTATCATCATTGCTGTCACAGCTACATTTCTTACAATACTTAGTCTTGTCATATGGAAGAGGTGGGAAAAGAGTCGCGGTTTGGCGAATATAATACCATTTCACGAACAACTCCGTCGTATACAAGGAAACCCTGCGAGTGGGATCCGGACTCAAGGAATTGACAGGACTACTGGATTAGCAGAATTACCAGGAGAAAGGGAGCCATCGGAGCTACACGGCGATGGGATATGTGCGGAATTACCGGGCGACCACCACTTTCCTGCAAAGACACTAGAAAAAGAATCCGTACGAAAAGCTATCGTAAAGCTGTCTTTTCAATCTAAGAATCGAGTTTAATAACCACCGCTGGCCGGGATTTCCCATTCATAACGATAGAACCGAGCTCTTTTCGATGAAATACGATCCAAGTAACTTATACCAGTATTATAAATTCTAGATCAAGGATGCCTACCTACACTCTCGCAGAAACAACATGAGCCGGGGATTGCTCCCTTGTTTGGATACGAATCAACCACAGATCAAACACCACTCGCTTCCGGCCGAGAAATAAGGAATGCCCTCAAGCCATCACAATTTCAATTTCATATATATTTATCATAGATTTAATAGATACCTCTTTGTGTTTGTAGTTGGTCGATCCCCTTCATGATGAATGTCTGAACCAACGATTCGATCAAGGGCTTCATACACGCGAATCCCACAAGTGTTGACCTACGTATAATAATACTCTATACACCAAAGTGGACTAGATGACTATGCTTGATCCAATGAGTAGGTAGAGACTCAAGTAACCACGTGGAAAACCCCTACAGTCAGACGTCAATCCCATCACAATCACACATGATTCGATCAGACCATATAATTTATCTCAGAGTACGAAAAAAAAAAGATATTTTCCCATTTGCCGTTTTGCAGTCTAGCTCCCTAGTGACTAACTAGCGATGTAACCCGAGTACACCGCGCGAAGAACCCATATGAAGACAGAAAGTCCTGGCATATCAATAGCATTAGAAACCTTGCTTGCGGAACGCGACCGTAGCTTAACCCTGCATCTTCTTTCTCTTGCCGACCTGGGCGGAGAAACCGGTCTTGATGGCGGTGACGGACCGGCGGGATCCGCACGAGTTGCAAGTGATGAAGTAGAGACGGTTCTCTCCCTTGTTGAGTTCGGTATCAGGAGATCGGCACGTTTTGCAGGTAACGTACTCGACTATCACTAGTTAGTAACGAAAAAGGCAGAACTAATTTTGGTAAGAGATGACTGACTGATGTATTTTCGCAGAACGTTCTCGATCTGCTTCTGCTGGAATCGACCTTTGATGACCAGTCGTCTGCTTCCGTCAACGGAACCGTTCGTACCCAACTCGGCGAACAGGTAGGCGGTGACGTGCTCCTCGCTTCGCTTCATTCTCTTAGTAATCTCCTGGATGTTGGCGAAGATAGTCTTCTTGTTGCCTTCACGCAGGCACTGAGGAGGCGGGATCTTGTAACTTCGGGTGCCGCTTGAGGCGTGGTCGGGGTTCTTCTGAGCCAGCAGGCTGAAAAAGCGGCTAAGTAATAAGTCGTAGCTGATCGCCTTGGTCTCCTGGTGACCCCAGATACCAGTTCCCTTCTCCATATCTCCGGTCTGCTCCTCGGACTTGTCGGCAGCACCCTCTGCATCACCACCTTCCTTATCGATATTGAGCGCTGCGAGCTTGGCAGCGAACTCATCGCCCTCTCCAGCCTTAGGCGCCTTCTTCTTCTTTTTCTTCTTCAGGGTGAGGTCGAGACCTCCAGCGTCAGCCGCTCCATCGGCAGCACCGTCGGCCTCGGCCCCATCCGCATCCTCGGCCTTCTTAGGCTTCTTCTTCTTCTTCTTGAGAAGATCGAGGCCACCTTCTTCGGCCAGAGGTGCGGCGTCTTCGACAGGTGCTTCTTTCGAATCAGTAAAGGCCCCAAGAGCTGCTGAGAGCGGCGGCGTACGGGGAGTATGAGAGATAGCGGTATCCTTGGTCTCTTCAGAAGCCATGGTGACTATTTTACCGTCGGGTTCGACTACGAGGGCTTCGGAATTAAAGACGACGGACTTTCGTTGTTTGCGGTCGGGAATGGAGGGACGATGTTCCTGTTGCTGGTTAGAATCGCGTTAATAATAATTGATACGAAATAATCCAGTAGACTAGGAAAACTAATTGAATGAAAGAGGGATCCAGACGGGATAATATCGGACCGGACCGAGTGCGCTAATAACGAAGGTCGAATTATCGTTGAAGTCGAAAGTGAAATTGAAATGTAGTTGCGAAATGTGTAGAATGTAGAATGTAGAGAAAGTATGACTCTTCCAGTGACTGTTGCAGTCTCGGAATTTTCAATGTGGCCCGGAGTCATGCGGTGGTGGGGCTAAATTGCCCACAGTACCACAGTACTTTCCATCTTTATCCCATATAAATTTCAGAGGGGCAAAGATTGTCCCTCGTTTGGCCCCTCCTTTATCGCTTCGTGGGGGAATTTTTAAGGTTCTCCAGGGCCGCTAGGGCATAGGCCAGGTACAAAAGCCACTGTACTTTTAGGACTCTTGTCTCCAGGGCTCTTTTCTTCGTGTATCCATAGAGGGGTGTTACCAGTAATGCCCAGTAATGCTTGGTAACCTTGGCAGTTGCGAGACGCCGTCCCCGATCCCGATCGAATGCGTGAGGTCGAAATCGATCAGGCAATTTCCATCCCGCGTTCCCAAATAGGAGGCTCGGTAGGATGAGAAAATGAAAATGTAGAAAAATGAAAAATGATAAGACGAGTCAAGTTTGAACTTACAGTATCTGCTGTATCCGTCGCATCTAGTTCGGCCATCCTTGCTTTTACTTTAAATTGTGTGTTTGCTAAAAACTGTCCTATCCGGTCGTATCACTTGAATTTCTCGATGCCCAAATCAAGAATCTGGTGCAGGTTTGATATAACTCGTTGTGGCGATAAAGGCGGCGTGGTGGGTTGATACTGGGAAGTTGTGCAAGTCTGACGATAGATGGTGGATGGTGGGAAATAAATATTGACAAGCTTTCCCCTTTCTTGCGATTTTTTAGCTTGACTCCTGATGTTTGTGAAATGGTAACAAAAGTAAACCAAGGCAACAAGTTGGGTTTAAGGATTGTGAGTAAATTGGTAGATGGGAAAGGAGAAGAAACAGAAAGGACGCAGGAGTTATCCTATGACGTTTAAGCCCTACGATGGAGAGATGAGAGTTTGTTCGCCTTCTATTTTCAAGGTTCTACGCTGTCTCATTGGAGGGTGGAGGGAACATGCATTTTGAATTCACGTTGGAGGGGTCCTTTCCCTTGACGAGCCCAGCCCAAGCTGATAACAGCCCAGCCCGTCGTCCGTCGTCAGCCCGCGACTTCCCAAGCTTGTGACTCAGCACACACTGAACTAACTGCAGTAACCTGACCCCCACATTAAATAACATTTCCACCATTCCCCCCATTCCGAGTAGAAAACTGGCCAATGATAAACCAGAACTGGTCGGCATATATCAAGGTTGATCCGCTAGAAAGAGGTACATACGTAGTGTACATGGTCGCCTGCAACACCTTGATTCAACATTTCGAACATTTCGACAAAACCAATACCAAATTCATTCATAATAACTTAACTTGGGTACACATCGGGGACAATCTTGTAGTCCCAGTTCTAGGTCGTTCGAAGGCTGGCAGGGCTCAATGCATCGGACCTGTTAGCAGTGGCGCTTCGTTCGCTGCTTTTCTCTCGAGTCTGGATCATTTAGCACCTAGTATCATCTAGTATCCTAGCATACGCCTCATCCCTTTGAGATCACCACCGAACCATGTCTCTCTCAGATTCTTTCACCATACCCGACGTCCACGACTCCGATAACGACGAAGTCGACTCCCTCCCTTCCACCTCAACCGAGAGCTTCGTATCCGACGACGATTACGATGCGCAGAGGGAGTGGGAGCAGAGCATAGAGCAGCTCCAGCTGCTGCTCACAATGATCCTGGTGCCATTTGCCGGCAAATATCTCGGTCGCAAATTTGCCTACTGGAGTATGATTCTTCCCAAGTTATAGCCTAAGCTGTTTTTCGATTCTAACATCGCCTTGAATAGGTTGGGCGAGGTACATGGAATGGATGCACAACGTCGAGATACGGTGGACGAATAAGGCGACGTTTAAAGCTTCAGGCGCGGCCGAAGCAGCGGCAACGCTCTAACGACCGGATATCTACCCTATTTGAATCCACCAAGGGGGCATCATTTTTGCGGACACGGGCCGGGGGACACCCTATTTGTGTATATAAGGGTATTTGGCTGTGGATGAGGGATCGTCGCCCGAGAAAAAGGACAGGGCCGCGGCGAATTCGCAATATTGAAATAACGTCTGCTGCATCTCTGCTGCTCGCATCCACCTCGTGAATGCTTTTCATGTTCATGTGAGCTCCCTGCCGAGTAGATCCGACCCAAGATTTGCAGAGAATAAGCTTATTAGAGTCTGAGGGCCCTTTATTATCTTATTCATGCATTCTACTCAGGGGACGTTCTACCGCGCCACGATGACAATCTGTGAGGATCTGGTTATCCAATCATGGGGGATGTGGTGAGTGATTCTTTGGTTGATAGTTGTGGTAGGTTGCAGACTCTCCCAACTGGTTGGACAGCCCAATGATTCTAAGGGAGGGATTCTCATTTCGACGAGCAATCCACATCGCCCTCCCCAAGTGTGGTAAAAATCCCCGTTTTCATTTTGTAATAGCCATGTGCGATTCTAAGACAAGATCTTCCTCACATCGCAGGCGTTCCCGTCATTGGCATTTTCCTCTACCTAGGTAGGTCTATCCAGTGTGAAATCATGATATTAATAGACCCGGCAGGAAGGCCTTTGGATGCCGGGGTGCTTTCAGCCGCAACGAGTTCCGTGTGAAATTGCCCGGGCAGCCATGCATCATGTTTGCATGCCGATTTAGGGAATTACGACACTTGAACACCTTGGACAACTATCATTGAAGGGTTACTCGGCAGCTTACATGGCTTTAATTGGAGCGGTGACCTGTTGCCACAACTCAGTTGCTCGAAGTTTGGTGTAAAGGCCGATTCATTCCATCCATAGTCTTTCAGATCTCTCACCTCTAGCACATGGGCAATCTCCAGCGCATCCACATGTGACAATCGTCGTGGATTGACCTTGCCTCTTGGCACTAAGATGGCACTAAGATGGCCATTTCGAAGGGTCGAGGCTCAATATCATCCACGTAGTAAGTTGGAATTGACAGGCTGAGGGTGGTAGCCCACGTGTACCGCATCCAGACATGACCACTTAGTTACAAAGCCTAAGATATAATATAGAATGACCTCGTTCTGATTATTTCTAGTTGTTTTGGTTATAAGGGAAACACTTAGGATGAACCATGACAGAACTCTGCATCAGACAATTATTGTTCATAAACTTCATGCTGTTTGACGGCCTCAACTTACTACTTATATGGGATCTGCGCGGCGCCAAATATTTTCAAAATGCTTCACACAACAAACCGAAAACGGAAAGACCGCTTCGATTTTTATCAACAATTTTTCATAGATCAAAACATATTCACAGAACCACCGAAAATGAGACGACCACAGTTTCCCAAACATGACCTCTACAATGTGCTAGGGGTCAGCAGCGACGCGACTCTAGACGAGATCAAGAAGGCGTATCGCGAATTATGCAAGAAGGTCCATCCGGACAAGGCCGAGGGGGGCAACAATGCAGAGAACAACGAGAGATTCCAGAAGGTCCAGGAGGCCTGGGAAATTCTCCGGGATGAAGTTCTACGGAAGGAGTACGATCAGTGGCGTGCCAGTGGCGCCAAAGACGGCGATCGGCACGAAGACAGACATGAGAGTTCCAACCGCCGGCGTAGGGAGCGGAGAGGGCAGAAAGAACAGAGCGGACGACCCGGTAGGAATAGCTCGAGACCCAAAGCATCTCAGAATGGCCGATCTTACAGTTATCCAGATGACACGTACGAGCCGAAGCCGAACCGCAACAGAAAGCCCTACTACGAAGAATGGTCAGAAAGTAACCGCCGCGACGGTAGCAAATCATACGGACCCGGACCAGGATCGGGTAGTTGGCACTACGGCGCACCTCCATATTATGGATCAGGAGGGGCTCCACCACCTCCGCCGCCGCCTCCGAGATACGACTCCTGGGGTCCAGGATACAGGCCTCAAAGCTCCGGCGGCCCACAGCAAGTCAGGCTCGAAGACCGCATTATCGCGATGCGAATCCGAGTTGACTTAAACCAGATATCTTACGAACTGGACAATCTAAACGCCGAATTCGCAGCCTTTAAAGACGGTTTCATGTCCCGGTTCAATCCGCCAGAGGCCGAAAAGAACCACTGGAAAGTCATGTTCGAAGAGGCCTCGGATGCCCTCGCTTGGATGGACGAAGGGTACGACAGTATCCATTTCCGATTGGAAAAGGTCGAATCCGGTTACCCGGACCAAACTGCCGACCTGCCTGAGCGCCTGGGTAAGGTCCAAGCCCATGTGACTAGGATGAAGTACTCGCTTTCGGCAGCACTCATCATCCTGGGTCAAATGAGCGAATACATGCCATACGACGCGGAACAACAACTCCTCAAGATGCTCGAGAGCAGATTGTACGTATTTGCGTGGCCTGAATGGATGGACATGGGAGGTCCGAAGTAGACGAAGCTAATTGCATAAGCAGAAGCGCGATGCAACATTTTACCGATCCATCGTGGACCTCACGCCGAGAACATAGCCCCTTTATATAATAACAGCGGCATGCTCAAAGAAAACAGAAAGGTCGCGTACAAAGGAATGGGATTTCAAAAATGGGGTCTTGAACTGATGGGATTCCAAGAGTCTGTACGATAGTTGAGCTGGGGGGTGTTGCCGACTATAAAAGATCTTAATTAGGGGGAATGTAGATGTATTTCCATATAATATAAACATATTGTCTAAATAAAAAACCTGACGCGTATCTAATGCATAGTTCGAGCGTTTTTCTCTTTGGAAATTCGACCGAATGTTCTTTGTCGTTTCGAGATCTCGCTCCGATCTTTGATCTGGGCATCCTTGCTGTTATATAGAATAAAGATGGTGAATTTGATGTAGTACGAGTTAAGCTTAAGTGCGTCGTCCAAGTATTGTTGTCAATGTAGAGTCTATTCTCCACACGCTACGCGATAGCTGATTGGCTCGTGCGAGGGCGAAAAGATGAAATACCTAGTAGCATGCTAGGATGCGCCTGAAAACTGGGAAGTCTGTAATGCGAGTTGGTAACAGACTCCGTAATAAGGTCCGCTCCCGTACGTTGCCCGCTGATACTGACCTTGCTGTACGGAGAGGCAGCCAGCAATACGATCGTGGCCATAGTTGTGAGACTCCCTCTGACACCAGACCAGTTTTAACTGGCCATATTGCTGGGCTCACATCAAGTTTTAAACTTGGCTTGCTAGCAATGGTTGATCTAAAATGACGGCATAAAAACCCACATAGATGCGGTAGTTTAAACGCCAAGAACGAACGGCTGCAGCACGTCAGTGAAAGTCAATTCCTCAACAGGAAGTTTGCATAAGTTAGTCTACAAGTGTGGCAGCTGAGTGTGGTTGCCATCGAACGCTCGGATTGCACGGCTTGTTGTATGTTAAGTGTTATATGCGCCCCCGACACACAGAACATCGAACCAAAGAATGAGAACAGTGGAATGACTGAATGATCAATATGGTAGGTAAATGGTAAGTAAAACACTTTGAAACCCGAGGAAGGCTGTGTAGATGTGTTAGATTCAATAAAGTGAGAATGAATTACGATGTTGAGAAAGTTTAGCGATGATCACGAACTTCTCCAATTTTGAATACGAATTTTACTTGGCTGAAAGAGAGGAAAAATACGAACGAATTAGGTCGTCGACACAGGCACCTGTTTAAAAATTAGTGGAACCCTCCGAGTGCCATAGTTTAAAAAGAGGGCAATGACGACGTCTAACTACACGGTAATTAACCGCGACGGATGGCCCCACCCCATCATGAGAGAGCTGGAGCTGCAGTTGCTGCAGTCGCTTCCGGATTTTTACAACCACCCTCCCTGCCCTGATTTGTATCCCGGTATCCCTTACTTTCTCCACGTACCTAGTAGTAGCTTCAATATGCGGCTCACACGGAGTTTTATTCCAAGGTCGCGCGCGTGTTTCTGTGTGTCCAATGACTCCAATCTTCTATTGTGGACAAAAGAAACTCGGCCAACCAAGTCAGGGGCATGGCTGTCTTCTAAGACATTATCCATTATTTTAGTCTTTAGTCTTCAAATCTTTTTAGCCCCTTGCTATTTTTAATTTGTACATAAAGTCTCTAGATATGTATTTGAGTTGATAATTCGTTTGTAAATGTAACAAATGTATCTATGATGTATCATATGGTATGTACTTACTACGTAGGGTACATTCTCGTTCCTGCAGCAGATACATTAATTTACGCTAAACTCGCCACAACATCCCTCTATTCGTTCCCACACCTCCGGCTTGCATCTTGACCCAGAGATATGGAATATGACTGGGCGAATTCCGCTCCGTGCCGGTTAGTTGTGCGACTTGCGGCGATGTTGGAGACACACCCTCCTTCCCCCTTTTGCCGCTGAGTGGCAGTGGCCAATACCTAGTACCCTGTTTCCTTTAACTTGCTTTGCTGAGTACCCCTTTCCTTGTTCTTTGGAATCAGAAGATACACAATCGTTGGTATCTTGGTATCTTTTTTAAAGCGAAGCCAAGGAAAGGGCTTCTTAGTATTGTCGCACCTTCTCTCTTTTCATTCCTCAGTCCACATCCACGTCAGGAGAGGTTTTCAAGGTTTTCGTCTTTCTTCCTCTTCCATCTTTTCAACTTTTCACCTTTACACCTTTTGACGTTTCCACTCGTTGTTACTCAAAATCTTGACTCTTCCCTTTCTCAAGGACAACTCACTCGTTAACGTTGTCCCTCTTGTGCCATCGTCTTCTAATATAACCATCATCGTAAACTGTTTGCTCTGAACTCTTCTCTAAGCAACCCTCACTCGTTTGGGATTGCAATTCAACACGTGCCTTACCTTGCTTGACGAATCTTCATAGCACTACTTTACCGCCAATCTCAAACCATAATACCCAATTGACTATTTAGTGTCATAACAACATCATAATGCGCTCGTTCGTTCTCGCGTCCGCTTTGGCGGCGGCGGGTATGGTCCACGCAGGGCCAACCCCTACCGAGCCGGAGCTACCAAAACGTGCCGACTCTTTGCCTACTGTAACCGCGTCCGGCAATGGTATAGCCCCGATTCGCCCCTTAATAGAGATAATAGAAGCTGATTGTAGACGGTAGCGTTCTGGGCCGGCGATAAAAGATTCTATGTTCGAGGCATTGACTATCAGCCTGGTGGTTCTTCCGCTAACATCGATCCCCTGGCTGACACCAATATTTGCAATCGAGACATCGCCAAGTTCAAGCAACTTGGTGTTAACACGGTTCGTGTCTACTCTGTAGACAACTCGGCCGACCACAAAGACTGTATGCAGGCTTTGAATGATGCTGGCATCTACCTAGTTCTCGACGTCAACAACCCCATGTACTCCATAAACCGAGACAAGCCCGGCCCATCTTACAACGACGTCTACCTCCAAAGCGTCTTCGCCACCATCGACGAATTCGCCAAGTATGATAACACCCTCGCTTTCTTCTCGGGTAACGAAGTCATCAACGACAAGCCCGAGTCCGTCAAGGCGGCTCCTTATGTTAAAGCAACCACTCGTGATATGCGACAGTATATCGGTTCGCAGAAGTACCGCAAGATTCCGGTCGGTTATTCCGCGGCAGACGTTAGCCAGAACCGCATGCAGACCGCGCAGTACTTCAACTGTGGTACCGAGGATGAGCGCAGCGACTTTTTCGCTTTTGTGAGTAGTGTTAACCCTCTAGGTGGTGGTTGAGAAACTAATGTTCCGGCGCAGAATGATTATTCTTGGTGTTCCCCATCCTCTTTCGAGCAGTCGGGCTGGGACCAGAAGGTTAAGAACTTCACTGGTTACGGTATTCCCATCTTCTTGTCTGAGTGGGGCTGCATAACAAACGGCCGTACCTTCGAGGAGTTGAGTGCGTTGATGAGCGATCAGATGTCTGCTGTTTACTCGGGCGGTTTGATGTACGAGTATAGTAGAGAAGGGAACGGGTACGGTATTGTCGAACTCTCCGGAAATTCTGATACGGTCAAGGAAGAGACCGAATTTTCGGCCTTCCAGTCAGCTTTGAGCAAGTACCCTGCGCCCACTGGAGATGGCGGGTTCACTTCAACCACCGCATCGGTTGCCTGCCCGACTGTCGACGACACTTGGGATCTCGACTCATGGGGTGCTAGTGCGCTTCCCGCTATTCCCACGGGAGCTGTCAAGGTACGTAGAGTAGCTTAATCCTCTTAGCTGCTGGTATAGATGACTAATATGTTCATAGTTCATGACTGAGGGTGCCGGTACTGGACCAGGTCTCAAGGGTGACGGTTCACAAAACGCCGGAGGTACTTCGACAGGTACTGCTACACCCGGCTCCGGATCCGTGACGGCAACCGCGTCGGGTAAGAACGGCAGTGGCCGACCAGCTCCACCAATGGACATGAGCATGTTCGCCGTTGCTGGCGTTGTGGGTGCTTTCACTCTTGCCGGTACTCTACTTTTGTAGACTTCACACCGAAACAACAATTTTTTTTCATTCGGGAGAGGAAGAAATAAACTTTCCCAGGTCATTGGCACTGGTGCAGGGGCGTTAAATCGGATTGACCATTAGGCTTATGCTAATTGGATTATCCTGGGGGAGTAGGCACCTAGCCAACCTTACCGGGATATAATTACATCTTGGCTGCGGCACAGCAATCCTAGTGCAAAGGCATAACGTCTAGGGTTTGTACAAAAGCCTCAATGATTTTCCTTCGGAAAATACATAATTCGGTTACGGGACAAGGACAGACGGAATGGAACGGGGCGGGATGGAATGGAATGGATATTAGAGGTGTTATTCTGGAGGCTGGCCTTGTTAGAGGACGAGTGAAATCACAGAAATTGGTGAAAATAAGACATAGTTTTGTTCTACTGAGTGTCTGTACAACCTTAATCGCTATAAAAATAGAACTCGGATTATATGACGTCGATGGCTTCGCTAAGAACCAGAGGGCGAATAGCATGCCTCCCTCTGTAATAATGGTATATAATAAGACGGCCGGTATGCGTATGTGCGTTAGACTTTTACTGTAGCACATCCCCGCCCTCGTAATCAAACACGCAATGCTAGATGCTAGATATTATGTTTTCAGTCAGTTTATACACCTGGTATCGAATATATAGGTAATCTCGTTGAGGATTTCCCAGCAAGTTTACTCGTTCATTTCTCCCCTCTAAATGACGTAGATGATATCACCACATCACGTCGGTTAGCTAGCCGTCTCAGGCTTCCGTCCGTAAACAACTTGGACCTCGATATATGGCGACTTCCGCGTGTCGCGCAGCTCCTGGCGCACGCGGTGCAGGTACAGGGTTACTTGTTCGCGGGACCAGCCTAGACCGTTGGTGAAGAGGTACAAAACGAAACCTGCGAAATTTCAAGATTAGGGGTTTCGTCAGTTCCGCTTTCGCTTGATATTTGTAATCGAGTAAGGATGGATTGAAGAATACGCACCCTCCATACCCTCCTCCATCGCAGACCTAGCGTACAAACCAACCTCCTTCAAATGCGGGTCCTGGGAAAAGGGCGTGAGCGGACACTTATAGCTCTTCATGACGATATCGGTGAACCCGGCGCGCTCAAAACTCTTCACGATGATACCCTCCTCGACCATATTCATCGGCCTAGGGCCCTCGTAGCTGCGCGCCCCGTACTTCCGCGCCGCCTCGAAGAGCAGCGGTGCCCATTCGGAGAGAGCCGACCCGTCGTTTGCTAGGATCGAGCCGTCGTCGCTGCGTACGTACGTTGAGGGCTCTACGGACTCGGCCCAGCCGCCCGGGCGTAAGGCCCGGAATACTTCCGAGTAGAGTGAGTCCCAGTCCCGGATCGCGCCGAAGAGGTACCGCAGGTGGATGTAGTCGAAGGAGCGCGGCGGGTACGTCCACGGGACTGCGGTGCAGTCGTCGATTTCGAAACGCAGGTTCACGGGCACCCAGAAGGGCTGCGTCGGCGAGATGTCGGTGCCTATTACCTCGCACTCTTGGAAGGCGTCGGCGAAGTCTCTGTGATGGGGGGATGCGGGTTAGATGATGGGTGCCTTAGGTTAGGGGTGGAACTACGGGGTCAAGGGTAGAATTCACATTGTCCAAAGTCCTAGGGGTTAGGTCGTTAGTACTAGGTTAGGTAGGTAAGTTTACGGGTTGATAATAGGAGAGACGGGTGATGAGAGATATATAAAGTCGGCGTTGCTTTACCTGTTCCGCACCCGACGTCGAGCGCCTTTCTCGGGTTGTCGATGGGGGCTAGGTATAACTTGTCGCCCATCAAGAGCGTAAGTGTGTGGTGGCTAGTCCAAGCACAACTCAGAGTAAGCTTCGAGATCTCACGAGTGGTGAGGGCGATATAAAACACCTACGAAAGATCCATGGAATTTGCTTGTATCTCATCGTTGGGTCCCCTGCGGCGGTTGGGCGCCGATTAGGCGAAAAGTCAGAGTTCCGTCATAATAACTATTCTCGGCAGGGCGGGAGGGAGACGGTACCAGTAATCTGTGTTGCCCCTTTGGCTATGAAATCTTCGCCCATGGATGGTGCGGTACTCGAGGATGCTGGCCGACAGCGAGGCCGTCGAGCTCATACTAATTTCACCCGAACCATGAGTACAAAAAGCCCTCAACAACAAATTCTCGGGCTTTCTTCTTTTTTTACTCACGCATCGTCGCCCAACGCCGAGTCTAACTCGTAGAACTCGGCATCGATATCCGGCTAAAGAATTTACATGTTAGATTCTTGGACGAAAACACCAAAAGTTGAGGGGATTTCGGACGATGACAGCATCGTGATGCGTACCTGTGATTCCAGCCATCGCGTGACCGCGGCACTATCCGTGGGGCTCGACAATCCCAATCCCGGGCCGACAGCTGGTCTCACGGAGTCGGGATTAGGGTTCTTCTCCGCTGCCGGCTCGTCGGCCGTGGCTTTCGGGTGTTGCGGCATCGTCTGGGTGACTAAAAAGCCCAAGCCAAGACTTTTGCGAGTTCGCCGGTCTAGGAACGGGCTCGACGGGGAATTATGACGGATGTGGGGTAAGGCGATGTGAAAAATAAAAATATGAAAAAATAAAGACACGACCCTGGAGAGGACGGACTAGTTTAGTCTGATCGAGCGGAAGGAGGATGAGTTAGCGTAGGTGGGCGATGCAAAGGCGATCCCTTAAGGGCTAAGGGGTATTCAGCAAACAGCAGTTGGCAGACGGCAGTTTTTTTTTCTTCAAAGAGGAGAGAGAGGATCGCGTTCGTCCTTTTTTTTCTTCGCCTTTCTCCTCGCCCAACGGGATTTCGCTGGTCCTAAGTAGGGTCACCTACCCGCCGCAGGTCGACAAATGATGATAGAGAGCCCCCCTTTTTCCCAAGGGTGCTTCTCTTTTTAGGAATCTATAGGTAGGGATTGTACGAAAGATACGCAAAGATACGCAGAATACGCGGGAAGATGGGCACTTCTGCACTCGCCGTCACTTTGGTTAGTTGGGTTGATAGTTGGTTGATAGTCGAAGACGAGAAACGACACACAGGACGCGGCACACGGGACACAGGACACACAGGTTGACAGGACACAAAGAGCGACAGGACGGCGTAGGGACGAGGGACGACGATCGACGGTTCAAGCATCGGAGATTCGCGTCCTCGTCCGTGCAGTGCCCGTAACATATCGTACACTTGAGACGTGGTCTGCTCTCAGCCAATCCGGGATCCTCTCCCGCCCCATGTCGCCGATCACTGCTTTGGCGAGACCATTTTATCTCGAGCACACACCATGTTGGTTCAATCTTCAAGGGTGTTCAAGGGTGTCCTAAGGGTGTTAAGGAATGTTCAGGGGGTCTGACGGCTTACATAACATAACCAAGCAAACCCACGTTTCCAATTTTTCCATGCCTTAGGGTGTCATCGAGAAGCCGGAAAATGGTTTTATTTTCGATGGAATTTCCCGAAGGGTCATCGACCATCGAACTAACTTGAGGCTGGAGGGGACCTTGCCTGCCCTGCCCGCCGGACCATCACGAGAAAGAGACAAGGTGCGGGCAGGGGATGGGCCAGGGTACGACCTCGGCAACGCAACTCTTCATAAAAAGACCCCGGCTCGGTAATCCCTGTAGCCACGCTTCTGCAAGTGGTCGAGGACCAAAGAACGGTTCGTGAATTTCGGCCAATTTCGAGCTATCCGCCTGTCGATTCAAGTGGCAAGCAAATGGACCTGTCAATCGGCAGGGCTGCTGGGCTGCTTCGGCGGCAGCAGACAGATTCGAGGCTAGCGAGTGAGTCGATCAGGAATAGCGCATCGGTCATGGCCCCCTGCCCACTGCCGCACCCGCAGAAAATCATATCAGTGCTTGCATATCTTAGTTGTTGGTCTGAGAGTCTGAGACGCAAACCCTTGCATCCATACAGCCATACATACAGCCATACTAGCATATACTAGGACGTACATATGTAGAATGCATGCAATGTGACAACGCCTTTCGACGCACGGTTTCAACCTTTACGTTGTATAAGTTTGTCTCTCTCTCGCCTCGGGGGAAATTCCTGTCTGACGCAAAGCACAGTCAGTGAAGTCATGCCACTATTCCTCCCCTTTCAAATTAGGTCATATATTGGTCGCCTTGGGCTCCATAACCAGAGCTATATACGAAGACGTATTAAACATATAGGTAGCAGCGATGTCGTGCGAGAGAGGTCACGGGGTTGCACTGCATACTCGTGAAGGACGCGTTGGTTGGACGGGCTTGTTTTGAAAATGTCGCCTTACCCGTTCTTTTTCTCCCCTCTATCGCTGCTTGCGTGCCCACACTGCGGCATGGCTCATCCCACGAACTCGTTCCTTCGGTCCGATGTCCTTGATTCGTCGGGCCCGAGGTAGATTGTGTATAGTAGCATATCCGTAGTGGAACGATGAGAGTCTATATGTGGGCGCCACCTCGCTCGTTGGCTTGCTATGCTTGAGACATTGTAGTATCTTGGCTACTCGAAGAGTGGATGCTATGACTGCGGGTAGATCCGCGCGCGAACAAGATAGAGGCAGCATGGGTTCTAGGAGTCATGTACGCGAGGTCTTTTTGCGATTCTGAAATCGTTGGATAGCGGTCACATCATTGAAGTAGTTGCTCATTTTTGACGTAAATATCGTCATCGGTGCCAGGTTATAAGAAGACGTTGATTCTGAAGGCTCGATGACTAATCCTATAACTCTCTAGGTATCCAGCTGGAGGGTTAGGGCTAAGGACTACAACACATCACCAGCCCCCCTCAGTGGATTCTATAATTAACTCTCACATGGAGATACAAAAGTAACTTCTATTGAATAATAGGTATGTATTATTCGTACGCTTAATATGAATTTAAAAATATTCAAGCATTTTAACCCTGATTAACATATTAAAGCGTAGGACGATTTACTAGGTTATAATATGGGTAACGTCCGATTCAGGGGTTACAATTCATCACAGTCTGTCTCGACTATATTCCTTAGATCACACAGAGCGTGAAGACGGCACGGGAATAACCAAAGTTTCCACAGGCAATTTTCAAACCCTAGGGCATAAAGATATAGGTTATACTAAGTATGAACAAGGGCATCCGGTCCGTTCGTTTCACATTTACCTCCGGCTATAACACAAAAAAGCCCTTCCGATATAACTTCGAGCCAGGGCTCCATATTTGATCATATGCTCATGCAAGCGTAACAATGTGGTCCTCTCCCACTATCCAGGTAACCCTACCCAGCGAGGACCCTTTGCTAAGTACGTAGTAACCTTAATACGTATGTATTCATACCAAAGAAGCAAGATATTCAGTCCTCCCACACCGCCGCCCATCTCCATATATCTATTTCAAATCCCATTTCAAATCCCGAATCACGTCGTCCTTCCAGCCGCACCCGCCTCAGCAGTCAACGCCTCCCTACGGCTCCTACTCCCGGGATCGAAATACGGCTTCTCGCCCAGACTCACCGCGCGGGACCCCGACCTCTCGCCGAGGCCCTGGTTCACGTAATCCGGGGTCGCGGCATGGTACACGCTCCTATTATCCCAAATTGCGAGATCATTTTCGTCTTGCCAGCGTAACCGGACCTGCAAATCGTGGTTCTCGACGATTAGGGAGGTGAACCAGTCTAGGAGGGACCGGGACTCGAAGTCGGAGAGCCCGTGGATCGATTTCACGTGGTGGCCGACGGCGAACACGCTCTTCCACCCGGTGACGGGGTTCGTGCGGACGACGGGGTGCACGGCTTCGAGGACCTCGCCGATGTTTTCGGGGGCGCCGCGGGGCCCGGAGAAGATTTGGAAGTTGTTGCGGGTGGCGGTTTCGTTGAAGGCTGGCTGCGCGTAGTATGCTGTTAGGGTGTCGAGGAAGCCGCGCACGGGCTTCGAGATGCGGTCGTAGAGCTCGTAGCCGGAGGCCCAGAGGGTGTCTGGGTGCTTGGTGTTAGCTGTCGGTTTATTTCTGGCTCTGATGCACAATAGGATCAAAGGAAGGTGGTTACTTACCTCCTCCGGTCTTGGGAAGCTGTGTGAGTCGAAGCAGAGCGTAGTCGCTTGGGATGGGCTCGAAGGTGATATCAGAGTGCCATTGGTTCCTTTGCGTCTGCTTCTTCTCCGACCACACGATGCTCTTAGAATAGAGTCTCTTAGCCTGTTTCGATGAGATAGTGCTGATCTCGTCGTCTTTGTCGCCGTCCTCGCGCCCGGAGTTGATGACAGGGTGAATGTGCAGCTTTGAGGTGGCCGGCTTGCCGGAAAGCTCACCCAGTCTTTGGACTAATTCCTTCTGTAGGTCGTTGTTGATGTTGTCCTGTTTTCGGAAGAAGACTACGCCCCGTTGAGACACTGGAGAAGGCATTAGTCCACACAGGTTTTTTTTGGCTGGTGATGGGTAATTGGGTGATTGAATAGGGGCAATACCTGTGATAGCCAGATCACGGATGAGCTCATCTGAGTTCGGTGCACGCAGCCATTCGGCTAGGTCTACATCTACAAATTCTCTTCCAATTACAGGTGTGACGTCAAACTGCTTGAACTGGTCTAGGGCACCGCTCAACTTGAGGGGCTCCTTGTGGCCTGTTTCAAGCTTTGGAAGCTCGTCGTCCTCCAATTCTGTGGCGCTGACTGCACTACTATCCACGTTCTGCTTCTCCTGGACGGCTTCCTTCTGGATGCCTGGGATGACTTTCTGCTTGATGTCTTCGACAATTGGAACGACAGTATCTGTTGCTGAGGGCGCCATTGTGTAAGATGGACGGGTAACAATTACAGACTTCGTATAAGTTTTTAAGTTTCAATTGGGTATATTGCTTTTCATCACGTTTCTTGAGTCTAATTTACCCCAGGTTTTATATAGATATATGAATCCATCATGGGGATGGTGGTTCCCTTGCCGACTCCGGACAGCTGTTAGATTGCGTGAGCTCGGCCATTCTAACGCCATAATCTTGGATTGAATCTCTTTGGGCGACATGATCCCTTTGTGCAGATCTGGAATCGGATCACGTCTTTCAATCTGATAATCATCTTGCATGCGGGATGCTATCGCGATGTCGTGACTGGCGCGGCGCGTCTCTGATTCATGAATGTGGGGATTGTGACATCTAGAACCAGGTTGACGTGCTCGACTACACCATCACTTCGACAAATAAAGGCTCTCGGCGAACGATAACCGAATACTAAAATCCCCGCAACCCCAACTTTAAGTATGCTTTCGTAACCGAATCAAGGTAATACCTATTCCTGTTTTTAGTGATTCGTCAGTTTGCTATACTCGGGTTCCTATCACAACTATATCGCCGGAATCCGTCGGGGACATCATACCTCCCAATCCATCAATGAATAGTCCGCTCCGAGATAGGATGTTTGACCGACTACTCCGGCGTGTAACTTCATGGCGTAACCTTGAATTATAATTAGTCATCTTGGCGAGGACATCGCAGACACTCACAAACTATTGCATCAATGGTGAGTCCCGGAGCTCCAAAAAATGTACGTATTACACCCTTTTTTGGTCTACCTACCTAGACATCTAAGTATTTTTACAGAGAATAGTGTGTACAATGGTCGTGTCATCACTGAACCCATCGCCATTAAGCCTCCGTAGTATCATTACCTCAGCCATGAATTCGCCTCACGTTAGAGGACATATGAGTCCTCACATAGTATCATATCCGTTTCCGTTTCTCCCTACCATTTCCATGTCAAGCAAACAAGCAAGCAATATTTCATGACTGCTCAAAGCGGATAGACCCTCCAACCTCTTACTGGCAAGGGACGATCCAGGCGCCGATTCCGTCCTGGAATTGGGCATCCTTACCAACGCCAGCTTGCAAGTACTCGAGGGCGAATTCCCTGACACTGATTACGTGCCAGCTCATCTTGCGGTCGGCCTTCTGCCCGCACTCGAAAACGCCGATGGTAGTGTTATCCCCGGGGAAGACCTGATGCACCTCCGAGCTATTCCACGTTGCGTTGCCGTCATCGGTCTCAAGGTGGAATTCCATACCAGAGTCCGATAGGTATTCTTGCTCCAGTCCGCTAAAGTCGTAGCAAGGATACCCTTTGGGAAGCTCTGTGCATACCGGCATGCGAAACTGGAGAGCGCATAGCGATGATTTCGAGGAACTCTTGGAGAGAAAGTCTTTGGGGATGGTGTAATCGAAGGTGGTGCTAATCCCGGGAATGATCGTGGCTTGCGCGCTAGCCCCGCCCGTTGTAGAGGAGTTGTTGGACTTTAGTTTGCTAGGAGAAAGCGACGGTGCTGATGCCGCAATAGAGCAAGCTTGGGATGAAGTCTGACGTTGTGTCGGCTGGGTCGAGGTTGCAGTGGTAGCATTGCTAGTATTGCTACCACTAGCACACCCTTGTGTCTCGGCGGTAAGTGCTAACGCGACCTGAACGCATCCATCCTTATTGGCTTTCTCCGAAGAATAAATGTCGTAGGTCTGTTCGTTGCCTGAGCCTGAGGGGATCGGACAGGCATAGAAGGTACCAGGTCCATTGTCATATGAGAGATAGTACCTTCCGTCTGCACTTGGCTTCGTGACGTCGAATGCGGTGGCACCAACGGCGCCTTGGTAACATTCGAACTGGTAATCAGGAGCTCTCATGAAGCAGTTGTGTTTTAAGCTATCCTGTATGGTTTTGGTCGTCTTGTCTAGACAGAACCCGCCCTGTTGGAAGGTACCACCCAAGATCAAATCGCCGACGTGATCCTCCAAGACAGTTTCGTTAACCTTTCCGACCGAGGCAAGTTGGAAGCAACATTGGCCATCGGTTTGTCTAGATCGTATGGTGGCGCAGGTGGCCGTTGTGAGGAGTAGTGCTTGAGCGAATGACTTCATCATTAATGGGTTTACTGTTTTTTTTTCTGGTTGAAGGAGTGTATATGGTTTAGAATACTAGCAGGTGGCTAGATGTAGATGACAACCTCAGAAGTTTTGTGAGCTTGACCCGTTTGCTAAGAATGAATGACTGCAGGTGGATGATCAAGGGGTGAAGATCGGTTCCACAACCGAGCGAAGATGACGTCTGTAGGGCTTGTGGAAAATTAGGATAAACAGAATCGGGAAAATGTTGACGTAAAAGAAGGATTTGAAAACGCCCTGTGGAGAAGATGGCTTCTTATTGCTTACAGCTTACAGCTTGTGGCTTATTTGTGGAATTATTAAGTAAAGAATTAAAAGAATATCACTAGTGTAAGCTGAGATTTGCAGTTGTGGGAGGAGAGAGTTGAGAATTGCTTCAGCTAACTTCTGATGGAATGCAACCACCCCTTTTTTAACTTTGGTTAGCTTCAGGAACAAAAGGGAGGCTGACCCAGACTGACCGTTTAATGACACAATGGCAACACGAACATAGCCTTTCACTACCACAATGCAGGCCAAGCCTTCCATTATATTTGCCAGCTCATTCATCACGAAAATGTGAATGGAGAGGAAAGCGGCACCGAAATACTAGTACAAGATACAATGTATAACTCCATCTTGTACTACCAACCTATCGGGACAAGCGGAAGATCTGCGCAGGCATTCTCCACAAATCTATAGATTCTACACAAATCTGCTTGGAGAAGACGTTACACAGGCTGGATTGTTCCTGAATGTTGCGTGCGTCAATTTAGACTACCGGCAATTCTATTGGGAAAGGGAATGTCGTACAATCTAGGCAAAACGTGCCAAGGCAAGGGCTACCAAGAAACATAACGTGTGAGGTATACGACTGTTTGCTAAGCCTCGAGGAATGATACGACGGCAATCTTAAAGCTGACGCCTCACATAAGACTAATCATATGTCTTTTCTTACATTGGTGTAAGTTTTGAATTCAAGGTGTTTACGCAGATACGATTGTTGATGCTTATGTAAACAATTATGTAAGCATGTGACATGCTTCAGGACTCATTGAGTCACTTGTGTTACGGCGTCACATAAACGATTACGTGTAGTTACTCGCTCTCCCTTGATTTTCTAGCGTACAAAGATCGAAGAATTTGGCACGTAAGTGCTCAAAGATTCAAGATTAGCCTTACACTCTGAACTTGTCAAATGCCGGACATCGTCATCATCGATGGTGTCTGTATTCACAATTTGGGTATCGTGATCTGTACATGTAGTAGCCGTGAGGCTGTATTCTGAATAACTCTAGCCGTGTTACCCAAACTAAAATCGAACCGCGTAAACTAGGCGAGCCCCGAATTGCGCTGCCTCCCATATGCAATCTTTAAACTTGATGTCAAAGCGTAATGACATATACCAAGTAAGATTAATCCTGCAACCCTATCACGCCTGAACTCCTTAATTCCCAACGACGGAAGCTAGGGGTATCAAAAAATAAGAGAGCTCATAGCTCATCCTCTTCGTCGTCAGAGAGCCATATACTCAAAGATGCCCGTTTCGATGTTATTGCTGGGCTTTCCTTCTTCACCCTTTTCACATCCCGGCTGAAAGGAGATGACCCTTTAATTTCCTGCTTTACGGATGGGGTGGTGGGCTTAGACTCCTCTACCTTAACACCCTTTTCATCTACATCGCTCTCGGTCTCAGTTGATTCCTCATTTTTAGTCTCGATTTTCACGTTTGCCATCTTGACATCTTCCTTCGTATCCGACTCCGCCTTCGAAACGCTATCCGACTTAGGGACCTCATCCAGATGTTTCAACCTCTCAACACGCTTCTTGTAGAAGAGATTTAGGCAGTTTCTCCGCTCCTCTTGGGTCATGCTCTCGACCGCCAAAGCGAACTCTGTCGCGCTTGGAAATCCGAAAGTCTTCGCCATCGTGCAAAATTGTCGCTGTCTCACATCTACTGGAGGATTATATTCGTACTCGACTGGTGCATTAGCACCGGGGGCTGGAGTATCCTGGCTGTTGAAGAATAGAGCCCTAGTCACAGGGTCATAGTCTTGGCTTGCGACTAGTTCTGCTTGCCTGGATAGCTCATCCTCGACCTTAGACGAGCCGACGACCTCCGAATTCTCGTGTGTATATTCGACCCCTTCCGAGGCAAGGATCGCCTGGATAGGATCGATATGTGTGCCCTTGCGTTTACCTGCTGGTTTTAAGATCCCGTCCTTATTTTCATCTTTGATGAGGAGGGTCGATAGTAGTTTTAGACCCCCAGTCTCATCGTCGTCAGCGCTACCTTCTCTCTTGATAAACTGGCCATCTTCATCATCCTTGACTGCCTTGTCCATATCAATGTCTATTAGCTTAACACCCACTTTGGCTTCGGCAATATTTGTTTTGTTGACGATGTCGCGAAGAATTACTTGGTCGCCATGGTACGATAGGAGATTCTGGATCCCGAATATCTCTCCTTTACGTTCGGAGTCTTGTTGCACCCCCTTGAAATAGCGACGTTCATTAGAGGCATTGTAACCAATGTTAGCCTGTTGTTGTTTGTATATTTGTCTCGCATACGTAATTTCTTCGATGGTGCCCGTTGAGATAAGACGGTATACCTCGACGTCACGCACTTGACCGATTCGATAAGCGCGATCTTGTGCTTGAAGGTCATAGGATGGGTTCCAATGTGGATCCATGATCACCACTTTGTTGGCTGATGTAATGTTCAAACCAACGCCACCGGCTTTAGTTGAGATCAGAAAGACAAACTGATTAGGGTCTGAGTTGAAGTCGTCGACCACTTGTTGACGTTCTTCGTAGTTCAGAGAACCATCTAAAAAACTGAATGAATAGCGCGTATTATTGAACAAGTGCTGCAGGATCCTCAGCAGTCGAACGCTATGAGAGAAGACCAGGACTTTATCACCGCTAGCGTACCAAAACTTGAGTAGCTTGCTCAAAACTTTCCATTTCCCACAATACTCTGGATTGGCTAAATTAAGCAGGGAGTCTCGGCTTGCATAATGTTCTTCCCATGTATCTGGCATCGCAGCTTGAAGGAACCGTAGCTCTCGTTTGTGCTTGTCTGGAATGTCTGCATTTTGCGGGATAATGAGGTTGAAATGATTCGATAGCTTTTGTAGTGATATTATGATGGGGAACACCAGTGACTTCCATGATACCCCCTCGGAATTTACTTTGAAACAGCACCACCCTCGCTTGTTATTCGATCCGCATGGACATAAGTCGAAGGCGGACCGGACGAACTCGACAATTTCACTACCTAGAAAGGTTTCGTATGCCTCGCGCTGTAGGTCGGAAAGGGGGCAAAATACGACTCGGTCGGTCTTTTTAGGTAACTGGTGGGCGATGAGACTCTTCATCCGGCGCAGGAAGAAGCGAGGGAGGAGATTGAAGCGTAGTTTTTTGGCCGTCTTTCGGGCTTCGCTCAGCTGGGGAATAGTAGCATCATGCGATTGACCAATAGTCAACGGCTTACAGATGGTATTCCTCCATTCTCCCAGCGTCCCGAATTGTCCAGGGTTTGTCCAGTCCAGCAACGCCCAGAGCTCTTCATATTTATTCTGAATCGCTGTCCCAGTTAGGCCGATCCTACAAAGCGAGTTGACCTGGTTCATTGCTTGTGTAATTCCGGCAGCGATATCCTTTATTGAATGACACTCGTCTGCTACAACGACATCCCAAGGCACTCGATTGACTTCATCGCGGCTGTTCTTGTAGGTAGTGTAGGTGGTGATCATGATTTCCAGTCTTCCTGCCCGAGCGGCGCCTAGAACATCGTCTCTATTGGCACCATGAAACAAGTCAGCTTCCCACCATCCCCATCTATCTAGTTCATTCTTCCAGTTGCGAATTAGGGATCCGGGACAGATGATTAAGACACGAGGGTACCAATCATCTTTGGTTCGTCGGAATTTTCGCATCCTCTTCGCGTCGCGATGGTCTCCTGTCTTGCCAAACACGACCGTAAGGAATGCCGCGACCTGGACGGTTTTACCCAAACCCATATCATCACCAAGGATTCCACCTTTTTGATAGACAAAGAGGTAGTGAAGAAACTTTACTCCTTCAATTTGATAGTCCCGAAGATATTGTGCGATGGAGGCTGGGATGACGCCCGCTGAATTTTCTAAAACCACATCTTTGTAGGGGCGACATGGTTTAATACCGCTCTTCTCGTCAAATTGAGGCTTCTCTTCTACGTCGGCTAACCTTTCATCATCAGAAAAGTAAATATCCGAGTAGTCTGGGGGTAATCGGAGGCCGCCTTCACGTAAAACTTCACGATCCTTATCAAACTGTTTGCGACGGTCCTGTATGTAATGAGGAAGTAATTTCTCTGGAAAGTCCGAGTCTGATGATGCACTATCATCGTTTTGGCGGGCTTTATCCCTCTTTGATCTAGCAGGATTACGCGCATGACTTTTTGCAACGGCCTTGCCTTTGCCTTTACCTTTTACGGATGACTTCTGATTTGCCTTACGCTTCTTGAATACTTCGTAGGTGATATCAGAGTCATCGCTCCATTCAACTTTATCCAAAAGTTCCGGTGTTATTTTGCGCTTCTTCGTAGATGTTGCTGTAGTGGACTCATGAGCTGATTCCGAGGATTGAGTCGCTTCATCATCTGATACGACGATAGGGTCCGGAAGCCGGGCCATGTTCAACACCTAGGGCATATTACGGATATGAGAATGTAAGAATAGTTAAGTCCTTGCCATGTCAACATCCATTTATATACCTCGTATATATACAATGAGGGATGGATGAGTGCATGTGGTAGATAGTAGGTAGAATCTGGAGCCTAAGAATTGTGGAATTGATGGATTAGGAACGCGCCACCGTTCCGTAGGACAAGACTGCTGTTACACGAGAAGAAAGCGCAAGCACGTGCCAAATCCTGCACCGTGAGTACCCGAGTCTAGTGCGTCGTCCATCATCTATGAACCTACCATGTACCCTTCTTCAAGTCGCGGCGCTAGGCCGAGAGCTTAATGAAAAGTGAATGTAATCGCCGCATGGGCGAGATGCTTTCCAAAAATTCGGATTTGATTTTCAGGAAGGCCTAAAAATTGAACAGCACACTTTGACCCATATCCCATGTGCTGGTACTTGGCAGGGTATCTCTATCCAAAATTGCCTGGGGGGTTGAAGAAAAAAAGGGAAAGGAAGAAAAGTGACAGTCGAGTGTGGGTAAATATATGTAAACTTTTTCTGCCCTTAGGCGGTGTCATAGATTTTGCCGGGCAGGCGGTACTGTTTTACACAGTAGTATCTGCGTACTGTGTATAGTGTAGGTAGGTACTGATGTACTTCATAAGGTCCCTATGTGGTATCAATGGTATTAACAGCGACCTTGGAAGTCGAATGATATGGATCCAGATCCTTGGACTCTATGCCTACTTACCTTATACGTACTTGTAGAAGGGTACCCGAGTTTGTGTTATTCAAATCTCAGACCTCAGACTTGACGTTACCATTCCATTGTACATATATAGGTACTAGTAGATACCTAAACATCACCAAATATCACAGTCATACCATAGCAAAATCGCTGAAGAGATGGATACCAAAGCTACAAATTCAAACCCAACTGATGCAGTATATTTTCATTAAGACCCTGAGCGCCGTGCTATGAACCAAATCGGATACGTATGATCCTCATAATGTACCTTCATATAATGCCTAACTACCACCACTCACAGATCATAACAGTTCAAAATCATCCAACTTGTCGCGGTACTTCATAATGTTCCGCTTGATCTTGCTGCCCACAGCCCAGGTCACAAAGTCCTCCAAGTTCCTCGTGACGAAAAACGCAGGATCCGTGATGGTCTCGACACCCACTCTAACGTGTCCTTGCTCGATGAGTTTTGTAGCCGCTTGAACTGTCTCGGCCATTCGTAGTCGGGTCATAACAACCGGTAACCTCCTCCGCGCCATCGCAGACACCGTGACGTTGTTCTCAACATTAGATAGTTTCGAGGCCGAGGATAGGATGCCCATGTCGTAGAGCTTGTTGAGGAGTAGCTCCTCATGTTTCCGTCTCGTCGGGCTTTCGGGAGGGAGCAAACTGAGGCGATGTGCTAGTTGGCGCAGGGACTAGTCTCGAAGTTAGATTTGTTTCTATCAGGCACCATTACAATATTACGATTACATACACCGCATATTCTGTTGTATCTGTGATAATCTTCGGGTTTTTGGATCATATATCGTCGTATAACAGCCGCCTGTCACGAGCGCACGGAAAGTCAGCGATGATTTCGATCAAAGGGAGAATCGGATACCACGAACATCTCTGTGGTTGTTATCTTGCTTCCATGTAATGAAATCTGTCTTTCGGAGCAAGCGCTGCTCGTGATGCTTTAATTGTCGAACCATGATGTCTCGTCGTCGGTCCGAATTATTGTGTTGGTGCAAGAGAATAGAATTCTACATGGAGGCTGAACATTTTATTTTCCTTGGCCCCAGTTTAAAAATCCGATAAGAGCTCAACCCCTGCAGCCACATGCGACTTTGCGGGGTTAGTGGATCCTTAGCGGAAGCTTGCGCTGGAAAAATTATTCCCCCGTCCAAATTTGTGGCGCCAATTTGTAGCCAAGCATCAAATTGATCATTCAATGCTGATATACAGGACTGCCATTGAAATCGCCAGTACAGGACGACTAACAAACCTATTGTTCAAGATGCCTCCAAGAATACCCTTTATATCCGCCCTTCGGCGACCCTCCGCCTTCTTCAAACCCCAACAAATCGCCAGCATATCCTCCAGCCCCTCCTCTCAATCCCGTAAGTCCACACATCCCACCTCTCCCTCAACCATAACCATAACCGCAACCACCCTCTAACACCCTCCCAGTACGTCCCAACCCAGGCACCCCAACAGCAACCTCCTCCCTCCTCGACATCGACGACGCGCCCTCCACGCCCACCCAGCCAGCGAGCCCGACCTCAGTGGCAGCAGGCATCTACGAAGACATCTACGACAACCTAAAGGGGACGCGACAGCGAGCGCGCAACATCGACGAGGAGCTGAAGCTGAAGAACCAGAACGACGAGTACGCGCGGCAGATGACGCGGCGCTGGCGACCTGGCGACGTCTACGCGCCTCACGACATCAGCCCCGCCGAGATGGCCAAGTGGCGCCGCGTCCAGGCCAGGAAGAAGGATCTCGTTGATATGCTTGGTTTGAACCCTCTTGATATGTACCGCGTAAGTGCTGTTACTGCTCTTGATAAGGGATAAGACGTTATGAGAGAAAGCGGAAAGGGGAAATGGGGGAATAGGGTTGAAGTAGTGGAAGCTAACAAACGGCTTCGACAGAACTTCTCCTTCATCTCCGAATTCACCACACCCCACGGCAGGGTAAGGAGGTCGCAAGACACGGGTCTGCGCCCGGTGAACCAGAGGAAACTAGCCAAGGCGATCCGGCGCGCCATAGGTCTGGGCCTACATCCCAGCGTGCACAAGCACCCCGAGCTTCTAGTCCGCGACACGTACAAATTCTACGAGCAGAACGTCGCCACGACGCAAGGTTACAGGAGCTGAGCGGTGGTTTGTACAACGGTTCGATGTCCTCTTTTTTGATACCATCTATATACAGAGAGAGACCGGCAAGAAGTATCTAGATGTATGAATAGTGTTGTACAAAGATCAATTCATTCACATCATCAAATCATGCCTTCCACGGCCGATAGACCTTATACACTGCCAGACCATCCTTGTTTTTCTTGGCGTGCTTTGCTTTTAATGTCCCCCATATTTTTGGGTATTCGTCATTTGCCCATGTCTCGAGCTCTTCCTTCATCTCTCGCGAAGGCAATGCATTGTATACGTGACCGAGGCTATGCAAATGTTAGTCACGGGGCTTCTCTTGTTTTGGAAACAAATAACCTACTCGAAGTAGCCAGGCGGTTCCCCGAGCGCGTTTTCCATATTCTCTAATAATGCCTTCGCCTTTGCGAGGTGGCTGTGTGCCGCCATCGTTATCACGTACGCCAAGTAGACGTTCTTAGGTATATCAATCTCCATCCTCTGCATTTTGTCCCAGAGCTCATCCGCAAGCGCATCGCCGTCAGAGGTGATTTCGTAAGCTCTCAATATGATTTCAAGCGAAGCATACGATGGCCCTTCAGGGGACACGCTGATCTCCTTCCAAATGTCGAGAGTCCGGTACGGTAAACCACATGCGACATGTGCGATCATCAACGAGTTGAATAGCTGCGTAGTGGGTTGGATTGTAGTATCCATCTTCAGCATGTTATGGACCGTTCTCATACTCTCTTCATCCGGACACTTGCCGATTCCTTCGAAAAAGTGTACATAAGTGTCAAGTGTAGGCCGAAGATGCGGATTTCCTATGGCGCGCATGTGTCCAAAAGTATGCGCCGCCATATCTGCACGACGCCTGTCAAAAAAGCCATCCATAATCTTAACCCTAGATTCAGGGCGCGTCTCAGGGAAGAATTGGCGCAACAAGGAGTATGCATCCCAGACTCGAGCCGTACTGTTAGTTTTATCCAAGCAATAATTGACGAAGGCATCCTGGACCATCGTGCGCTCGACAACACTATAGTACGTGGTGTGAAGTGATAGCGTGTCAATCACTTCGTAGGTTTCGTCATTTTTAAGGAAAGCCATGCAGATTGATACCACTGTTTCGGGTTCTAACGTCACAAGCCGTTGTTCGAGGTAGCTAGTAACGGCGAGAACCCGTTCATAGACCGGGTCTGGTGCTGCACATAATGCACGGATGAGGGAATTCAAGATAGCGATTTCTTGATCTTTTGTCGCCACATCTAAATCTTCGAGGGTTTGGAAAGTAGCGAATGCACCATCGAGGTCATTCGCGCGGATTCGGTATTCTAACTGCAACATATAAGTCTTATAATTTGGTTCGAACCCGAGCTTTTTTGATAATTCAATGAGACGCTCGGCCAGATAGGGGTCGTTCTGGTCGGTGGCGACTTTGACGAGGGCATTCATCGTTCCTATATTCGGTAGGGACTCGGGCCTGTCCTTGTTGTAATCCTGTGCGACTTTAATCATATGCTCGATATGATCTATTCCCTTTCCAAGCAACAGAAGTGCCCATTGGAAAGAAGTATCCCAAGTAGGTTTGTTGTTTTGCCATGGACCAGATTCTAACTTGGCGATCAGATTCTCATAGACACCCTTGACCCATTCCTCCTGGCCGTTGCGAAGTGCAAATTGGAGCAGCTCGTAATAAGTCATGTAGGTTGGAGGGAGGTCTCCTTTAATTGGTTTGTTGAACCACAACTTTGTTTCTCCAACGATATTTTTCTTCGCAAAATAAGTAGTCATGACACCATGAAGCGTCGGATCATATTCAAGACCTGCCGCCTTTGCCTTTGAGACAAAGTCCAGGAGCTCCGGTTCATGGCCCTCCTCAGCAAGACCTCGAATAACCGGCATGAAGTGTCTCAGTCGATCGGCGAGAGGCTCCCTATCCCGCATGGTTTTTTGATACTCTAGAACCAGATCCCTGGCTTCAAGAGCTTTTCCATACTGCGACAAGGCCGTTACTAACGCATTGAAATCCTTTGATTGTTGCGCACCTCGTCTTTTTAACTCATCGTATATTTCTCTTGAGAGATCGACGTGGTGCGTGAAATAGTCTCTCGGTGGTTTGAGTATACATTCCCTGGCGATTCGGAGATCCTTTTCAGATAGTCGCGTACCTCGAATGGTAGTTTTGGGATCGGCAAGACGCAGCAGCACCCGATGAGCAGACAATGCCTGTGTGGAATTAACTGCTCGGCTATGCTGGGTCTTGTACGCAAAGAAATCCCGCCATGCTTGAAGAAGCTCCTCGGGTGTGGGTGGTCGTCTACTGTCTGTGGCGCTGATATTTTCAGAAGCATGAAATCTGAGTAGGGTCGCATAGCCCGGTTCGGTCTCAAGTTGCTTCAATGCCCTCTGAGTCTTTTGACCAAAGAATTCCTTGACGAATGTCCTTTTCTGAATGGTCCTAGCTACCCTAGATCCTACAGGATATACACGGAATGTCGGGCGGGACCGAGATAGGACGAAGGTGGGATGGAGGCAGGCGAGGGGACCGTGTGCCTCACTCGCAAGAAGGCGTCGCAAGACATGGCGGGTCAATTGCGACCGCATAATGGGGAAATTAGACTATATGGATCAGTCTACTACATGACTGTTAGCATGTAATTTAAGTCGGCACTATGAGTTCGAGCATTGACTCGCCTGTGCATGGCTAGAGCTGTCGACAGCCTCATCAGATAGATGGAAGGTGTACGGTATAAGTATGACATATGCGATGTGCGATGCGGGATGCGGGATGTGCTTGCTCCTAAAAAATTGATACAAGCTCCCGCGCGTCATTCCCAGTCACAGTTAGCGATAACGCCTCTGCGCCTACCGTAAAATGTGGCGGACCGTTACCTAAAGTGGGGCAATCAATCTCCGATAATCCCGCTCCAGCTGTTTGACACTGCGTGACAACTGGTCGGAAGACAATTCTATCATAGTAGCTGTTCCCCGCAATCTATCCTCTACAAGCTCTATTCTATTGTCTTTTCTACCAAATATTCGTTCACATAGAAACATTAATATTCACACTTCATATCCTCATGGATTAATAGATTGTGAATATGGCAAGATACCTTCAAACAATTGAATAAGATTTTTATCCATTTAATTCTTAAACATCGAGCGGTTTTTCACCAACCCCAACAACAAGCGGGGTAACGTCATTGACGATAAATATGGACAAAATTTGGGGCCATAGCGTGCTTTACAAACCGCAATGCAGTCGTCATTAAGGGGACTAGATTCCTCCATAGAAGTTAGAGCTATAAAAAGGGGCTTGGTCCCCCCCCTGACCTTAAAACCCGACGAGATTCATCATTACTAATCTTAAATATAATTGGACAAATATACTAGAGGAAGTATAGTTCTCAAAGAGGTATGTGATTGATTTTGGGTTCTGACATCTACATCTCCATGCATAGTGGATCTGGAGTCAAAAGCAGGGTTCCTCTAATGCGCATCATTGGATATCCTGTACGATGTCATGTAGCGGGATAAGACAATCTTTCGTATTGCTCATGATTGTAGGGGAAGGCTGTCAATTTTAACCCGCATAGCCACCCTTGAGTACGGACTTAACTTTAAGTCCAACGTATATACATCATACGAAGGCTACGAATCGGTTTCGCTCCCTAACTCTCCTCCGTTGAAGACGCGAGGCTGGAGTTAAGCAATGATGGTTTGATGCGGTTGGTTTTCACGATGAAATCGACGATTTCTAATCAGCCCCAAACTCGCCGAGATGGCTACATATATAACCAACGTTATGTCTTACAGAACCTGTCTCTTGAATTCGCTTCAAGAATTGAACCTCAGTAGCAAACACTAAAACGAAAAGCAAAAGTTCTAAGATATATACCTAGTATTCGCAATGGCTTCTTTCACCAAACCCAACCGCCCTGTCACCTGGCTCATCACCGGAGTCTCCTCAGGCTTTGGCGAATCTCTGGCTCGTCTAGTGCTAGCCAACGGGCATAAACTAATTGCTACCTCCCGAAACCTTTCGCGCAACCCAGAGTTCGTAGCTGAAGTCAATTCCCACGGAAACGGTAGCAAATGGCTCAAACTCGACGTAGATGACCAGGAAAGTGGAAAGCTTATGTAAGCAAGCCCCTTTTTCTCGGTAATCCTAAAAACCCGTCCTTGAGATGTCTACATAATGTAATGACTAACTATCCATGTATTAGCGAGTCTCTTGAAGCCTCTGGGGATCATATAGATGTCTTGGTGAATAACGCTGGTTACTCCATATATGGGCCGGTAGAAACTCTCACCGAAGATGAAGTGCGAGCACAGATGGATACTTTGTACTTCGGTCCCCTCAGACTCATCCGTGCTGTTGTACCTCATATGCGAGAGCGAAAATATGGTGTCATTGTGAATATGAGCAGTGGTGCTGGCCTAGAGGGAAGAGACAGCATGGGTGGTTATGCTGGCGCTAAGGCTGCTCTCGACGGTAAGTACCCCGAGGAAGCATTTCATACGTCGTATACTTCTGTTCTCATAACCACTGTTCAGGGATGTCCAAGGTCCTCGCCAAAGAAATTGCGCCATTCGGCATACGCACCCTAACCGTTACTCTTGGAACTTTCAATACTGGCTTTATCGACGCCACCATTGTTGGCAAGAATGGAGTCCCCGACGCTTATAAGGGGTCGGTTGCAGAGCAGATGGTTCAGATCATGTCTAGCGGCACCCTAAAGCCGAACGGTGACAAGGACAAGGCCATGAAGGCACTATATGAGGTCATCGTCGGTGAAGGTGTTGGCAAGGGCCACGAAGCTGAACGGCTTCTGCCCCTAGGCTCAGATATGACTGTTCGTTTGAAGACGGTCCAGGACTATCTTGGCCACGCTTTGGAGGTGTTCGGTGACGTCTGTAATAGCGTCGTCTTGGAAAACAAGTAGTGTATCTGCCGATACGAAAACACGATAATAACTAGCACGAGAAAAGGGGATATTATGATGTAAACTAACATATTCGATTAGTTTCCATTTCAAATGCGAAAAATTTATTTTCGATGTGGGTAAATCAGGTGCGTTTCAGAAAGAAAGTGCTCCAAATCACCCCTTCCAATGACGACAGAGTTTAGTTGCGGCTTCTAGTACCATGCTCTTTCCCTTTGCTACCGCCTAACCTAAAAATATAAAAAAGGTAATCTCTACCAAGAAACTCCGGAGGTCTTTTTGGAATTAGGGAAAATGAACATCATATTTCACATAGCCAATATCTTTGGCCAAAGAACAGATTATTGTCCATTGAATTTATAAAATACTAATTTCTCCCGCATTGTTCGTTCTATTGCTATGAATTGGCTACTTCGAAAGCCTAGTTGGGCATATCGACTTCAAGGTCAAAAACACGACAAGAAACACCCCGTATGTAATAGCTGTGTTACAGAAAAGACGTCCTATGAATATGACAAACCGGATTGTTTGAATGGCGGAATCGGGTCGGATATCAAAGAGGAACCCAAGTGTCAGATCGAAGAAAAGCATGTCAATGTGGAGGAACAGAGTGCTTCTATCTCCAAGATCCGACGCGCATCGATCGGAACTTCGGTATGCGAATGGATTTGCCAACTCGACATATCTCCAGGAAAGTCTGAAGACGGCACGAATGGTGAGACGGATTCATGTTCTGATGGCTCCTCTTCCAGCTCCCGACGAGAGTCCGGTTCATCGATTGCCAGCGATGACCTTGATAGAAGGGAAGCCTTTGATAGACGCGAGATATTTCAGGTCGACTTTTACCTCGAGGATGTCTTCCCCTTATTGTTCCCATTTTACCGCCCTCGTCCTCTCCAAGGCGGTAGATCGTGGATATTGGAATCGGCAATGAGCAATCAGCTAGTACGAGCGATAATCACCTGCCAAGCGTCGCATTTCTTTTCCCTTCTAAGGGGCCCTATCCGCAGTCAAGCTCGGAAGAAGATGGTCGCGAAAATAAAGGATTTTACTTTCGAAATCGTAACACAGGGGCTACGGGACTTCGTCGAGATGGGCATCAAACACCTACGCCATGCCATACAAATCTTAGTAGCCATGTTGCAAGTCCAGCGTTTCGAGATTGCTATCTCTATATTTCGCAATTGTCAGCAACACCTCGATTCTGCAATGTGTATATTTAAAGGCATTCTTGGAAGCATGTCTAGTGGCCTGAAGGAGCCCGCCTCAAGTTTCAAGGAGATCATGCATCGCCTAGAGATCCCGATCCTTAGGAAAGATGCCTTGAACATCGGATTTAAGAGCGCCGAACAGACAGCTTTTCGGTTCTCTTCCGCTCTTCTGATATTCGATGACATAATTGCTAGCACGACACTCCAGGAGGAACCTAAACTCTTTCAGTACCTCCCTCAGCTTCTTGACTGCGAAGACGAACCCAACCCGCTTATAAAGCTTGCTGATGTCATAGGATGTCACAATTTTGTGATGCTCAAGATAGCCGATATCTCTGCCCTTAATGCTTGGAAACACCAATGCAAGCGGGCTGAATATGCCGATGCCAACACGCTGGCACAGCGTGCGGCGCCCATCTACGAAGCGTTAGAGGATTACCTTGTGAAACTTGAACAGAACGAAGAGAATACTACATCGTCTGAAGATACTCGGCAGGACATCTTCATAACGGATCCCAATGAACAATCACAAGCACTTTCTCACCAGGTTATTTTGACGACTCGCGTCTGGGCTCACGCAGCGGCCCTCTATCTATCTCTCGTTACGGCTGAATGGAAGGCCACCAAAATTGAAACAAACTATCACGTCTATCGTATTATCGATATACTAGCTTATGAAATTACGCCACCAGCACGTCTCCGCGCGATGGCATGGCCGATTTACGTAGCCGGCTGCCTCGCAAGACCAGAGGAAGAGAACTCCCTTCGGGATATCATCCACAGACTACAACCACCCGACCTGTTTAGCGCAGTATACAAGGCACTTGAGATTATGGAGAACGTATGGGCAAAAAGGGAGGAGAGTGGTGCATCATGCCGCGACCTTGCAGCCTGCTTCAAGGGTCTAAGTGATGATCTACTGTTACTTGTTTAAAAAGCCGAACTAGGTTTACTGCGGTTAGGTTTAGACACATGGATATTCAACACAAGCTTTAATACCGTTAAATTGCTCCTATAAAATTTCCGGTCCCTCTCATGATTAGCAGAAAAGTGCTTGTCACACCTTGGGGTTAGGGTTAGGGTATGAGATAGGTGCTTAGGTAACTGAGACGTTGAGAGACTTAGGATTTCTCAGACTCCAAGTGAGGCAGTAGTCTTGAGTATCCCGATAAAGCACATTGGATCGAATGACTTATGGAGTATTCCAATTAACCCCCTACTCCCTCCATGGCGGACCGGATTTGTCAGATATGACTAAGCCCAACTTTCATGACTAAACACTGACTAAGTCCTGACTAAGCTGCCTCGATGGTCCCCCCTATTGTTGCAAGCGACAGGTAAAATCGGTAATTGTTCGTCTATGCTTACATTGCATTACCCAAGAAAATCTTCAATGAGTGATTCGTAAAGAGTGAATAGTGTTGGTGATAAAGACCCTCTCCCGCCTATACCCTAGTCGCTTCGAACCATGAGATGAAGTGTTGGAGCTGTATCCTTGAAGTTGGTTATTGAGGTTGAAGAAATGTGATGCTTCTATGGATTGGCATTGGTCTGTTCAGGGTGGGCCTCTTCTAAACTCAATCTGCCTGCCTCTTCATCTTCACATCTAATGTCCTTGTATTCGGCAGTACTTGGTTTCTGGACGTTCCCAACCAGAGTAACAAGAGTCAGACTGGCGATAACAATGACAGCACCTAAGATTTCCCAAAGATTGATTGTGGATTGGAACAAGACACGGTCCAGTATGAGAGCCCAGACTATCTGCGAATATATCATGACTGTGGCAGCTGAAGAAGAGTCGCTCGAGATTCCAACTGTAAGGGTAAATTCCTGATTTAATGTTAGAGTCATTTGCCGATTATAGAGAATGAAGACCACAAGTATCACTCACCATCGATAGACCACAAATGCCGATATACGCAAGACAAAGCCAGGTGAGTGGGTTCTTTGGCCACGTAAGTCCCGGGACCAACATAAGGCCAACCCAGCTCACAGTTGCCAAGCTCCATGCGAATACGTTGACACTGGTTAGTGGATGAGCTCTTTTTCCGATGCAGCGGATCGAGGTGATGGTAATCTAAGATTATCTTAGTACAAATACACTTGAAGATGCTACGTGCTTATCACTTACTACACCACCACAAAGGCCCAGCACAGCAAAGGCCAAGCCTTTCATATTGGCCGCTGGATCACTAGAGACATCACGTTGGGTGGATTGTATCGAACCAAATATCTCTTCAGGTTGGGATATGAGTACGACTCCCCCGAGCGCTCCAACGGCGCCGAGGCAATCAGTCCACTGGACGGTAGCGAATGACAGATATCGTGTTAGGATCAACGACCCTAGAGGACCAAGAAAATTCAAAGCAGTCGCTTCACTGAGGTTTAAGTATTTCATAGAAACTATTGCATGTCGACAGTCAGTACAATAAATCACGGTGCCTGATACCTGGAGCCAGCAAGGTATGATTACGGCAAGACAACATGATATTTAAAAGTGACTTACAGAAGAATCCCGAAGCACCGCAAGTGCCACCGAGGGCTCGCAGCAGGATGAGACCCCGAACATCAGGAGCTCCGAAGAGGAGGTCGGACTTCTTATCGCCGCCGCCGATGTGCCAGAGATACCAGGTACATCCGAGGGCGGTGATCAACATCCGGACATGGAGGACCTGGAAGGGGTGAACTTCCTCGAGCCTAGTCTCGGCGTACTTCGCGGCGGCGTTCAGGGTGGCGGCGGCCACTTGGGAAGCTAAGACGAATAACGAAGGACGATAGCGCTCGACCAGGGACATGGCCCCCGAATCTTTCGCCATCATGGGCAACAGGCCCGATCAATGGTGTTTAAACGAGTGACGACGCCAAAATGGCTTGAGGATGGAATGATGATGGTTCACATCGCCCTTCTTCAGATAAACGCGAGTTGTCGTCGTTTGTTTGAGAAGGGCCAAGTCTAGGTCAATTATGGTGCCCCACTGTGTATGGGTATTGTAATTTCGATCGTCGAACGGATGCGGCGGTCGTCCCCAGCTTCTGTCAAACCAAGTTGGGTATAATGTGATGCAACCTTGAATACCAATTCTCTGGTAGATCTTCAGCAGGGATTACGATAATGATTATGGGACAACGTGCTTTCCTGTCTGTGATGCTTTATGTGCAAGTGCTGACTTCCAAGGAAAGCGCTACGACATACCGCTTCTTCTCAGGTAAGAAAAATCGACGGCATCAATTATGTACATGATACAACGAAGTGCATCCACCGTACCTGGCATGATATCCATGAACGACCAAACCTTATTCTCGTACCTGCCCTGTCATCCGCTCAGGGGAGACACGGAACTGAGCCGGTAAGCCGCAAATATGAAATCGGCAACCCCGCAAAATTCAACTTTACAGCCAATGCCGAAAACCCGAAAGGGTTTACATGAATATTCCATGATTCCGTAAATATACTCGAAAGATATCGAATTCTTCGATGAGTTGATAGAAGTTGTAACATGGGTTGCCCCTATTCCCATGTTGTAGGCGATAAAATCCACATGATTTTAGTGGCCTACTACAACTTTATTTTTGTTCATCTTCAAATATCAACGATTTCAATACATGAAAATTCAATACAATAAAACTATGAAGGACTTCTGTCTTCCAAAATATTTGATGTATTTACACGCCAAGCCGAGGGTTATTAGATCATTTTAGCAGTCTCCAGGGCACTCCCCTGCTAAACGAAACAGCTAAGAGAAATTCAGCCAATCAAAAGCTGGGTATGGCTCAATACTTACCCCTTATGGAAGATGGTAGGCTATTGCACCCAATCAGATTAAAGGGGCTCGAGAAGCACACCGTTCTTATTTGCTGACACATCTGTTTATTACCCCTAACCCTCGCCGTCATAGTCAAATATGTCGCCGTAAGCTTTTTCATCATCCGGGCTCCTGGGTCAAAAATAGGTCTAAATGATGTCACATTGCGACGCTCCGTATGCGGCTCCGAGACGGTATTGACGCCAACCCTCCAGCCATGTCGCAGTTTTAAAAGAGCAACAAGCACCCTAAACTCTCGTGAGTGCCAGATCTCTTGAGCGATAAAAGAGATGGTCTTACATAAGGAGCGTTGCTTACGCAATGAATCAGGTTTAGGTAATATTAAATCCAGCTGGGTTAATAATCAGGGCGCAAGCCACCTTACTAAGTAATGTCGTACAAGCTGATTTAATCAAGGCTGACCTAATCACAGATTACTTACCTAATCATTTCATTAATAAGAGCTATTGATGAAGATATTATATTAAGATGGTCTACGACGACACAATATGGTGGATTTCCTCAATGAATTCATGCGCTGGAAGACTTCTCGATCTCCCTTTTCAAATCCGCATTGAACAAATCCCAATTGCGGATGGTTTTCATTGACGAGCTTGACCCCTGCTTGAATAAAAAGGTCAAAATGCCTTCAAAGTCTTCCACCTGGACAAACGTAGTTCCTCCTGGATTCTTCTTGCTGGGCTCGAAGTTGAACTTATGCCTCCCGACTATGATTCCTGTCAAGGCCCCTTCCCATTGGAAGGAGTCCGCAGAATTCTCCTATATTATATAATCAGGATATTTCTGAGGGTATATAAGATAATGAGGAGACCTACCTTCACAGTTGGATGGAACGCCATCCCGTGCATGTTGACTCGAAGGCGATCTCCTGCCGTTAGTTGGAGTGGGGCTTTGCTAGAGTCGACAGGTTCGACTGTCCACCCTTTATGCCATTGAGGCCATCTTGGGAAGTCTAAGAACTAGATAGGCACGCTTAGCAGGACTTATAAGACATCCAGGTAATCCACGTACATACCACAGATCGGACAGTAGCCGGGGGTGCTTGTATTTCTATCTCCGTAGAAATGCTTCTGAGCCGTCCCATGATTTCAACGAGAGGGTTGAACGAGTGTGAGGATTATGGTAACTGTACATATGGTAGAGACTTGCATCATTTATGATGTATAAATGCTATATATATTCATATTAGTAACTATACTCAAATCTCGCGACTGTATATTTGGAGGCGCGAAAATAGGCCGACCAGGAATACCGTCAGGCGGCCCCACTCCGAGAAAAGCGCGAGGTGACCAGGAAACAAGAATGAAAATGAATTTCTGGCGGGATTAAACGAATTCTTTCATATTGGTTATTTATTGGTCAAAACTCCTTGGTATTTAATTCGGAAATGCGATTAGAATGAAGTTAGTATTCACATTGCAATATGATCGAAGCTATCCCCTGTGTTACACAACCTACTCTTTTTCAGCTATGGTACGTGTAAGTTCCCTAATCGGATAAAGAAGGGGATAGCCGGTAAATACGCCACTGCAGTCAAGTAACATCTACGCCTAGAATTCCTGCTTCTATGTGTACATTATATATATAGTAAATGATGTATGTTAAGTTTACATATTAAGAAAGCGTTTGAGTTTGATAAATGATTTCTATATCTTGGTAGGATAAAATGATAACCAAAGGTAGTAAATAAAGGAGACTGAAATCAAATGATAGATGTCCATACATCAAAGCAAAGAGCTCAAGGAGCCACCGTTGCACTAATGTCTCTGCCCATTCAGACCGGGCAGGTACGTAGCAAAGACACAGTCGTCACTGCCCCATTCACAAGTCCCGGCGATCTTCCGGTCCCGCCACCGGAACGGAGGACTTATTAGAGTGAATAAGCGCTGATTCAAACATCCAGCACCCACTTTACGGACTGCACACTCGTTCAAGGCATCTATGGAGTAGAAGTTAACTCGTCCCTCTCCCATTTGAATAAATGGGGCTTGGGGAAAACCCGGGTGCAAATCCCCAAGGTGGATGCAATCACCTTTTTGGACGTCGTCGGTTCAAAAGGCACATTACTCTCTTTTTTTTTCTAGTTTTGTATTCTCATATCACCTTTCCATCATATTAAATATTCTAAAAGGACCAATTTTACATCGTGATAATTCTCATAGCCTGAATATTACTAGAACCAAGGATTAACAATAGTCAAACACAACTACTATGTAGGCCAATCGTCACATCTGAAATCGGTAAATCAGTAGTAGGAAGTCATTTCATTCATTATTCAGCAGATTCATTTCTGCATATATCTAGTAGTCTATCCAGTCAACCACATCACTCTCTCGGGTAAACTTTCTTTCCTCCGACCCAAGTCTCCCTAACCTTCAAAGAGCGCAGATCCTCAATACCCATACCTTCCAAGGGTTTATCGAGAACTATCCAATCTGCGAAGGCGCCTGACTGGATGACACCAGCCTTACCATCCATGAAGGCTCCATGCGCAGGTCCGTAGGTGAAACCATGAATTGCCTGGTTTAGACTGAGGGCCTCGTCCGTGTGCCATCCACGAGGTGAATCATCCGTACCTTGGCCTGTGTGAGGATTGCGTCTGGTGACAGCTGCGTAGATACCTTGGAATGGATTGGGTGGCTCGACTGGGAAATCGCTACCTAAGACAGGGCTGACGTCGAGCAGGGAGCGCATCCGGTATGCCTCTTTTGCGGTGCGTTCACTCCCTAATCTGGTCTCTGCGTATGCCATGTCGCTTGTGGCATGTGTAGGCTGGATTGACGGGATGATTCCAACAGCATGGATTCGGGCCTGGTCATCTGGATGAATTATTTGAGAGTGTTCGATACGGAAGCGATGACGAGACTGGCATAGTGAGAGATGTTCGTCAGGACAAAGGAGTCGAAGGGCAAGAATAATGGCGTCAACAGCATTTCGGTTGGCTAGATCACCAATTGCGTGAATGTTGACTTGGAAGCCTTCTTGAGCCCATGCAACCGTATCGTACACCAATTCGGAGGCGTTGATAAGTAGGGTTCCCGATGTGTCTGGTCGATCGGCGTAGGGCTCGAGCAAGGCACTACCCCAGCTTCCTAGTGCGCCATCTACTTCAAGTTAGACTCATCCAAAGCATGGAAATATTTATTGTGTAACTTACCGGCAAAGAGCTTTACACTGTTGACAGTCAAGAAACCACTCAGGCTCTTGGACTTCTTAACCTCGCGGGGACAGAATGTGTTGCGCTCATCGCATTCGATCATCGCATACACACGGACTGACCAGTCATCGCTGCCAGCCAAGTCCTTGTAGAGTTTCAAATTGCCTGGAGTAACGCCAGCGTCGTGAATGCCAACAAGGCCCACTTCGTTCAACTTTGTCATGGCGCTCTTCACGAACTGCTTCTTCTTCTCGTCGTCCGGCTTTGGCCATAGAGCCAGTACCATGTCCATCGCATTATCGCAAAAGACGCCCATGCCAGGATCAGTGACAACTTGGCCGCCAGGAATGTCAGGAATAGTCTCTGGAAGCAAGTCCAATACCGGTTGAGAGACCCAGATACAATGCACATCTACTCTATCGAGCATGATATACAGGTCCTTGAGTTTGGGGTCCGCTGCTAGATCATCCTTTGATATTGTCAGCACGTGAATAATAGATGTGAGATATGGGTTAACTTACGGCAGTGGGCATCTTTCCAAGAGCCATTTGATCCCATCCGATGCCTCTGAGCCACTCGACCTTTGATCCGGCCTTAGGGTTCTCGTCAACATATGCCAGAATACGGGATTGAACATCGCTCATGGAAGAAGAACCAAAGAGATCAACGGAGTTCAAGAACTCGCCGTACTGCAGCATGTGTCCATGTCCGTCCCAGAGGCCGGGCATAACAAAACCCGGTTTCGCATTCTTAGCATAGTCTGTGTCCTGACCAGCTTGAAAGACCCTGGCGAATGTTCCGATGGGCCACACAGAGAAGCAGTTGACGTACGGCTCTGCTGCTACGTTAGTGCGCACTGATTGGTAGCAGTGAGTACTGGGCAAGTACAATGATGGATCAAGTATTTGGTAATATGCTGCTATGATGAAGGTTACAACCGACATACTAATAAAGACCGGATCAAAAGGGAAGCACATAGTGGCGAGATTATCAATGTCACCGCGACGAAATGCCGTTTTATTTCAGATAGAGAGATGCCACTCGTCAACAGACTGAACCAGTAAATCTAGAGTCGTTAGAAATTGATTACTTTAGAAGAACAAGGAATCTTTGGATGCATGGAAATAAATAAAAGGCTGAGAAAATTTTCACTTAAACGGAAAATAACCAGGCCAGCCAGTGCACATTGGAAGAGAAAATAAAAAAAGAAAAAAGAAAAATTTCAGGATTTGACGTCGTGGTTGTTGACGAGGCACCGTGTGATAAGAAAACCCCTATGCCGTAAGTTTACTTACGGATATTGTGTCGCGTTTTTTTTTCCCTGAGAACGGATGCCAAGACATTACCGCTTTAGGAAGTCAAAAATTACTGTAAAGGGCAAGTTGTGGCGTTGTGGCGAGGGTGGGAGTATAAACATATAATTGGATAAGAATTGAAATTAACCCGTTTTTTAAATGGTGTTACAAACCAAAAGAAAAACCCTTGTCTTGATTAGTCAAGACCCGGGTAAACCTCGGAATGGATCTCAGTGGATCTGAGATCCAGTGAAGGCAACGGATCTGAGATCCAGTGAAGACAATGGATTTGAGATCCATTGACAACCAACCAGACCAAGGTACGGGAGCTGTAAAAACCCTCCCTTGGTGACATACTATCCCACAAGGATAGTATGGTGGAATAGTATAAGAAGGACGGTATTTCCTCTCTATTTAGTTTTAGTTCTTCAGCTTTCAATCTAAGTATTCAGACAGCACTTGAATATAGAGTCTTATGAAATCTCTTTTGCGAACAGAATCGTCAACCCTACAGTATTGTTACCTTAAAACCAAGTACTCCAGGGTACGTATCCGCTCTACGAAGTCAGAAAGACAGAAGTAGTAGACGGGTTCGTAACACCTCTCTTACGAACAGACTTAACTTTGATCTGATCTCTACGAGTACTGCTAACAAACAAGGAAACCCACGAAGCACCCCGTATACCTGAGTACCTAGGTATAAGTTCGTAACAATAAATTATTTTTTTAATAAATGTTAAAACTTTTATATTTAATTTTATTAATTAAATTTTTAAAATTTTTATATATTATATTTAATTAATATTTATATATATTTTTTAGAATAAAATTATTTAACGAAAAAAACGAAAATAAAATTATTTAAAATAAATGTAATAAAATTTAATGTTAAAAATATTAAATTTCCACGATAAAATATTTTTAATAAAAAATTTTAATATTTTTCATGGTCGGTATATGTTACAAATCAGTCAAAGAAGAATGAGAGATCCCTGCTCTATCTCCACCAAGTTACCCCACGCCTGTCACATGACTTGGGGAGTATGCTCTCGTGCTCTGCAAGAGCAGCAGAGCAGTGTGCTCTCTTGCTCTGTAAGAGCAACAGAGCAATGGAACAAAAGACCAATCAAACCAAGGTACGGGAGCTGTAAAAACCCACCCTTGGTGACATACTATCTCGTAAGGATAGTATGGTGGAATAGTATAAGAAGGACGGTATTTCCTCTGTATCTAGTCACTCGTTCTTTAGCTATCAATCTAAGTCTTTGAGAGATTCTTAGAAATCAGATCTCGAAGGGAGAGTACCAGCAAACCTCTCTAACGAACACTTGTGAATATCTTGACCCAGTTGACTTACTGTTACCTTCAAATCAAGAAAACCCCAGTACGTATCATCTCTATTAGGTATCTAACCAGGACAATAGGGAGGTTCGTTACAGTATAATATCTTTTTATAAACTTAAAGTAATATTAAAAAAAAATGTTAAATTAACATGTTTTTATACACGCGTTGGCTTAGCGGTACATTAATTTAACAGGTCCAAGCATTTAAGAACGGGAATGGCGGGGGCGGGGTTGTTAAGCAACGTCGCTGTAGAATTGAGAAAACCCCCTGTAGCCCTGGAAACTATAAACTAAGATGGAAGGAACCTCGGAAGATTATATCGCTATGATCCAGGGGCTTCCTTCCTTTTCCCAGGAGGGACACCGAGATTCAATGCCGACCTTTCCTCCTTGAACTTACCAATTTAAAGCTTCTGTTTAAAACAAACAGAAGAAAACCAAGCAATTCCTATCAAACCTCGCCGACGAAATCCCAATCGCAATCGCAAACGCAAACGCAAACCGCAACCATGGCCGACGCAGCCGCGCTCCTCAAGCTCGCCGAAACCGACGTCTCGCAAGAGATCACCAAAGACCAATACATCCCGATCCTCACACAGCCTCCCTTCGTCTTCGTCGACGGCACCTTCAACACGCGGGACATCGGGCTCGTCCCCGGCAGTCCCCTAAAACCAGGCTACGTCTTCCGCTCCGGCGCGCTAGCGCAGCTCTCGGATAACGGGAAGGCCGTGCTGGGCGGCAAGCTCGGCGTAAAGCGCGTGTTCGACCTGCGGTCGCCGGAGGAGCGCGGGCAGGCGCCGGACCCGGCGTTAGAGGGGGTCGAGTATGTGTGGATCGAGAGCGCGCGGCCGGATGCTGCGATAGAGCTAGATCGGTTTGTGAAGGGACAGGGGGAGGATGGGTACCGCGATATGTACCTCGATGTCGTGGATGTGTATCAGGAGAGCTGGAAGGCGATTCTGCAGCATATCCGTGATCGCCCGGCTGATCCGTTCTTGGTGCATTGTACCGGTGCGTCTGTTATACTCTCATATGTCGATGTTGATCGCCGGTTTTAGGAAGGCAGCTTCGGGTGGCTTAAGGCTTCATGCTGGGTCTTTGCTAACGTATAATCACTACCAGCTGGACGTGACAGAACCGGCGTTTTAGCAGGCTTATTGCTTACACTCGCCGGTGCACCACCAGAAGTCGTAGTTCTAGACTACCTCCTGTCGCGAATAGGAACGGAACCTGTGCGGCTGATGCTCCTGGACTTCGCCATGAAGGGAACGCACGCTAAGAGCCACGACCAACCGGGATTCTATAATTTGATCAACCTGAAAGCCTCGAATTGGTCTGCATTCGTCGACGGTGTTCAGAAAGAATACGGCGGTTTTGAGAAGTTCATCACGGAGAAGCTCGGGTTCACAAATGATGATCTGGCTAAGATCAAGGCGAATCTAACAAGTTCCTAAAAACTTTACTTGATAGGAATTGAGCGTATCGATATAATTGCTAAAATTATTGGGTAATAGATTTATTCAATGGGGTGGCACAGCAAGGCGTGGTATCACAGCCAATTCCAAGGCCTATTTCTACTGGAGGTTCTAAGAGGAGAAACATATTGTTTCTAACCATCTTTCACGTATGTAGTTATATCCAGCAAGGTCTATGGCATATAGCTGTTTGAACGACCCCCCACCATCAATATTTAGTTCACCATCTACCGGCAACCTTAACTTTAGGAGCATATGCACTATCTTAGAGCGGTTAGTTCATCTCATTATAGCGAAAACGCTCCCGATATCTCGGAAAAGTGTGGGTATCATGGGTAGGTGGCATAGAATACGACTAGTCGTCTAAATATTGAGCATGCAAAGGGCGCGCCGATAGTTTAAATATGGGTATAGGTAAAAGTCGGTCTACTTATACTGCTCTCCACTCCGTATCTCCTTTACCGGAGACACGAGGGTTCATAAAGGTTAGGACTTGTATTGGGGCTTTCTTCGAGACTTGCCATAGTCTAATTCTATGTCTTTATTGTAAACGAATTAAATTTTTAATAAGAAAATCTCTGTGTTTGATATTTGTTCGTAGCTATATGGCGAGTCGTGATTTAGAGCTAGAGGCTTTTGCCCAGCCGATAGCAAGAGTTGGAGCTGTGCCAGCTGCAGCCGAAGAGCTGAACCAGCAGGTTGAATCACCTGCAGAAACGCCTGGAGAAGAAAGGCAGGAGTTCTCATTGCCACCCGTCGATGGTGGCAAAGACGCATGGCTCTTCTTGGCAGCATGTTGGGCGATTGAAGCCCTCGTCTGGGGTACGATTTAGTACCTCCCCTTTTGTTCAGTTGAGGGTAGCTTGTTGACCGTTTTGATAGGATTTCCATTTGCCTTCGGTGTGTTCCAGGACTACTATAGTACCAATGAACCTTTCGCGGGATCGCCAAATATCACAGTCATTGGTACTTGTGCGATGGGGATAATGTATCTGACCGCGCCTCTTATGATGGGACTTTGCCGTCTCTTTAATAGGTGGGCTCGGTATACATCTATACTTGGCTTACTCACCATGTGTCTCTCGCTTGCGATGAGCTCGTTTTCGACAACGATCCCGCATCTCATTGCTACTCAGGGTATCCTGTATGCCGTCGGTGGAACTGTCGCGTATTCTCCTTGTATCTTGGTAAGTGTAGGATAGGGGTAATATTTCTGCCGACATCCCTTGCTCTAGGATAATAATGTGTTATTTGAATAGCACATGGCTAACAAAGATGTTTTATCAGTATCTCGATGAGTGGTTCGTACAGCGTAAGGGCCTGGCCTATGGTATTATGTGGTCAGGAACAGGTCTTGCTGGAGTAGTGCTACCTCTCCTGTTAGAATGGCTGCTTCACTCCTTCGGATTTAGAACAACACTGAGGCTTTGGGCTTCTTTGGTCTTCGTCCTAGCAACTCCTTTGGCATGGTTCATCAAACCACGCTTACCTCACTCAGCAACTAGTCATGTGAAGCCCTTCAACTTGAAGATGCTCATGATTCCCGCTTTTTGGTTATATCAGCTTGCAAATGTAGTAGAAGCGACAGGGTACTTCTTGCCGGGGATTTACCTCCCTACTTATGCACGCAGTGCATTCGGCGCGGCGTCGTACAGCTCGGCGACCACGATCCTCCTAGTTAATGTTGCTGCTGTCTTCGGATCTGTGACCATGGGATGGCTCATCGATCGTTTACATGTCACAACATGCATATTATTCTCGACTATTGGCGCAACTATTGGTGCCTTGGTTATATGGGGATTATCATCGTCCCTCCCGCTTCTATATTTCTTCTGCATCATATACGGTCTATTTGCGGGGTCATATACCTCTGCATGGCCTGGTATTATGGGCGACATTGTCCGGAAAGGAGAAGCAACAGGACAGGGTTATATAGATCCGAGCATGGTTTTTGGCTGGCTTGCTGCTGGTCGAGGCATCGGCAATGTGGTGTCAGGTCCCTTAAGTGAGGGTTTGATGAATGGTTTACCGTGGAAAGGAGATACCGTAGCCTTTGGATATGGTAGTGGTTATGGAAGCCTTATAGTGTTTACGGGAGTTACGGCTCTACTAGGCGGTTCGAGTTTCATCTGGAGACGAATGGGTTTATTGTAAATCTGACGGATATGGACTTGGGTAAGACCCCGGAATTTATGGCTTTTGTGGCTTTTTGGTAGGCACCTTCCAAGATTGTTCATTTCAGATGTCGAGGATCATCGGATCGATGAGGTGGTACAAGGAAAAGCAGAAGTTTTGTTATTGGAGATAAATAAAAGTCGATGTACGTAATCGAGCTGATAGGCAAACGATTTAGTGCTGCGTGCGACCTCGGGAATGTCGCACCTGCATTAAAGTGATAAGGCGTACATGGCCACTGCATTTGCAAATTGAGCAAATTTGATTGGCGAATGGCGACTTTATAGCTTATAGTACTTTGGTACACGGCAAATGTCGGCATCCATTTCCAGCACATCCGTAGTAAATTGACTGGCAATACCTATTGAATCCTCTGTACGGTCTACGGTGCACTATCAGACTATGTGGCACATTGAGTAGAAAGCGGGAATGTTCCATTTGCTAAAAGGGTGAAGGTAACAGTGGAGTTTGTTCAAGGGTCTTCGTCCGAGGGGCAAAAATTCAATCGTAAGCAGGTGCGAGCACGAGCAAGCGCAAGTTTCAAAGTTTGAAAAAGTTTCGAAAGCCGCGACTTCTCCGTCGCAAACTTACTATTTCTTATTTCTTCACCTTTAAATCCACTTCTTTCACTTAGCTTCTACTCAGCAACCACATCACAATCGTCACAATCGTCAATTTCAACACAGGGACGGTTACATCTGCATAGATCCCAGTCCTCGACTTGCAGCTGGACTTCGTTTCCGACTTACTCCACTCTCTTACATAGTACAGCTCAACTTGAACTTGACACCTGCGCCTCTTAAGTCGAACCAACTTCCTGCAATCCGCCCAAGTCAATTTGATCCGACATTTCCAATCCTTCCCTCCCTTCAATTAGACAAAAAAATTAAATAAGATGTCGTTCTCAAGCCTTGTTCAGGACCTCACAATTCGTGATGTGAATACCCCGCGCCAGCCACGAGGTACCGCTTCGGCTTCTACCATGGACGACGGCGCCTCCCAGATCTCTCGAGCAAAGTCCTACGCAAGCACAGCGGCCACTAGCGTAAGCATTGCCGGCAATATCTCGAGCCAACTTCACAGTGGTTACCATCACCCTCTTTCTCGAGCATGGCAAGCTGAGCGTCAATTGACCAAGGTTAGTTAGTCCGTTCGAATGAGACAAAAACTTAGTAGACTAACAATCCGGTCCTAGTCAATGCTAATTTATCCTATCTTTATTTCGGATATCGAGAACGACGAGACTCTGATTCCGTCCCTTCCGGGCCAAAAACGCTGGGGACTCAATAAGTTGGTTCCCTTCCTGGAACCTTTGGTGCGCAAGGGCCTCCGATCAGTCATCCTTTTCGGAGTCCCTATCAAGCCCGGTACCAAGGACGCTCTAGGTACTGCGGCCGACGATCCGAACGGTCCTGTTATTCAAGGGATCCGCTTATTACGACAGCGATTCCCCCACCTGTACATCGTCGTCGACGTCTGCCTTTGCGAATATACTTCACATGGTCACTGCGGTATCCTCAAGGATGATGCGACTCTGAACAACCAATTGTCGGTAGACCGAATCTCCGATGTCGCTGTCGCCTACGCTCTAGCCGGTGCCCACTGCGTCGCACCATCCGACATGAACGACGGTCGTATCCACGCTATTAAGGCAAAGTTGATTGAGGAAGGAATTGCACACAAGATTACTTTGATGTCCTATGCCGCCAAGTTTTCTGGTTGTCTCTATGGTCCCTTCAGAGATGCGGCCGGCTCTGCACCCTCGTTCGGTGACCGAAAATGCTACCAGCTACCGCCAGGAGGACGTGGACTTGCTCGACGAGCTATCCTTAGAGATATCGAAGAAGGAGCTGATATAATTATGGTGAAGCCAGCCGCTCAATATCTCGACATTATTAGTGACGCGAAAGAGCGAAGTGAGGGTCGTCCCATTGCTGCTTACCACGTGAGCGGAGAGTATGCGATGGTCCACGCTGCCGCAAAGGCTGGTGTTTTTGATCTCAAGACGATGGCATTTGAGGTTACGGAAGGAATTCTCCGAGCAGGCGCTTCCATTGTCATCAGCTATTTCACGCCTGATTTCCTCGACTGGTTAGACAATTAGTTGATCTGACGAAATATGTGGAAGCATCATCTTTATAATCGGAGTTCCCGGCGTTCTAAGATCATGGGGGGATTATGTATGGCATGAGAAAAACGACATCACGTATAGATTCGCATCTGTTTGTTTTATATCGACCGATTCAGATACCACTGAAAGAAATGAAATCTCAAATTTTGAACTTTTGCATCTATGACTGACTAGCTTGAAGTGTTCGAAATCTGAGGGACCTCGACGGTAATACTATGTACGGGCTTGCTCAGGTAATCCTAAACATAATCGGCTACATTTTCATACTGGTTATCTCCTTTCTTGCCCGCGAGTCGTGAGTCTTGAATCTCGCCCTTCCACATTAGCCTCCTCACTTGCTTCATTTGTCGGTGAGGGATCTTCAGCACGTACGTACATGTGTCCTATAGCACGAGCCTAAGCACCCTAGATACGCTGTCTTGTTATCCCTTACTGCTGTCAAGGTTAACCAACAAAGTACCAAGTATGTAGTTATTTACTTGATAGCCAATTCTCGAGGTTTGTTGATTCTTCTCCGTCAACCATAGACAGATAATTTTAATCTTCTACGGTACGCAACAATTCATCGCCATGGACTGGGTCGAGCCACCCACTGCAAAGCATGTTATTGTCGTCCAGGATATCTTTGCAATTCCGAACATTGGTGACCTCTATACTAGCATTTAGTATTCAACAAGATTTTCGATACTGTAAGGTTTGATATTAGTCGCATCCACAAGTCTCAATTCTATATACCTAATTTATATTGTGGTCGAGAAGATAGGTAGTAATTATAAAAAAAGGTAGATTTGAGTCGTCTCTAAAATTTTGAAGACATTACCCGCGATTCCACATAAGCTCGTGGCATATTAGATCCCTACCTTGGTGTTATCATTCACGACTTGGCACTCCCACAAACGAAATTATGAAATCCTACCTTGCACGTTCGGACTAGTTTCCGGTCAGATATCCCTATTCTAGGTTTTCGGTGTGTCTACTGCCGTACCGGTAACGATATCCGCTTTAGAGCTCGCTCCGGCGACATAACAGTGGTTGGGGGCCAATGGGATGGCGCATTTAATAAGAGCTATCAGACCCTTATGCGTGAATATAGGTAGAGTTGAGATCATTATCACCTAATGTTGTATTCATTCATAGAAGCCACATATGAATAGGTACTTATAGCAGATAGGGGATATTCCCTTCCACCGCCACGATTTCAAGAAATACAACTACCTAGAATTCGTAATCTCTTCTAGACCCAACCTGCTCACCCCGCATAGTCACGCTTGGCGGCTCTAGATGAGGAAGGTAAGCCAATTGCCAATGCCATTTTCTAATGCTACACCTTGGCGAATTCGAGTCCATATCGCGTGTATAATAGTAAACCATGGTCTTGGGAACATTCGAGCTGCTGTTGCTATCGACAATATGCAATGGCCAGGAGCTAATGACGCGAGCATAGATAGGAACCACACAAAACGTGAATTAATATGATATACTACCCACTTCCTAGATATAAATATGCCGAGGAGAACTCGATGTGACTCGAGTGCACTTCTGTCCACGCATAGCACATATCGAATCCCCCTATCTCTTTAGCTACTGTTAACAGAGTCATGAAATCTCTAAGACCCGCTGTGGCCTTCACGGCTACAAGCCTGCTTGCTTTCACCAGCAGTGCAGAGCCGATCAAGCGCACCACTTGGGCTAAACGCGAATTGCCGCTGGTTGAAGATGTGAGTCAACTTGCTTATTGTTCATATCAATTCTAGCCTGGATAATGCTAACCGTGTAGCTCAGAAAGCTTTAGTAGACACTGTCACCATAGACGACTTAGTAGGCTGCGCCCAAGACTTAGAGGACATAGCTTATGCGACTTCTCGGAGAAACAGAGTGCGTCTAATACTTGCCCTAATAGGAGAAAGGATGAGACCAAACTGATAATCTGGGTTGGATTAGGTCCATGGCACGGAAGGCCATCTCAACAGCGTCCAGTACTTCGTCGACCAACTGAACTCACTCGGCGACTATTATGATATCGAGCTGCAGGAGTACACGACAGAGGTGACCCTCGAGGCGCACGCAGAACTATCAGTTAGCGGCGAGACCCTCGAAGCGGGAGGATTCTCGTTCGGGAATAATGGAACTTGGACGGACACGCCCTTGGTTACCGTGGCCAACCTTGGCTGCGTTGCTGTACCTCACCTTTCTCCTTCGTTCAATAGAGCAGATCTAACTGTAGAATTAGGAGGATCACCCAGACACTTTGAGCGGTACAATTGCTCTCATCGCGCGAGGCAATTGCACCTTTGTCGAGAAAATCGCGTTCGCGGGTGAAAAGGGGGCCGTCGGCGCTATCATCTACAACAACGCGGACGCGGGCATCGCAGCCGGCACGCTTGGTGGCGTGAACGATCTGGTAAGCATCCGACCCTAACATTCGCATCCACAAGCCCAGAGCACAGACACTTGCCCCCTAAATCAGACACCAACGAAAACATCACCAATACTAACCACACCTGAATCACAGATACCAGTCGCCGGCATCTCCCGCGCCGATGGCTTAAACCTAGTCTCACAGCTCGCAAACGGCAGCACCGTGACCTCCTCCGGCGAGTTCTGGCAGTACGTCGCGAACACAACCTCGCACAACGTAATCGCCTCATCGAAGCTCGGCGACGCCTCCAACGTGCTGTTCCTCGGCGCGCACAGCGACTCCGTGGACGCCGGGCCCGGCATCAACGACAACGGCTCCGGGTCCTGCGGGCTCCTCACAATCGCCAAAGCACTCTCACAATACGACGTCGCGAACCAGGTGCGTTTCGCGTGGTGGACGGCTGAGGAGGAGGGGTTGCTAGGGTCTGAGTTCTATGTCGCGAGCGCGGCGCCGGAGGACTTGGAGAAGGTGAGGCTGTACCTTAACTTCGACATGATCGCGTCGCCGAACTACGTCTTGGGCATCTACGACGGCGACGGCAGCGCGTTTAACGTCTCGGGACCGCCTGGGTCGGCGGAAGTCGAGGGCCTGTTTGAGCAGTGGTACACGGCGCAGGAGCTGCCGTTCGTGGCTTCTGCGTTCGATGGCCGGAGCGACTACGGGCCTTTCCTAGAAGCTGGGGTCCCGAGCGGTGGCCTTGATACCGGCGCGGATGGGACGAAGACCGAGGAGGAGGTTGGGCTGTTTGGCGGCACGGCGGGCATCTGGTACGATCCGAATTACCACTCGGCGGCGGACAATGTGACGAATTTGAACCTCGTTGCTTTCAACGCGACGAGCAAGGCTATCGCACATGCCGTTGCGACGTATGGCACGACTTGGGAAGGCTTCCCGGCGCGCAATGCTACGTCGTTGGTCAGGAGAGCGGGGGGTTACTCCAGGAGGTACAGTGCCCCGATGAAGAAGTCGAGGCGTGGTAAGAAGATTTATTAGGAGAATGACGTGACTGAAGATGGGAATTGAGTCTATGAGAGGTATATGGGGGACTACATAGTACCTAGGTAGTATGCTGTGTCACTGATCTGAAAAATGAGTAAGGTGTGTATAATGCATAAAATGTTAGCCAATGACGTCTACGAAAAAGCAACCCTGGCGATATAATGATTGGATAATGGACTTCGGAAAATCCTTCTTAACCTTCTTAACACAGCATGGTGCTCACTATAACTTGATCCAATTCCTAAGTTCCGGATCTAACGGATAGGTAGTCTGAAGGATCTCAAGCTAGAAAATATTTTTTGAGCAAAATAAATGAGTCTATCGTGAAGCTTCTATGCAGCTTCAGTCTTCAGTTGTAAAAGATTCCGAAGGAACGGGACCGTTCGAGCACGCGATCCAGCGCGGATTTGGCGATAGTGGCTGCCCCTTGCATTGGCGTGCTCTCCCGACGCCAATCACCTCCTATTCCGGCAGTAGATCCATCTCGCGTAGGTGGAAGAAATTTGGAGAATCGCTGTCCTCGTCCGTCCAACGTCAGCACAGTCGTCCCGATTTGTTTTTCCCGCATCATCCCACCACGAATGAGAATTATCGGAAGCTCGAAGCCCTGCCCGTCTTTCCGTCCGCCTATTAGACACCCTAGAGCCGACGGCTGCTGGCAGGCTGGCTGAGCCTATGACTCCAATGATAACTCTCGATTCCGACCGACACGAGAGCGCCAAGACCTCACCTTTGTTCACCTGCCTTTTTCATGTATGATAATGTTGATAGGGCTCTCTAGTGCTGAGCTCCCCCTCTGTCGGTTCGGTCGACGCGGAAAGTGGAATGTTGGAATTCCAGCTCTAGGACCTGGTCTAGGTCCATCGCACCAGACGAGACTTGCATCAATGGCGCAATTCCAAGAGATAGCAATGTAATCTACATGCATGATGTTGACATTTTACCTGATATCTAAGTGTGACCCCCGCTCAGGCTGCCATCTAGGTCCTAGGTAGCTTTTAATCCTAGCTGCGCGTAAGCTATATGATGATGCCCTGAGCCAGTTTTTCGCGAACCTTGTTGTTTACCCTCACCCGCTCGGGCCAATTCACATAGTGTCGGCGTACAGAAGCTTGTCGTCGCTGTCCTTGTGCCATCGCCAATATGAGGTTTCAATCTCAGGCCCAGGTAGCTTTAGCTGCCTTGCCTACAGCTCTCGGCATCACGCCAGAGCTTATGCTTGCTGCGAACCGCTACGGCGTCGCCGCACCAAACCCTAGTGGCGTCCGTATTTAGCGTCCCACAGCGCATTCCACGCAGACACTGACCTCTCGCTAGGATTTCGCGATTTTCACGGTTTCAAACTACACGTTCGAGACAAAGGCGCACGCGTTTCAATGGAACAAGCTCGACTTAAAAACCGGCGAGATCTCCCTTTGGTCTGACAGCTCCGACATTTCGGAAGTTGTGTTTGTTGGTCCTACTCCGACAAGCATCATTTACATCAATGGTACCAATGCCGAGAATGATGGTGGTATAAGTTTATACTCCGCGGATGCCAATTCGTTGGCCGATGCGAAATTAATCGCTTCACTGCCTGCACCGTATTCGGGACTCAAGGCTGTTCAAGTCCCGTCCGGAGATATTCACTTTTTAGTATATACCAAGGCGTCTCCAGACGGTACCGCATATAATGAGCAACTTGCAAGCACAGCCGCCAGCTCGGCTAGGATTTATACCTCAACCTATGTTCGCCATTGGGACACTTGGCTCAATAAGGAGAAGAACGCTGTCTTTGGCGGTGTACTGAAAGGAGGTAACGGCACTTATTCCTTCTCTGGCGAATTGACCAATTATGTTACTGGCATCTGCAATGTCACATGTGCCGAAAGCCCGTACGACCAGAGCGATGAGAGTGACTACGATATCTCACCTGATGGCAGCAGCGTTGTTTTCCTAACAAAGGACACATCGCTCCCGTTAGCCAACTACACCACCGATGTAATATACACGGTGCCGTTCAATGGTACCTCGAAGGACGTAAAGGCAATTAATGCCCGGGGAACTACTAAGTACCTTGATGCTCAAGGCGCTGCCACGAGCCCTAGGTTCTCTCCCTCGGGAAAGCAGATTGCCTACTTCCAAATGAACGGGATCGCATACGAATCGGACCGTAATATTCTTTACGTTGCCAGCACGGAATCGGAAGACTTTAACGTCACAGCTCTCGCTCACGACTGGGATAGGTCACCCGACAGCTTGGCGTGGGGAAAGGATTCGGAAACCATCTTCGTTTCGGCTCCTGATCTCGGCCGAGAACGCATTTTTCCAGTACCTCTCACCGCGGGCGACTCCTATGTCCCCAAGAACATTACGAATGAGGGTGTGCCTTCCGGATTCTACGTGCTGCCTGACAACTCGATCCTGGTGTCCGATTCTAAGATATGGACCAGCCGTGATATATTCACCGTCTCGCCGGAGGGCGAAACCACCAAGACCTACTTCCAGGCCAATCTGGTCGATGCCGGTCTGAAGGGATTGAAGCCCTCGGACGTGTCCGAATTTTACTATTCCAGCAACAGTTCCGAAATCAAGCAGCAAGCCTGGATTATCTATCCGGAAGGCTTCGACGAGAGCAAGACTTACCCTTTGGCGTTCATCACCCACGGTGGTCCCCAAGGCGCGCATTTTAACTCGTGGTCTACCCGGTGGAACTTCAAAGTTTGGGCGGATCAAGGTTACGTCGTCATCGCACCTAACCCTACAGCAAGTTCGGGATGGGGCCAAAATTTGACAGATGCCATCCAAGGCAATTGGGGATCGTACCCGTACTGGGATTTGGTGCACGTGTGGGACTACGTCAACGAGAACCTGAAGTATGTTGATACTGAAAATGGTATCGAAGCTGGCGCGTCCTTTGGTGGATATATGACCAACTGGTAAGCATTTTTGACTTTTGCGAGATCGAATGGCCGTGCGGCTGCTGACGGAAATACCCCCCACTAGGATCCAAGGACACGAACTTGGAAGACGATTCAAAGCTCTGGTGACACATGACGGCAGCACTTCCACTTTGAATCAGTACGCCAGCGAGGAGCTATGGTTCATGAATCACGACTTTTCTGGCCCATTCAACCAGAGCGGATTCGTACCTGGATCGCCCTATTATGAGTGGAATCCGCTGTTGTACGTTGATAACTGGGCAACGCCGCATTTCGTGGTCCACAACTCGATGGACTTCCGATTACCTATTAGCGAAGGTATCCTCCTCTTCAACATGCTCCAAACGAAGGGCGTGCCAAGCAAGCTGCTTAACTTCCCCGACGAGAACCATTGGGTGCTAAACCAAGAGAACAGCTTGGTTTGGCATACCGAGATCTTCAAGTGGATTAACTACTATAGTGGTATTAGTAATGCTTCGAGTCCCTATTAGGACCGAATGTTGAAAAATGAGGAATAAGGGAGAAACTCTCGTAAATCCCGTAATACCTAATTCAATTAGACATGATTGTCAGATGAAGCGATTCTGTGTGTGTGTATGCGTGTGTATATTCGTGTGCTTGGTGTCATAAAACTTGGTACTATAAAACAAGTGATCCGTTACGATGTATGATGTGACAGACGGAGAAAATAAAACGAAGTAGCAGATTGGAATAGGAAATCTATTGAACAATTCAAAGTTCAAAGTTCCAAGGTTAATGAAAAGAAGGTTTACTTTCTCATGCTGACCATGCCACGACCCATGCAACCATTACATGATCTGTGTAACCACACGTATGCAACAACCCGACGGCTGCCACACTGCCAGATTTAATTATGTAAGCCTCGTATTTAGAGTGATAGACTTTTTTAGCTCCCGTTTCACCCGCCGCCAATTCTCAAAGCTCTTAACAATAACAAGACGTTAGGTGTTTCAACGGTCATAACCGAACGTTGGGAAACTTCTAAACTTCCCCCACGCTCAATTTTAGAGTCACCATGCTTTTGCATTGGATCCGAGCAATGAACCGTTCCCGCTCTGCCCATATTAGCAAAATAACCGACAAACCAAGCTTTCTGTTCCTGCAGATCAAACAGCAGAGCCCTGTTACCTCTCCACTGTGACCACAATAAATCTAATCGCCAAGACACGGTTAGCGAAGAAGGACCACAGCAAAACCAGAATAGGACCAAGCGAGTATCCAAACCTCAAATGTCACATTTCCACAATGCGTGACAATGATCGCCATATTTTCCCAAAAAGACCCAGAGTTACCAAGAAAGACCCAGAAATCCAAGAAGTCCCAGTGATTCCGCCGAACCCACTGAACCCGTTAATCTTTCTAGATCAGATGGGTATGACGACAATCACTTCCTACTGAACCACTAAAGTCACCAGATTTGGTCATCCATTGGCCGGGGACAACCGGAGCCGATACAGCTTCTTCACCCTGCATTTCCGCATATCCACATATTTCCGTGCTATTCGGGAGACCTTGAAGCCTTTCATTGTGACCTACTTCGTTCCACCGACTACGGCTTCGACCGCCAATAGTCGAAAGTCCATTTTCGACGCCTACAGGCTTATCAAAGTAGAACATGGCTAGAGCATGGGAGAGAGCATGGAATTGGAGCGCCACAACCCTCAGTTGTGCCCGAGACATGCTGGACATACCATAATCATATTCTCATACCCAGAGTTCCCATCAGGATCGTGTTTGGATCGTTTGTTTCGTCGACCCAGACAGTATTTGCTTGCGAGCTAGTGCTAGCGGCCATTTTATACATGATAGACCTGCTAAATTTATTCCTTCTCTAAGCCAAGTGGCAATAAGGGGGGATCTGGTTCTGTTTCAGATGCTAATAAATCAGCATAGACAAGACCACCACAGCAGAGGGAAAAGCTTGACAGAACTATGTACATTATATTGTCAGCCTCATCCCCCGACGATCGGTATCCCTTGGGGACAGGGTATACAACATGATCATCGTTGGAACTGGTCCGTGACCTCCACAGCTTCAGATGGACCAGCGGAAACTATTCGGTGTACTCTCCTAGCTCGTCACTTCGTTGTAGTCTATCGTTTAGTCAGGGGCTAGGTTACTCTTCGAAAATCTACTTCGTAGTCCGGAGAGTATCGCTCTCACACCAAATCATTCTTCAATTCTTCCACCACATTGCCGGACAATGAATGGTTATGCGTTGTCTCGGGCCTCGCTCTCCCACGAGGAGAAGCTATCTCTCATCGACGACAGATCTCTATCAGATGTAGAAAGTGAGAGTGCTCGCATAGATCTCGAGGGCCGCTTTTCGACGATACAATGGGCCGCCACAGCAAAGAGCTATTGCAACGGCTTACGTCTATCATCATGGAGCTCGATGATACTGAGGACAGGAGTATTCCTGTTACCCAGTTTTATCCAGCACCGATGTACTCGTGAACGATTCCGGACAGAGAAGCTTCATCCTACAGCGTACCTCGATGGCATGCGAGGCCTAGCCGCATTGTTTGTCTTTTTCTGCCACTATTTCTACACGGCCTTCAAGATAGCAGAAGGCTGGGGCCACGACGGCGTTAACCACGAAATATGGAGGCTCCCATTCGTTCGGTTACTATACAGCGGACCGTCCATGGTCTGTATCTTCTTTGTCATATCAGGATACGCCCTCTCCCTCAAGCCGCTTAAACAAACCCGAAGTCGTTCTTTTGACGGGTTCTCGAAAACCATGACTTCATTCGTATTTCGTCGATTTTTCCGCCTATACCTCCCACCACTCATTTCAACATTTGGCGTATTAATATTACTGCGTCTTGGTATCTACGAGATGACTAGAGACTTCGCCAGCGACCGGGATTATATGCACAACGTAATAGAACATCATCCAGTTCTAGAGGAAACCCTACGGAAACAAATACGACATTGGATAGGAGAGATGTATAACTTCGTGCACATCTGGGGTTGGGAGAAGTTTGGCGGTGCAACGGGTTATGATGTCCATCTATGGACAATCCCCGTAGAGTTCCGGTGTTCGATGATGCTCTTCCTAGTAATGTTTGGCACTGCTAGATTGCGGACGGGTGTGCGATTCCTCTGCGTGGCCGCCCTGATGTGGTTTGTCCTGCGTAGCGATAAGTGGGAAATGTTTTTATTCCTATGGGGAATGACCCTCGCTGAACTAGATCTCATCCGAGGCGCTCACGAACCAAGCGCAGCACAACCAACTTCTACTCCCGAACCACTGCTCCCGCTCGAAAAAACGCCTGCTAGCGCTCCCGAAAAACGGAAATCGTGTAACTTTTTATGGACGCTCGTCTCCATCCCGGCTCTATATCTGATGTCGGAGCCGGACGCCGGGACCGACGGCAACCCCGGTTGGGTGTATCTCGGGACGTATATCCCAGAGTGGTTCTCGGACAAGTACCGGTACTACCAGATGATCGGGTCGATCGTATTCGTGTTCTGCACGGCGCGCTCGGTGTCCTGGCAGCGCTTCTTCAACTCGGGAATCGTGCAGTACTTCGGCCGCATCAGCTACGCCATCTACCTCATGCACGGACCTGTCACACATACGATAGGCTACTTGGTGGAGGAATGGGCCTACGATATTACTGGCACGGAGGGATCTGCGTATAATTGCGGCGCTGTACTCGCGAGTTTGATCAATATCCCGCTTGTTTTATGGGCTGCGGACGTCTTTTGGAGAGCCGTGGACGCGCCGACGGTTAGGTTTACGAAGTGGCTTGAGACTAAGCTGTCGATAGAGGATTAAGGCACAGGTCTTGTCGCTAAGTACCTACCTATGCTTAGTGCAAGTTGCTGCCTATTCCTTCCTACTGCCTACTAAAAAGTAAAAGTAATGTTGCCCGAGTAATGGAGGTGTGGAGGCGCCGCCGGTCCGGTTTTTACTAGGGGGGCTTAATGGATGTATTGTATATGAGATGTTGCATAGCTAGGGTAGAGGCGCAATAAACTGTGTTGCATAGTAGCGGGATGTCTTTTTTTGTTCGGAATTTGCTGACGGCTGCTCGAGAGTCGGGTTGGACGTTATAATTAGGTGTCTAGTTGAATAGCATTATATCAAATTACCTAGGGATATGGTGTCAAATGGATTATTCAGGTTTCGACGATGTGTATATTGGGTGTTTACAGGGTGTGAGGATGATCTTAGATTGTTCTATATATTAAAGCCTGCCTGGTTGGAATTCACGGACTATGGCATTTTTCGAAGAGGCGGTATAGGTTGACGCCGCGAACAAATCCAGTTGGATATGCCCTCATTGTAGCTACTGAAAATAACAAACAGCAGTTTTTTATTTCTTGCAACGTATGATTATACAACTGTTACCGCGAATACAGTGTGAACCTGCTTGGTCCACGAAGCGCAGCACGGTCCTAAGCGTAGCATTAGGTTTGAGATGATATCAAAGCAGGTGTTGGGTTCAAGCCACTATTTGCGCGTGGGCAAGGACTCGTTGCTATCCAGTGGCTACGCACGGATTCCCACATTGTAATCGATATAGTTGAGACATCGGGTGAGGAAGATCCGGCGGGATGGGATGTGATTGTTTGGGTGGGGATATCGTCCAGAGAGTTGGTATCAAACTTGGACTAACGACAATATTTTGATAGATCGAAACATAGTAAATAATCAGTACATTACGTAGACAAGGGCTCTTAATAGACGAGCCATGATAATATACTATGTACCTAGGTAGGTAGAAAATAGAAAAATGACGATATCATATGTCACGTAAAACCTAAGCTTTGGACGAGTTCAATTAGACGAATGTACAAGTGATTGACTCTATGTACGGCAACTCTCCCCATTCCTCCCATCCTACATCCCTCGTGCGATGCGAGCGCGGCATCGTATTATGAGAATTTGGCAAGATCTTTCGGTGGAAATGTGAAATTGAATAGTTGGTTTGGTTGATTTGATATTGGCCTTCGTCTATAGGAAATCAAGCAACAGAATCCCTGGACGCCCCCCCTCCAGGATAGTAATGAATAGGTACTCAACGCCTCGAAATGCTTGCCGGTGCTTCCCATGCAAATGTCCTGTTCCAATATGAATCCTCCCTTCAATCAATCATGCGTCGTAATTAATGGGGATCTCTTCCATATAAACACCGTCGCAGAGCCGAGACCCTATCGACTCATGATGCCTATCCGTTCGGGATCGCGGTAAATAGTTGGGGATGTCGTTGGTCATGTGTGGCGACTTCTCTTCCCATCCCTTCCGAACATGTCTTTGCCGAATGTGAAGCTTTCGACATCGAATAACTCGGCGAAGTTGATGGTGCGCTTCTGACCGGCTCCCTTTCCGAGTTGATTCGTAGGTCTTGCCCTCGGTCCTCTTTTGTTGTTGCGCGACCGGGCAGGGTGGGCTATAGGAACGGTCGAAGAAACCGAACTGGAGTTGTCGCTACTTCTCGTCGAGTCGGAGAGATCCAAATTTTCTAGATTTGGATATTGTTCTTGGGGATACGGATGAGATGATCGAAAGGTGAAGTTTTCTTTTGTCGGGGCTGCCATCATTTGCTGTTCTTCCATCGGAGGGTTACCGGCAGTGGATAGCTGCATGTGAATCGACTGGGGTGCATGATCATGCTGGACGTGGGGTTCGGTTCGAATTCCGGAGAGATGCGATTGACTTCCTGAGCGATGAATTTCAGGCGACGACGCAGGTTCGGTTTTATCAACTTCGTCTTCGCTTTCTTGCGTCGCATCCCTTCCGTCTAATCTCTCGGTCGCCCACTTCCGAATTTGCCAACCCTCCCCATCTCCGAGCCCGATATGACTTTTATCGAGGAAGGCTAGGAGATCGTCGAGGCAGTCTTGATAGCCGTCGGTTCGGGCTTTGGCTTGCGCGGCAGCCGAGGTTTTGTATAATTTTGTTACAGATAATGCCGCGGCTTTGAAGGAGTCGAGTAATTGTTCGGGCGACTCGCAACCGGCGGCGTTCTTTGATGGCGAGGAGCCTCTCAAGGATTCCATGGTAGACTTGAGATGGATTCGGTTATGTCAGAGACAAGCTGACTGCGGTAAATATGCCAAAGCAAGAGGAAGCAAGATAGTATCGGCCTTCCAGGTAGAAAGATGGCGGTCAAAAGGCCAGGAAGACCGAAGAAGAAGAAGTTGAAGATTAGATCCTTCTCTATTTCTCCGTTGGGTTTGGTGGGGATTAAGTTGTGGATTAGGCTTGTGCCGACTGGTGGGCCGAAGCCAGCAGCAAATGAAAGATGCAGCTAGGGTTGTATTAAGCCTGGACCGGCTTGACGACTTGTGACGAGCTTATTAGGGGAATTCTTTTTTTGTCCTTTTGCCGTGTTCGTAGGTCGTTAGGTTGTTTGGTCGTTTGGGTAGTTAGGTAGGCGATGATTGTGATTATTGTGAACTTTGAGATGCTACGTGGTGTCGCCGCGGCTTGGGCTTGTTGGTAAAGTTCCTTGTTCCTCCAATGCTGTGTCAGATGATTCAAGATTTGATTGATGATTGATGACGGCGGACTGGGGACTAATGGGCGACTGGGTTCTTTTGTACTGTTACCCTCGCGGCGGGTGTCATCCTAGTCAACTTTGGAAAGACTTTGCGCTCAAGGTTAAACTAGCCTCTAGGTAGGCGCTGGTACTTGTACAGTAGGTAACGTAGGTTAACTAAGCGGGCATGGCGGACTGGGCGGGTCAGAAGTCAAACATAAATAGTTGTATTTCTTGCATTTCTTGCAGTCTTTAAATCGCCCAGACTGCAAGCGGGTCTGGGTACTGTACTTGTACGGCGCCTGCCCGGGACTGATCCTTGCCATCATAACATCACTTCCCCTTGGGCTGAAAATGGTCTCAGTGGTAAGTAACAATGTGCATCTTACCGTAAACAGCTTTGAATGTGGCAGCGGCGCTTTGTGTAGAATTGAGTTTTGAGTTTTAAGCCATCCAAGGTACTTAGCTAAGAGGTAAGTGCGTGTGTAACTTGAAGTCACTCTCCACATATTGCATAATACCATGTGACACCAACATTCTTGGACAAATACTTAGGTACCTTCGATAGCCATATTCAAGGAGCTCCAACAACGAAAATTCACCTGCAAGCAAACCTTGAGACCATACAAAGTACAACACACCCCATTTGGTCTGGTCATTATTATGTATATTGAGAGGCTCAAATTATCCCTAAGTGTGCATCCAACCAACGGTTGAATACCTAGTAGGTAACTTTTGGTTGCGCCGGAGATAGCGGGATTAGGTACCTCGTTGGGAGAATTTGATAATCACGACTTTTTCTTTTTCTTTTTTCTTAGTCTATTCCGGACGCTCGCATTCAACAATACTTTCTATGCCGTTAATCGGAGTCCAGATTTTCACAATTTTAAGCCCGCACTTCTCCTCCATTATCTCAGACCATTGAGCCGCGCTGCGCTCTTTGGAGCCGAAACTCGTCATCATGATAATGTCTGATGCCGTCTGTTCATAATCTTGTCCCATAGGTGGAACAACGTGCTCATGAATGAGGAACTTGCTGTAACCAGGCTTCATGGCTTCCCTTACGCGATTTCCAATCTTTATGGCCTGCTCGTCTGGCCAATCGTGAAGGATGAAGTGCATGTAATAAACGCGTGCACCTTGGGATTAGTAAGTTGTCAAGTTAGCAACCAATCCCTCTTGCGAGTTGATAGGAAGAAGGTGTAACTCACCCTTCACAGGTTGCTCGGTGAAGAAATCATATTCCATCTTTTCGATGCGTGGGTGAAGTTGCTGGATCCGTCCAATGACAGGGGGCAAGTCTTGGAGTATCAGCCGTCCAGGGCAATTTGGGAACTTGGACAGAAGCTCTTCTGTATAGTGACCAAAGCCCCCACCGACGTCAATTAACAAGACAGCATCCTTATTCGATGTATCAAAGCCGTCGAATAGTCTCTCCTTAACCGGATAGAACCCTTCATCCATCCATCCTGGCCGCCCTAGGAGATAACAACCGAAGTGGTCGTTGATATTCTGCCCATGGGGTGGGGTTGAATGCAGGTGCGCAAACCAGTGAAGTTTGGTATTATTAGCCGCCTGATATGGGGTGTCGAGGTTGTCTGTTGGGCACCTGTAACCCCTATCCCTAAGCCAGTCGTGGGTTTTTAAGAAGGTAGGGTTGAGGATTAGGGGACTATTTGAAAGCCATTAGATTATTCCGATTAAGCATTGTCCTGGAAATCTCACCCGGTGTGGTAACCACTACTCATGGCTGCAAGAGTTAAAGACTTGCTGAAGCTGTTGGGTGTGTATTCGTCTGGCGCCGTCATGTCGATGTAGCCAAAAGCGGCAATGTGTCGCATCATGCGACTCAAGAGTTCCTCTTGTATACCAAGTTGCTTAGCCAGGTCAACTACTTTCTGAGGGCCGTCACCATTATTAGACATGGCAGTCCACAAGCCCGATTGCACGCCAAATGAGATGGCCATAACATTACTAGGCTAGTGTTCAATTAGCTTATACACCTATCATCAGGATGTTCCTGACTCACCTGTGCCCAGATTTGCTGGATCATGATCTCGCGAGGAGTCTCGAGCGCGCGGGTGAGCTCTCGCGTCTTCGCGAGCAGCTCACGTCGGGCTGTAATAGAATCGTTCCCTTCTTTAGAAAGCGCCTCGCCAGCAGAGGCTACCTCTGACAGCAGCTTAGGGACGGCACCAATATTGGTGGGGGTAATAACCGATGAGACGTCAATAGGAGCCATAATGACCTACGATCTTTGATAGCAGGGATAAAGGAAGGGATATGTTTCGCACAGGCAAAGAGAGTTTTAAACGAACCTCAAGGTTTTCCAGTTAGATGGGCTTTAATATTATACCTACTACCTAAGTAGAGCGTAAGGGCGCACGCAGCTTACAGATAGAGTGTTCAGTGTCGTACAAAACTACGAATCCCTTGCGCTCTTTATCCCCCACCCGCTGGCAAAAGTACTTACAGCAAAAGACCTAGCAGAGGAACTAACCTACGTAAACGTTGGGGGTAGTCTTAGAATATAAAATCACCCCAATGAAGCAACAGCGGTACGCTTTGCGAAGCTTACCCCAGCCTGCATCAAAAAGGGGGCGGTGGAAGGTGTGACAATTTACAGTCATATTATGCAGTACCATTATATAGGCATCGATGCCCCCGAAATACTACGGACTTTCTTCTTCGAGACCATGAACAACACAACAAACAATGCCATCAACTATATACAAGTAACAACAAGATAAGATGGCCGCAACACTTCCGCCATTAGATCCCACCCGAGTAGGGGAGGATAAGGGTAGGACGACTATTATTGCAATTAGCACTATGTCAGCTATTAGCACCCTGTTTGCCGTCGCTAGGCTATGGGTTCGAGTAAGAATAAGAGGCAAATTTCAGTTCGACGACTTTATAATCGCTTTTTCTGCTGTAAGTAACACGATAACTGACTTTTGGTCATTACCTTTAGAGCACTAACGTAGAGTAGATTTGCGGATGGATGGGTGTTGGATTCTCTACGACCGCAGTGCACTCGGGAAGCGGTCGACACATCCAGACCCTCACAATAGAAGAGTTACAGGGAGCTATTCTATTCACAATGGTCAGCCTTTTCCCAGGAATGCTGTCTTTCGCTTTACCAAAAATAGCAGTCGTTATACTACTCTCTAGACTGCTAAACCCTTCACGGCCACACCTTATATGGCTCTGGTTTATGTGTATCTTCTGCCTGTTAGCTATATTGGTCACTATTGGCATAGGTTTCGGTCAGTGCCAACCACCAAGGTCTCGATGGGACTTTTCAGTTCCTGCGAAATTCTGTTATGACAAATGGATCTTGGTTAACTATACTTGTGCTTCTTGCGGTTAGTGAAATACTTGTTTATTCAACGTGTCGATTCTATCTTGCTTATATCCTCTATACAGCATTTTCAGCCTTTGTTGACTTGTACCTCTCTGTCTACCCTGGGGTGGTACTGTACAATATCCAGCTCCCAACAAAGAAGAAAACTGCACTAAGCGCAGCCCTTGGCATTGACTCAATGTAAGTAATAAATTGACTACTGGACATTGAGCTTGCTGACGAAAAGCGAAGCTCTACTGTTGTTGCTCTATACAAGATTACGGTTCTCGAAAGCCTGGCCAGCGCCGACTTCACATGCAAGTGGCACAAAAAGTTTTCTCTACACTCTAGTAGGTAGCTAACCTCAGCAGACGAAAGCTGCGATCTAATCATCTGGACTATGTAAGTTTTAACTAGGATGTGATTAAATTGATACTCTTGAGTTTCTGGCTAACTTCTTGCACAGCATCGAGGGTAGTGTTATTATCATTGCAGCTTGCATCCCACTTCTCCAGCCTCTCCTCGAGATAGTTCGGCGCTACGCCTGGTCTACGAAAAGCACTGCCCACAGTGCATACTCAGGTCCTAATAACCGGCTGGTATACGGAGATATCGAACTGTCCGACAAGTCCCGCATTCGAAAGATTCGCCGCAAATTTGACATGGATAGCGTTCTCGCTACTAAGAATAATAATGAAGAGACTGTAACTGCGCCGATGCCCAGAAGCCAAGATCGGATCTTGGAGGAAAACGAGACCGGCTCGTCGACAATAAATGTACCCCAGAAAGATCGCAGTAGTGTACCACCTCAGCTGGATCAAAGTATTTATCAGACTACAGAGGTACGTGTTAGCTATGCAAGAGACGGAGATAGTGGCATGGGGCGTTATCACTATCAAGATAATTGGTGATGATGTGTAGGACGGCAATAAATGGAAGACAATTCCTACAGATTTCCTCGTTTTTTCTTCGTGAAAGACACGGCTATTAATTCGGCAATTGGAAAGAGTACGGTACATATTAGGGTGGCATAACTCATGCATTCAACGTGCCTCATAGGTTGACGCGAGTTAAGGATTTGCAAGTGGGGGCTGTATTATTGACAATTATCTCTGTAGGAAGTATCATTGTTATCACTTTCTCTTTACACAACGTCTAAAAATAAAAAGGGGCACACAATTCGTAACTGTCAGCGTAAGGCTCAGAACGTGTGTGTAGTACAAATGTAGTAATTAATTTGTCGGATGGGTAGGGCGTTGTGATATCATAAGACGGGGTGCATGAGTTGATGGAATTGATGGACTCTAGGGTTATCTGTATCCTGCCAATCAAATTGCCATATTACAGCCTTACGGGTACGACTCTGGGCATCATAGGCTGCGCAGAACTCAAATAAGGCTCATGAAATGAACCTATAGGTGTCTTCCAGATGGATCTGGCTGTTGTCTCGAGCGCCTCATCCGAGATCAGCATTTCCCGCGCCATCGGCGTATTAAGATATACAGCGTGCGTGCGGGCTGTCGTGATAATGATTTTCACCAGCGCCACGGATTTCCCTAAACGCACGCCAGGTCCGGAAGATAACGAGTGGGAATTGGCCTCAAGTTGCGCCACATCCTTTACTAAGCTAAACATTGCGAGAATCCCCTCTAGCATCGTCTAGGATCTCTTTGGAGGTAAGTAATAAGACCGGAAAGCGTGGCGGCTGCTGTGTTTAATCCTATTATGGTAAGTAGGCTAATATTGGCCTGCAGGTCGCCGTACTAATAGGCAATGAAACCCTCCAGATTCCATACCTCAGAAAGAAGCAAGATAGTGGGGGAATGGCATGGCACTTTTTTTCTCCAAGTATCTGTGCTTGTTACTTTTTCAAAGAAATTCGATAATTCATCACATCGTTGGATCGTGGCGGGGCGATCTCGAGAGGACAAAGTTTTAGCTGGATTACTAGGTACCTAGGTAGGTATGTACTCGGTAATGATATAAGGGATTGCCCCTATTGGAGTATGTCAAGGCTCCTTCATAAATATGCAAGATCTGACGGAGCCGACCAATCTTCCGTGATATCATTGCTCCCTGAAATGATCTCGTGCTACTTACTAGTCGACATATTTGATAATTACGGTGGACGTTTCACACAATAGCTCTGGGGTGAAAGCAATATCAAGTAGCTCGCGTCTTGCTGCATGCTCAGCAACGTCGATAATGTTGGGGGTTTGCGAAATATACGCACATTAAGTGCCATGCGTATTATGTCGTCACAGGCCCGGGATAGCTACCCCAGCCGAACATTGCGCCCTCCGGTATATGTATAATACCAAGATAGGATACCGAGCCGTGTACTCGAGCCCAGAATGTCTCATGCCGGCATAATGTAATAGAATAACGAATACGTAAACGTACAGAACGTCATACTTACGAGCCACTATTTATTTGTGTACTCGAAAGGGCGTAGTATGTACATTGTCAAATTTATCTATGAAATAAAGTCATGACACTAAAGCTTGTTATAAAGACCATAATGAGACGGCTAGGATATTCGACATCGAGGAAACTGCTTCATGTGGATGGGTAACGGGATCTCACTGCAGATATAGCGTACCAGATGAAGTAACACAATGAAAGTCCTCACCCCAGCAGAGATGATAAAAGTCCCAGCGATCAAGAATGGGCTCACAAGCTGCTGGACGACTTTATCAAGAAGGTAAAACTAGGCCCCGAAAGAATCAATGAGGTGTAAGTGAACAGGGGACAAGCTTGGCGTAACTTAGTCAGCCTCAAGTCTCGTTGAGATCAGAGGAGGTCTTGATGTTTTTCCGTGCTAGGTATTCAATCTATACATGTAAGGGGTTCATAAGTTCATAAGGTGTCTCCTTATACGTTGTGGCCTCGGATATACATATACCCGTTTTTGGTAGACATTTAAATGCCCCTCCTGGCGTGCAAATAGAGAAGGCTTTACATTAGCATGCAACCAATCATAACCTGGATTGGACGTGATGCTTGTATGAGCTTTTGATTGGCTAGTATTATGTAAGTACTCGATATCCTTGATTTTTGGCAGAGGGTTTTTGAGTTCTTCAAACATTCAGCCCGACTAAATAGGGTTTTTAAATACTAGGGAGCTACGGCATATACCTTCCAGCTCAGTGTATCTACACAGTGGTGGACATCTCTTAGGTGTTGCCCTAATTAAAAAACTAAAACATTTTACAAACTCTCTATAATCTCCTAGTCCCCTAAACCTCAACGCTTTCTTCTAACCATCTTTTTCAAACCTAGTCTCTTCGATAACGCTGATATACACAGTACACAAATCGGGATACTACCATCTGTGCGGTATACGCACGGACCAAACGCCCCATCTCCCTATTACGTACTGCGTACAGTTTTCTCTTGACGGGTTTTAGTCTTGGCAGCTAATCTAAGTACGGCATCGACAGCCCACTAAACCGACCCACTTTATTCGAGATATCCTTCTCTCTTCTCTACTCTAAATTCTGCTGGACCTCTTACCTTTACACAACTTATTCACAACCACTTCTATCTACGACACAATTTCGAGCACGTTCGCTTCTGACACGTGCTACGTCCACACAACTATCAACCTTGCAGATCAAACTGCACGCGCTGAATATACCCGGAAGTGTTGTGATAAAGTCTAAGTCGATTCGTTTTATAAGGCCTTGATCTAGTTCGTCGCGTCACAGTCGCGTAGAGCGCCTGTCGCCCTATATCACCCAACATGGCTCCCCCTCGTGGAAGAGTCAGTGCTGTCGATACAGACGCGTCTATGTCCGATGCGCAAGATCCTGTTGCAACTCATGCCGACGAAATGGTAAGTTTCATCCTATCAATAAAATTACTTTTAATATATTTGCTGCGACGGGCCATCACCTTCTATATGCTAGCCCATGCTAACTTGCTAATAGGAAATCGACGATACCCCAGATCAGACTGACACTGATACCAATCCTAATACCACAGCTAGCAGCGTTGCTGGCGATCCGGCTGACGGGCGCAAGAAGCGCTCTGAAGCTAACCAGTTACGACGAAGTATCTTTGGAAAGAAGCATGACATACTAGGCGAATCAAAGGTGTGTAATAAATAATTCGAAAGTCAATGAGATAAGGGGTAATTTTGAAGTTGCTTACTAATAATGATATAACTATAGGAAGATGATAGCATTCGACGATTCCGTTACCTGCTAGGGTTGACCGATCTCTTCCGACACTTCATCGAGACGAACCCAAACCCTAAGATTCGCGATATTATGCATGAGATCGATCGCCAGAATGAACAATCCGCAAAGTCAAAGAAGAAGGGCGTTCGTCAAGGTGGCGCAGAGACCGGTCGAACTCGTCGCACGGAGGCCGAAGAAGATGAAGAGCTTCTCAAAGATGAGAGACAGGGCGGTTCTGCAGAAACCGTATTCCGCGAATCACCACCATTTGTCCAGGGTCAGATGCGAGATTATCAGATAGCTGGTTTAAACTGGCTGATTTCCCTACACGAGAATGGTATCTCAGGCATCCTCGCTGACGAAATGGGTCTGGGAAAAACGCTTCAGACGATATCCTTTTTGGGCTACCTAAGACATATTATGGACATCAAGGGTCCCCATTTGGTTACAGTTCCCAAGTCTACGCTCGACAATTGGAAGCGAGAGTTCGCCAAATGGACGCCTGAAGTTAATGTCCTCGTGCTTCAAGGTGCTAAGGAAGAGCGACATGCTCTCATCAACGAACGCTTAATCGACGAAAAGTTCGATGTGTGTATTACGAGTTACGAGATGATCCTTCGAGAGAAAGCCCATTTGAAGAAATTTGCCTGGGAGTATATCATCATTGATGAAGCCCACCGTATCAAAAACGAAGAATCTTCCCTTTCTCAAGTTATCCGCTTGTTCAACTCGCGCAACCGACTTTTGATCACCGGAACACCTCTACAGAACAATCTTCACGAGTTGTGGGCTCTGTTGAATTTCTTGCTGCCTGACGTCTTTGGTGACAGTGAGGCTTTTGACCAATGGTTCTCAGGCCAGGATGCGGATTCGGACGTGGTAGTGCAACAACTCCACCGTGTGCTTCGGCCCTTCTTGTTGCGTCGTGTCAAAGCCGACGTTGAAAAGTCCTTGTTGCCGAAGAAAGAGGTCAACCTTTATATTGGCATGTCAGAGATGCAAGTCAAGTGGTACCAGAAAATTCTTGAGAAGGATATTGATGCCGTCAATGGTGCTGGCGGTAAGCGAGAATCTAAAACCCGTCTGCTCAACATCGTCATGCAGTTACGAAAATGCTGTAACCACCCTTACCTGTTCGAAGGCGCTGAGCCTGGACCACCTTACACAACCGACGAACATCTTGTGTATAACTCCGGCAAGATGGCGCTTCTCGATAAGCTTCTACGACGATTGCAGACACAGGGTAGTCGTGTGTTGATCTTCTCTCAAATGAGCCGACTGCTAGATATCTTAGAGGATTATTGCGTCTTCCGCGACTTTAAATATTGTCGTATCGACGGAAGCACCGCACACGAAGATCGTATTGCGGCTATTGATGATTACAACAAGCCCGACTCTGAGAAGTTTATTTTCCTCCTGACGACCCGAGCCGGTGGTCTGGGCATCAATCTAACCAGTGCTGATATCGTCATTCTGTATGATAGCGACTGGAACCCCCAGGCCGATCTGCAAGCCATGGACCGTGCCCACAGAATTGGTCAGACAAAGCAAGTGGTCGTGTACAGATTTGTTACGGAAAGTGCTATTGAGGAGAAGGTTCTCGAGCGAGCCGCGCAGAAGCTTCGTCTCGACCAGTTAGTCATCCAACAAGGACGTGCTCATCCCGGAGCCAAGGGTCCCGCTGCCAAAGATGAGCTTCTTGACATGATCCAACACGGCGCAGAGAAGGTTTTCCAGACGAAAGGAGCTACGGGAATGGCAGCCAAGGGTACAGATCTAAATGACGACGATATCGAAGAGATCTTATCCAAAGGAGAGAATAGGACTAAGGAGCTCAATGCCAAGTACGAGAAGCTAGGTATTGATGATCTCCAAAAGTTCTCGTCGGAATCCGCGTACGAGTGGAACGGTGAAGTATTTGGCGGAAAGAAGAAAGACATCGGCGTGAATTGGATCAATCCTGCCAAGCGAGAGCGCAAAGAACAGTCGTACTCCGTCGATAAGTTTTACAGACAAGCCATCTACGGCACGACCAAGGCAGAGGCCAAGCCCAAAGCGCCACGGGCTCCCAAGCAAGTGGCGGTCCACGATTACCAGTTCTATCCCCCGCGGCTTCGAGATCTCCAGGACCGAGAAACGGCTTTTTATCGCAAAGAAATCAATTACAAGGTTCCCTTGCCTGATGGAGATGACGATAACTTGGAAGAGCGGGAAGCTGAGCGAGCATTAGACCAGCAGGAAATCGACAATGCGACAGCGTTGACTGAAGAAGAACAAGAAGAAAAGCAGAAACTGTCTAGCCAAGGTTTCGGTGAGTGGAATAAGAGAGACTTCCAACAGTTCATCAACGGCTCAGGTCGTTACGGACGACAAGATTATGAAAGAATCGCGGAGGAAGTCGATAGCAAGACACCTGCAGAAGTTAAGGCCTACGCCAAGGTGTTCTGGCAACGATACACCGAGATTGCAGATTACAACAAATATCTGCAGGTAATTGACACTGGAGAAGAGCGTATGCGTAAGACCGAACACCAGCGTAAGATGCTTCGAAAGAAAATGCAGCAGTACCGGGTCCCGCTTCAACAGATGAAGATTAACTATTCTGTTTCTACGACAAACAAGAAGGTTTACACTGAAGAGGAGGATAGATTCCTCTTGGTGATGTTGGATCGGTACGGCATCGATTCGGAAGGTGTTTACGAGCGAATCCGCGACGAGATTCGAGAAAGCCCACTGTTCCGATTTGATTGGTTTTTCCTCAGCCGAACGCCCATTGAGATTAGCCGTCGTTGTACTACCCTTCTCACTACTATTGTGAAGGAATTCGAGGACACGCATCCCTCAAAGGCAAACGGCGTCAACGGCAAAGGAAAGCGAGAGCCGGATGACGAGGAGAACGACGAGGATAGTATCCTCGGAATGGCTCCGGCTAAAAAGAAGTCCAAGACTAGTGTCAAGGTATGTCCATAGCTAATATTTGTCAGCGACCATAGGCCAATCACTAACACGAAAATAGAACAAGGCACTCGACAACGTCAAGGGTGGCGGTAGCAAGACTACGTCTGCTACACCCTCATCTCGAGCATCTAGCGTTGCCTCCACAACTTCAGCACCTGCTCCCAAATCGAAGGCTAAGGGCAAAAAGAAGTGAGCCAGCTTCAGCTGTTTGTTGGAGATGCATGAACATGTTTTGCGTTTGAAATAGAGAGATTTTTCTCATGGAACAACCCCAACGGACGTGTTACGGCAAAGGAACGAAAACGGCGTTACGATGGTTGGAGTTGCTTGGTCGAGACGGAGTCAACTGGACGAATTGCACTGATACTATGGCTATGCTCGATCACACGTGTCGGAGATTGCGGTATCCGGCCCGCTTCTACTGTAATAAAATATTGTTATTCAGGTTGTCCGTGGTATTTGTCTGCAAATTGAGTCTCTACAGTTGAGTCTTTATATGGTAGATAGCTCCAGGCCAGAACTGCAAATTAACGGATGTATCAATTGACAATTTCCATTTACCTTACCTTTCCGTGACATTAAAAACAGTTTCAATAAGAAATTTACACTCGTAGCGACATTTTCAAGATTGGTGCACATGTTACTAACCAATCACTTCATCACACCATACTAAGAAGGCCAGTATCTTCTCAAAATCAGGTAAATCGATTACGAGCAAAACAAATTGCTCATCTCTACCTAACTAACCCTGAGTTGTCTCTCCTATTTTCTCTTTCCTGCCTAATTGAACAACAACAACAAAAGCTGTCGATGGATGGACCCTCATAAAACGCCGAAGCCTTCTTCCCGGATGCAAGTTGTTTAGCTGCGAGAAAAAAACGGAACTTTGGAAAAATCAAACGAAGACACAACGCCGGTATCTTTTTGTCTCTGGAGGGGTCGCGCATTAGAGCGATGCAATGCGGTGATGCTTTTTTTGGCATCCGCGTCAAGGCTAAGCTTTGCGGGCGGGAGCGGAGGAGCCGCTATACTATAGTCGGTTGTCGCGCTCGCGCTCGACCTCGTACTTGAAGTCGAAGTATCCCTTGTCGAAGTGGTGGATTCGTACGTATCCGTCTTCTCCACCGCTGGCGTAGCCCTTGCCCGTGGGATCCGCTGCTACCGTGTTCTATCGAATTGTTAGAAAAGATAATATATAGAAATGGTGGGAATAAAAGTGGCGGATCGTACCAAAGGACCGAAGTGACCTCGCACACGACCGATCTCGTCCTCGAAGATCTTGTGGTAGAAGCGTGCCTCGAACTTTCCTTGGCGGGCCGCAGTAGTTGTAACATCCATAGCTGCCTGACCACCACCTAGAATAACGTAATCCTTCTTCGGTGTAATGCACGCGCTGTTGAGAGGTGTGTCTGAGGCGTAGGTCTTAAGAGGTTCGAGATCTCGCGCGGCCATGAGTCGAGCGGTCTTGTCTTTGGATGATGTGATGAAGTAAGTGCGGTCTTGAGACCACTGTAAGTCGGTGACTTGCATGTTGAGCTCGTGGACGGGAACGTTGTCGATCTGCTCGCCAGTCTGTTGTAGTAGAATCCGTTAGAACCAGGTTGTCTCGCCTGCGATATATATATTCTTAGCTTACCTTGGCGTCGTACTGCGAGACGGAGCCATCCTCGTGCCCCGCGATGATGTACTTGTTCATGTAACTCCAGCCAGCAACAGTAGCCTTGCTTTCATCACAGACAATTGTAAGGGCGCGCTCGTCGCTCTGTTCCGCGTCTACTTCGGGTATGATGTCGAGAACAACGATAGTACCGAGATGACCCATGCGCTTCTCTGTAACACCTAGGAGTTGTCGGCCATCGTCGCTGAATTCGACGCGCTTCACGGCGGTAGGAAAGTCCCAGGCCTTTAGGCAACGGCCGGTTTTGATCTCCCAGAGGCGGATGGTGTTGTCAGCGCTACCACTTGCTATGAAAGTAGACGTCGGGTCCACATCCACGGTCCAGATAGCTCCCTGATGGCCCTTGTACGTTCCTAATCGTTCGCCATTATGCGAGAACCACACACAGATCTGCTGGTCTTTGGATACGGAAAAGAGAAGGTCGCCGTCGGGATTGAATCTGAGGGGAGTGTTGCGGTTAGCCTGACGATCTCGTCGCGGGGCAATATTATCATCAATAGGTGGGGGGATGCATACTTGATCTGGGTCAAGGCACGTTCCTATCAATATTTGTCAGTATACAGCAGTTAAGATGATAGCGAGAGGGTATATTCTTACGTGGCCTGACAAAAGAATAGGTCTCATCTTTGCGGTGTCTTGTTTGATATCTCGTCACCTAGAGACGGAGGTGGTGGTTTGTATGGAGTTTTTGAATGATTTGTGCGTGGGGCAAGATTTCGCAGATTTTCGATAACCTATCAGCGTCTCGGACCCCACCTACGTTACTCATAGCCACGTGACCCGCTATACAAAAGGAACCAAAGGCTCGCGACTGCCAATCACAACACGTCAAAAATCTTAATTCTCTTAGGACGCCACTGAGCAGGGTCTCCAGGCAGCCAGGTACAGCACCTTTACCCTTGTAAGAGTAAAAATACGCATTGTATCCACATTCATCCACAATCATGGATGCCACGGCGGATGAATTAGATAATAGGATATCGGGTTATTGCTTTTGTTAAAGGGAGAAGCTAGACTCCGCGATTAGGATGTCTATTGAGTCATACTTCTTGAGAAAATATTTTTCTTCTATACCTTCTATCAGAAGGAACGGCAATAATGCAACTCAACTTGATGACGAGTGGAGATGTGAGAAAGATGAAGTTTATACTACTCCAGCTACTACTCAGCCGGTAGAAGTTGGTAATTCTCTGCGACTACCTCCCTTCAACTCTATTTTACGTCGAGTATAAATCACTTTGTTCTTTCCTGTCTATCTAGTGTGTTACACTAGCTATTGTATTCTCAAAGGAAGTTATCATGCTCGATGTTGACCAAGAACTTTCTTCAAGCCCTCTTCCTATTGGTACGCTCGGTCAAGTATAGTACCTGAGCCCTAAAGCAAACTCTATCCATAGTGTGTTACGCCACTAGTAGCAAGCACTAATTTGTTTGAGTCTGGTAGTCGAGAAAGACGGAAAGAGACGGCACAGCTTCGGATCAAAGAGCCTAAGAGAATCTAAGGAAAATCTAGGGAAAGCATGGCTAGATTTGAATTAATTGGAAGCTTTCATCCTTCTGCAACTGCAACTCCAAAAGCAGCGTTGCTTGGAAGGAAGAAGCTCATGTTTCCACAGCTTCGACCAGTTACAGCAGTCACACGAATAAGTCGGCCGATGAAAACTCCGCTTTGCGGATCCCGAAAAAGCTGCGAGTTTAGCTGCGAATTTCCAATTTCAATCTCATCAATTCCGTTATCTTTCACCGCTCGGCTTCCAGCTTACTCACGACAACTAAGACAGCTCAGACAACCTAGACAACCCGCTTTCTCATCCTCAGGGTTGGATCAACTAGGTTGTACAAGCTTATTTAGTCGTGCCTCATCAGGAACCGTCCGACAACAGTATTGGTCATTTACCTCACTGTCGCGTGCCTCTTGCAGACCCTTTTCTAGTTCAGCTAATTACCCCACCATGGCTGTCACCAGGTTGGACGGTACAGCTATTGCGAAGAAGATCCGTGAGAGACTTGCCGCTGAGATTGTCGAGAAGCAAAAGTCAAATCCTAAGTACCAACCATGTCTTAAGATCATCCAAGGTTGGTGCTTTAAATATCATAGTTATTATTTACTCTCATACTTGGTTGGGTACTAACACATTTGGTTCTTAGTCGGTGATCGATCTGATTCATGTGCGTCGTGACTCAATTCAACCCCCGTAAGCTGCGCCGCTACTAATTGTCTCACAGCGACTTATGTTCGAATGAAGCTTAAAGCCGCTCAGGAGGTAGGATTTCAAATCTAATGTCATATTTCACATGGTATCTCATGATCTAACGACTGTGACTCATAAAAGGCCAATATTACTTGTGAACTTCTTCATTTCCCTGAAGATATCACCGAGGCAGAACTCTTGGCGCAATTGCATATCCTGAATAATGACCCCGCGGTACACGGAGTCCTCGTTCAACTACCCCTGCCTAAGCAAATTGATGAGTACACCATCACTTCCGCCGTTGCGGATGAGAAGGATGTCGACGGTTTCGGTACCACCAACATAGGCGAGCTTGCCAAGAAGGGTGGCCATCCATTTTTTGTCCCGTGTACTCCTAAGGGAGTCATGGTCCTTTTGCAGGAAGCGGGTGTTGATCTCAAGGGCAAGGATGCCGTGGTCCTAGGCCGAAGCGACATTGTTGGAAGCCCGGTGAGCTACTTGCTCAAGAACGCCGATGCAACTGTCACCGTCTGCCATTCGAAGACTCAAGATGTTGCAGAGAAATTGAAGAAGGCGGATATTGTTGTTGCTGCCATTGGCCAGCCCGCCTTCGTAAAAGGAGAATGGCTCAAGCCAGGTGCCGTTGTTATCGACGTCGGTACAAACTATATCCCCGATCCTTCCAAGAAGTCCGGACAAAGACTGGTAGGTGACGTCGAATTTGAGTCGGCTTCTCAGGTGGCTTCGTACATTACGCCAGTTCCTGGCGGTGTCGGTCCCATGACTGTTGCTATGCTACTGCAAAATGTTGTCGATGCTACTTCTCTATACTTCGACAAACAGAAGAGGAGGCGCATAGTCCCACTTCCCCTAAATCTGCGCACCCCTGTCCCCTCAGACATTGAGGTTTCCAGATCGCAGCCGCCCAAGCCAGTTACCCGAGTAGCGGAGGAAGTTGGTATTGCGCATCACGAACTAGAGCCATACGGCGCATATAAAGCCAAGGTCGACCTTAGCTTATTGAAGCGACTTGAGCACCGCCGAAACGGCCGTTATGTTGTCGTTACCGGCATTACTCCTACCCCGCTGGGTGAAGGAAAATCTACCACAACTATGGGTTTAGCACAGGCTCTAGGAGCACATCTAGGTCGGATAACATTCGCAAATGTGCGACAGCCCAGTCAAGGCCCTACTTTCGGCATCAAGGGAGGTGCAGCCGGCGGTGGTTACAGCCAAGTTATACCCATGGACGAGTTCAATCTTCACTTGACTGGAGACATACATGCGATTTCAGCAGCTAACAACCTTCTCGCCGCCGCTATCGAGACCCGTATGTTCCACGAGAATACACAGAAAGATGGCCCTCTTTACCGACGACTAGTACCCGCAAAGAACGGAAAGAGGGCTTTTGCTCCCGTTATGTTTCGCCGACTAAAGAAGCTAGGAATTGACAAGACTAACCCCGACGAACTCACTGAGGATGAGATTCATCGTTTCGCTAGGCTAGATATCGATCCTGAGACTATCACCTGGCGACGCGTACTAGATGTCAACGATCGTCACCTACGTGGCGTCACTGTCGGTGTCGCGCCAACTGAAAAGGGCCAGAGCCGAGAGACCGGCTTTGATATCTCTGTGGCTAGTGAGTGTATGGCCATCCTCGCGATGAGCACAAGTCTTGCCAATATGCGGGAAAGATTAGGTCGGATGGTCGTTGCTACGTCAAGATCAGGTGACCCAGTCACTTGTGACGACATCGGAGCCGGTGGTGCATTGACAGCTCTCATGAAGGATGCTATCAAGCCCAACTTGATGCAAACATTGGAAGGTACACCTGTATTTGTTCATGCTGGACCTTTCGCCAACATCAGCATTGGAAACAGTTCCATTCTTGCCGACAAGATGGCACTCAAGCTGGCGGGCACTGAACCCGACGAGGATTATAACGCTAAGGCCGGCTTTGCTGTCACCGAGGCTGGTTTCGACTTCACCATGGGAGGCGAGCGTTTCTTCAACATTAAGTGCCGTGCCTCGGGCCTAGTCCCAGATGTCGTTGTTATCGTCGCTACAGTTCGTGCCTTGAAGGTTCATGGTGGGGGACCACCTATCGCTCCCGGTGCGCCTCTTAGCCCTGTGTACAAGGAAGAGAACGTAGAAATCCTACGAAATGGTTGTGTAAATCTCAAGAAGCACATCGCAAACGCCAAGACCTATGGTTGCCCAGTCGTGGTGGCCATTAACAAGTTCTCTACTGACACAGATGCTGAAATTGCCGTCATTAGAGAAGAGGCTATCGCTGCGGGTGCTGAAGACGCTATCTTGGCGAATCACTGGGCCGAAGGTGGAAAGGGCGCGATCGATCTTGCCAAGGGAGTAATCGCCGCTTCTGAGAAGCCAAAGGATTTCAAGCTACTGTACGATGTCAGCGAGGGTACTATTCAGCAACGCATGGAAGCAATCTGCCAGAAGATGTATGGTGCCGCCGCCGTTGAATTCAGCGAACTTGCCCAAAAGAAGGTTGACACCTATACGAAACAAGGCTTCGGCAACCTCCCTATCTGCGTTGCTAAGACACAGTATTCGCTCTCCCACGACCCGGATCTCAAGGGTGCGCCGACCGGCTTCACAGTTCCGATCAGGGATGTGCGAATGGCCGCAGGCGCAGGTTATCTGTAAGTAGATACAATCACTTTCCCTCAAGATAATTAGCTGACGTTCGCTAGGTACGCTCTTGCCGCCGATATCCAGACCATCCCAGGACTGCCTACCGCACCGGGATACTTGAATGTCGACGTCGATACCGAGACGGGTGAAATTGACGGACTCTTCTAGACATGTGGCATCTATGATGTTTTATAATCTTATTAGACCGGCACATACATCTAGATCTATTAGATATAGGTATAGAACTAAAATTCATTGTATAGGGCTAGTCCATACATTAGCTCCGACGGATTCAACCAGGTTGGAGCATTTTTCGGCTACGGGGAGTATACGGGACAAACGATGGCTCTGGCAGTCGGCCAGCGCATCGGTGTTTATTATATACATGATATCTTCAACAGCAATGTATACCATAGGATTATAGGGGCTATATGTCCCAGGAAGCTTCTGATTGGAATTGATTATTTAACAATTCAACAAATTTTATTTATTTAACTTGGTGACTTGATGGTGATCATCGTTACTCATCTCTCCTCCTATTCATCACTGGCATTCACTCAATAAATATCTCGGCATACCTAGCTGACTAACCCAAATTCAACCTGAAGCTCCTTGGCCCGGAGCAAAACGAAACCATCCACATCACGATCATACATCATGAGCACTCTAGACGCGCATCGCTAAAGCGTACGAAAAGCACGCATTGTATTTCGCATTATGTTTTAACTACCAACTCAGTCTCCGTCTCCATCTCCGTCATCATCCACGCCAACCCTGCATACAAATTCCACGTAATGCTCTCCGCAGACGACGGATAAAAAAGCACACGTTAAATAACTACTGACTAGGTATCTCGTAGCTCCTCTTTCGTCCCGTCCCCTTCGTCCTCACATCTCCGATTCCAAATAACATCGATGCGTCAAAGAAGCGGCCTCATCTCGGGTCCGCGAACTTGTATGGATATACCCCATGCCAAAAGATCAGAAGCAGTTGCTGTTGTAAATAAAGAAGTAAGGTAAAAACCCGCCATCATAGCCTTCCACCAACGACCGTTTGTGCAATAAATTTAGAGAGAAAAAAAATTGAACCTCCCGTTCGAGAAAAAATATGCCGGTTATTACAATCGCTGTATTCTTTCCATGAAAAATATGCCTAGGATCCCATGCTACGAAACTTCCTGGGTGAAGGGAGGAAGAGGAGAAGTTCGTGCCTCGTGAAAGTCGTCGTGAATTAAGAGTTGTATGCCTAGTCCTCGTTTCCTCTGTGGAGTAGAGAAGAGGCAGTGAAGGGTTTAGGTTCGGCTGCAATAGCAAATGATTGGTGCTAAATTGACGTCCAAGGATGGCTGGAAACAAATCCGTAGTATGTTAATTGACACTCATCATACAAGCGCATGTCGATTACCCCTAGTATCTGCACAAGACTATATGATATAACAAACACCTAAAAATGATATCTATTCGCATTTAAGCCGGAGACAGAGCTGGCTTCTTCGTTTCGGGTTGTTCCGAATGTGTGCTTCCGGGACCTTCATCAAGATGCCTCTTTTGGCCGGCAATCTGGTCCACGACGCCCGCACTCGGGGGTGCTGGACTATACACATTAGGCGGAGGAGCTGGAGTAATGGTCTTCGGGTGCTCTACGCCGCCATTGTTATTACTAATGCCGTCATCGTGCATTCTCTTTTGTCCAATCTGATCAACGACACCTGCGCTAGGGGGCGCCGGGGTGGACAAGTTAGGAGTCGCTACTGGAGTAGGAGCTTTGACCGGCTCGGGTTTGTCGGTGGCTGTCGCGTTGTTGTTACTAAACGCATCATCGTGTAATCGCCTTTGTCCGGCGATTTGGTCAACAACGCCTGCGCTTGGCGGCGCCGGGCTAGAAACGTTGTGCGTTGGCTGTGCGATACTCGGACCGGGCATTGATGGGGAAGCGACAACTGAATCCCTGCGGGCGACCGGGGGTCGAGTTATTGGACTCACACCGGGGCGTGTAACACCCATTGGGGTTGGGCGTTGAATTGTTACACCAGGGCGGGTAATTGATGGCGGTGTTGGCTTTGACGTCGTCTGAGAGGGTTGGGTGTTAGGGACATTGAAAGCTGTTCCGTGATTACCTTGGGTACCTGGTGTAGGCGTAAATGATTGTGCTGGAGCCGGTGACGCAGATGGGCCTTGTCTTGGGGTTTGTTGCGATGGCTGTGGTGTAGGGGTTGGTTGAGAAACCGCTGCTGGCGCGGGTTGTGATTGTAGGCTATGTGCTCTACGCGCATCCGCAATTATCTGTGTTACAGATTTAACCATCAACCTGTCTGCTTCTTCCCAGCCCTGAATGGGACCAGCGTTTGGCAAGCCTTGTGCTCGGTTTATGGCCAAGTCCACGATAGCCTCTGCTTGTTCCGTCTTCTTCTTAAGAGCGACGACCATAGTATCTCGGAAATTCTTGACTCTCCGCTGTATTTCAGCATCTAAACTACCCGCTGGCGCTGGACTTGGTGTTGGCGCACTTGGTGCTGGCGTTGGTTTTGAAGCAGGAGTCGCAGCTGGTGCAGGAGAGGCAGACATTGCTTGTCGTTGTTGCTTAGCTTGCATCTCGCTAATCATGTTCGATACTGCGTTTATTAGAGTCCTCTCCATGTTTTCAAAGGCAGGAGGCACGCTGGAATGGACTGGCAGGCCTCGCGCTCGACTTATAGCTGAATCAATGATTTGCTCAGCGTGCTCGGTCTGCTTCGAAATGACTCCTAACATATTTGCTCTAAATTGAGCAATAGCTTTCTCGATCTCTGGTGACAGTGCGGGTCGCGTCGTATTATTGGGAGCATTTGACATCGTATGTTGTGGGTATTGGGATGAAGGCTGTGTGAGGGGTTGCTGCGTTGGTATTGAAGGCAATGCTTGGGTGTTTGGTACGCCGGCAACCTCTGATTTGATTGGTGGATTATTTTGAGGTGGTGGTTTTGCATAAGGAGAACTATAGGTACTCTGCTGAGGATTATTAGGTTGCCTAGAAAGGTATCCAGCGGGCAATTGAGCGGGTGCTGGAGCCTGTGTTGAGTATACTTGCTGAGCAAGGGGTTGCGAGGATGGCGTGGAGAGGGGTTGATTAGACTGAGCCTGAGGTTGGTAGCTGGTCTGTAAGTGTTCGTTGTCTATGTAATTTGGCAAATTATGGGCGTAGCCATGATTGCTCGTTGGCATATAAGATCCGTTCTGGTAGTATTGCTGGTGCGCCGGCATGTGCGAGTGAAGATGTGCTGATCCAAGTTGTCGATCAGGAGAAGTCGGTTTGCGCTTCTTTCCAGCGTCAAGCTCCACACCAGGAACGCGAGACCATAATCCAGTACCTTCGGCCTTCTTGAAAGCTTCGTTTCCAATCAAATTATGCCGAACACTACTTTCCCAACCTTTCGTTTCGGCAGAAAAATAAAACCAAGGATATTTGGACATGATCCGTTTATATATTTGCTTAAGGGTTAGTCCGTCTGGAGGTCCGTTTGTCAACGCTTCGTCAATCAAAACACCGTAATTCTTCGTCGGCTTCTGCAGCTGTTCTTCGGTGAAGTCCTCCTTGCGAAGTTCCAACGGAGGCGATTTTGGTCGAACTTTCTTCTCTTTCTTTTCCCTCGCTCGTCTTTCGGCATCCGAACCTTCTTCGCCTTCTTCTCTCGGCTTTCGTTTGTTGTATTTCCTCTTCTCCTGCTTCTCTCCTTCCTCCGGCAAGGGATTCTTTCTGGGACGACCCACCGGCCGTTTGATCTTCTCGCTCTGTGCCTCTAAAGGCATCTGGGGAAGAGTCTTTTTGGAGGTTTCTTGCATTTGCTTCTTCAGCAGTCGCCGCTCTCTCTTAGACATGATACCATCTTTAGGGGGTCGTCCCGGGCCACGCCGCTTGGGAATATCGGGAGTCATGAATTGAGGGTGAGCTATGCCCTGGATCTCAGCCGATTCGACCATGTCAATCATTGGCTCGTCTGCCTCGTCAGATTGTGGTTCTGCCGCTTCCTGATCTTCTTCCCGGTCTTCCTCCCGATCTCCCTCGCCCTCATCAGATACTGCAGGAGGGGTCGGTACGTTCTCGAGGTCCGATAATTCCTCACTCGTATCTCGGAAGTTCTCATGGTCTGAATGTTCAAAATCAAAACTCATTTCCTTGCCGCCAATCGACATACGTTTGCTCGATGTCTCTTCCTCATGAAACTCCTCGCCACCGGTTTTGCCTAGTTGAACACCATTGATAACGAATCTGAATTCGACGTCTTTTATTTGAAGCCTGTCTCCACTCCTAAGGGTGACCGGATCATCGAGGCCGTAATGAGTATCATCACAAAAGAATCCATTCTTATGAAGCGCAACTGCCTCGAAGACGCCCCTCTTCTCATTGAATTCAACCTTGAGGTGCTGTCTTGATATGCCACGCGTCTTGCTCGCAATATCCGGACCGGGTGAGTGAATACCAACGAAAGGGATATGAGCCGGGGATGGCTGTAAGGTCCCCAAATCAACTGCAGCGGCTCCAGGTGTGTGGGAAACATATTGCCTATTCGATTTGACATGGTCGCTCTGGGCATCGTCGTCACCATTTTGAGACCTATGTACAGAGCTTGGCCGGCGCTTCTTCGCAGGTTGTTCGTTATCTTCTCCATCGGACTCGGGTCCTAGCATACCACCTTCCTCGCTAACGTAGGATTTGCTAAATTTACCTCGGTCGAAGTTGAGCGGCGTTGGAGGCGGTAACCCATTCCTTGCATTCTCTTCCACTTTCCGTTTATAGTTCAACTCCTTTTTCTGGTCCCTCCTGGCTTGGTCCATGGCCCTTTGGTCGCGACCAATAATAACGGCGTAGGTAGTCATCTGAAATACACTATCGGCGAATTCTATTCTGGCAAACGATTCTAATTTCTGACTAGCGCTGGTTGATGTGTGATCGCCAGTTGTGGTCACAACATCACTCTCTTGGGTATATGAAGCCTGTAGCGAGACTTCGGAAGGAGCCACGATAGAAGGCCCTGGGTTTTGGAAGAGTGCTGTGGGACCTTGGGAAATGTTCATCATGTAGGCATTTGGGTCAACAGTACCCTGGCCATTCCGTGAGTTAGAGTTTATGGTACGTGACGAATAATCTATGTTCATAGGCACAGGATCGGTAGTCGCGACGGCTTGAACTTGGTTGCGCGGCTGAGGCGTTTGAGGTTGTAATTCGGGGGGATCAAGCTTCATGGCAAAGTTCTCCGTGGCTATACCAAGATTGACGGAAGCTATCTGGACGGCGGTAGAAGAAACGGAGGCGCCGTTGGTAGGCGGCAGAGCTCCGGTAGGAAGATCGGGGACATCATCATTATCGCCAATGTTCATTTGGGTGGCGGCCGGGGTGGAAAGGGGAGATACGGTAGGGGGCGAGGGCATCGAATGAACATCGTGAGCGTGAGGGTCTTCGCGGTAGATGTCTCTGTGATTCAAAATCTGTATTGGCGCATTCGCATCGGTATTGGCAGCAGCAGGCGTCGGATCTCGATCGGCTGCGGGCGGCATAGTTGGCTGCGGAGAATCATGTGTATGTAGTGGTTGGTGACCTAAATGGGTCGCGGCAAGGTTGGACGAAGTCATCGCTGTTGAATTGACGACAGCTCCTTCGTCTACGACGTGCCGGATTGTGGAGTTGGTAGCTTTGAAAAAGCGTGAAGGGTGAAAATGGAGTAAGGTACTGCCCAGTCGGGAGGGATTGGGATGGGTGACCGCCTTCCCGCAACGTAAAAAAAATACAGCAAATGCCAGTGGCCTGACAGTGTCAGAGCGACCCAGAACTGCCAAACATTCGGAAACTTCCTTGCAAATTGATTCCCCGCTAAGGTCCCTGTAAAGCCACTAATCTCTAATAGTAATGGTTCTGTACCTTCTTCAACTTCGGGTAGGGCTTGTTGGCTGTCTATGATTGGTCAACTTTGGAAGCTAATCGACGCTTTAGGTTGTTAGCTGTGACTGCTGTGCTCGATTCCCTGCTTGAATATTGACGCTAAGACCATCTGCATTGAACTTAAAAAACGACTAGTACTTTTGGGGCACTGGAGTCGCAATTACATTCATCCGTGTGCAAATTATAACCCAATATCTTGGGCTTATTTTCAAGTCCAGCGCTGCATTGCAATGCATTTATCAAAGAGAAACTCATCGATTTTAATTTCCGAAGACCATAGGTAAGCGATGGCGACTGCCTATGTCAAAGACACGCTGATTTCACGACGTCAAACAAGAACTCTCAAAAAGAATATAAACGAAGAAGAAAATAGGACTTTACTAGGTAGCCAGCAAACACAACCGAAGGAAGATATTATAATTGAAGATGTTTTAGTGTGCAACGGTATTTATTTGAGGTAGGTAGCGACTGAAACACGAACATACTGTGGCGGTTTTACCGTAACTCTGATTGATGTTCGGTTGAAACATAATGACGCCTCGCAAAAGAACACTCATATCTTCATCCCAATATGCTATCGTAACCCATGATCTCGTATAATATGCGTGCTTGCTCCCCTTTATGAGTGTGAATAAAATGATGTGGAAATTCAATTCACTTGATACTCAAGTGTGTAACAACGGCGTCCTCTCACTTGACCTATGACCTCGTTTCTTCTCTACCCAATCCGCAAATTTGTATGCCCAGTAGCAAAGCATTCCAGCCACAAATCCGATAGCGTCATTTTTGAAAGCTAGGATACCGGCAGTAGTCATGAGCATCACCGTCCACCGTTCTAACCTCTCTTGATCCGAAACGTCTCGTTGTTTTCTGTGCAGACGTCGGGGTTGATCATCGACGGACGCTTCCCATAAATCCGGAGCACCATAATTCAGACTCTGGCCTACCTTAGCCAGTTCTAAGCCGGCCGCGATGACCATAATACCCAAAAGAGTCTTCGGGAATGCCTTCAGTAAGTCCAGCAATGACTCGCCGAATAAAATTCCTAGGAGCATTTTGAATAGACCTAGTAAGATAATGCTAGCGCCACTCCGTGCGCCAAACCGATATTGTGCTGCAAGCCCGCCAGCTCCATGACATACAGGCATGGCGCCGAACCAGCACCCTAAGAGATTCATAATAGCGACACTGATGCCAAGCTCTGTAACGCTGGGTGCCGGCAGGTCAGGCAAAAGGTCTGCGGCAAGAGCGCTAGCGGCGATGATTGAATTCAACGTTGTGAGCGGCAATTGTGCGATACCCATCCCAATAGCATTTGCGTTCCATTTCGGAATTTCGACATAGGGATGCCAAACACGGAAATGCGGTAGGTGGTGATGGTGGCTGACGGCAACGGAGATTATAGCAAGTATTAGTCCGACGAGAAAAATGATCAGCGCGTACGGGAACCGAGAGGCCCTCTGGGTCAAGATGAGCAACAAGAAGGCGGCAAAGGCCCAGACAAGATTGTCAAGGGCGAATGTCCAATGGTGGGTGAAAGGCTGCAGCAAAGAACTGCCCGCTGAAATAATCAAAGAAAGGCCAGCACCAAACTGGATTCCCTTAACGACTGGGATAGGGATTATGTGCGTAACCCAGTGCAATAGACCAGTGATGCTTAACAGCAACACGATGATAGCTACTACACTACCCGCAGCTACTGTTACGCGTTCCGATGCCTTTGAAGCTATAGCTGCTGCCGCGATAGCCTTCATAGGCTGCACCGGCAAAGGAATACCAAATACGACACCAGTTGCGAGGTTGTAGAAACCCGAGAAGACGAGCGTTGTTGAAAGCGAAATTGACCCGTTAACGGCGAGCGTGATCATCAGCGGAAGAAGAGTGCCTAGATCTCCAAGTGCGCCTGATACCTCGGCAAGCGGGGAGCTGCGCAAAGTTGAGACATTATGGCGATGTAATCGCTTGATTCTTGAAAGCCAAGCCATTATACTCCTTGATTTTGATCTTTCTGCTGTTATTCTTGTGATGAAGGAATATGGCAAGAAGCTTACGAAATAGAAGATCGGCGCGATATCAGTAATCGGAGACGTTTCAGCTCCAACTACGTCAGCGAAGAAATTGCCCGCGACTCCGCTCCGCGCGGGAAACAACTCCTCGGAACTACCCGAGATACCAGATCAAATTACCGGCATTAGCAACGCGTAATTGTAAGACTAAGCTTATTGTGTACGGAATACAAGAGCTTGGAAACCTATCACGATCTTACAATTTTCTAGAGACGGTTCGAACCAGCAAAGCATCTGCAATGAATAAAGGTAACGTTTCCAAATCAGGAAACCCGGAGTCGAATAGAGTTCTGCTAATCAAACCTAGGCGCTAGGCATTGTGTCACAGGAAGCCCTAGAAGTAGTGTAAAGAAGAATCTCCAGGGCTAACCTTGAAACTATTTCTTTAAATAAAGTAACCCCATTAGATCAGACGGATCTCCAATTGAACACATACGATGAAATATGATAGGTACCTATGCTCAAATCATTGGCAAATCCTTATTATAAAAAATACGGATCAAAGTCTGCCTCAGCCCGCAGATACGCAAACGGATCTGATCCTCGGGCTGAGAACAGGGGTATATAGGTCTTGAAACAAGGAGATGGTGGGTTGAAAAGGATATGGCGGTAATATAGAAAGTATTCTGGCTGTCTGGCTGGAATTTAGTCCGAGAATAGCTCCTACGAACCTGCTATGTTCAGAGAGCTAGAGATGCAAGAGGCAGCATCAGGCGGCTCATTTGCGGATGCACATCTTTATAGCGCACGGAATGTCAGGGACCCGAAACATTAGGTCCAACAGCAATGACCTCTTCGCATCTCCCCTGAACCAATATATTCTCAATGATTACACATTACATCTCTTTGTCTTCTTGACAACATATTTTTTTCTTTTCTCAGGCAATGAAATATTTTTGAAGCCACGGTCATTTGCTGACATTAGTCCTAAGGAAAATTCTCGATAAACTCGAGAGATCGCGGCTTCATCTACCGGATAACTGAGACATACTAAATTCATGTCCCCTAAGGTTTCCCCGGTATCCACTGAGGCCTACGCTAGAGGCTTGAAATAACCCCCGCTGTTGTGCTAGTTGCGCAAACTTGGGACACGTTCGAATAGCGTTTCTAGTGCTGACGTTTACCATGGTTTCCACGATATTTTGGCTGCTAGGTGCAGCCGTCGCATATTGTATATTCAACATCGTGTCGGGGCTCAAAACCAACATTGCCGCTGCAAAACGATCTGGCCTCCCTTACTATGTAATCCGTAAGTAAAGTTATAACTAACCTGCTTAGAATCTATACCCAGTATATTCAATTCTATAGCTTTCTCGGTATAAGATATGTCTCGGAAAAGAACTAACATATCCATGTAGCTATCAGTCCATGGAATCGAGTAGGGCAAATATTCAATGGGATTTGGGTTCCCACGTACAAACTCCTCCCGCGCAAATTTTGGCAAGACATTGAACCGTGAGAACCCCGATTTTATCATCATTGATCTCGGCAGTCTAATATTTCCGACTTTAGCATTCTATCCTTGAACTGGCAATATGAGGCAAATCATAAATTGTTTGCCAAACTGGGCGACACATTTTTGATCGTTTCGCCTGGTATGCTTTTATGCTTCACTGAAAATGCAGAGGTGCTTCATCAAGTCACGTCGAAGCGGGAGGCGTTCCCTAAACCAACGGAGGCCTATGCACTTCTTGGGCAATATGGCCAGAACGTGTTAACGTTGGAAGGCGCCGCTTGGCGCATGCACCGTAAGATCACTTCTGCATCTTTTAATGAAAAGAATGCTGCCTTGGTATTTAAAGAATCGACCAGTCAGACGGAAGGTCTCATGAATATGTGGCTTGGCTCCGACGGATTTGGTAACAAGACAATTAAGACACTGGAACGGGACACCGCATCGCTCACGCTGAACATTATCGCAAACATCGGTTTTGGCCTCAAGACCCTATGGCCTGGCCAAAAATTCCCGGCGGACGCTGATCCTCGATTGGCCAAGTATGCTACACAAGAGGCACCCGAAGGGCACACGATGACTTTCGTAAAAGCTTTGGCGCACACTCTGGATTACCTAATATTGCTTCTCATTACGCCAAAATGGATTCTCAAGAACGTTCCAAGCAAAACTGCGAAACTCGCCGTGGAAGCGGAGAACAACTTTGTAGGTTACCTGAATGAATTTTTGCAAGATAAAATTGAAGATGTGAAGAACGGGGAAAGTATGGAACAAGGCCTAGACATTATGGGTGCGTTGGTCCGTACAAGCTACGGTGAAAGCCCCAAAAGCGCATCCCAAATCGCACGGTTATCCGACTCGGAAATCATCGGCAATGCTTTTATCAACATTGTGGCAGGCCACGAAACCACAGCCAACATTCTGCATTTTGCTATCATTGAGTTAGCCACAAACCCCGCCTCGCAAAGGCGACTGCAACGGGATATAGACAACATTCTGGGCGACGCGGATCCTAAAACTTGGGACTACGATGCGAAACTAAACCCTTTGCTTGGGTCAATGGTCGGCGCTTCTATCAATGAGACTCTCCGGCTAGTTCCTCCCGTAGTCGACATACCGAAGAAGATCATTTCGCCGCAGGGTCAATCTCTCACCATTGAAGGAACACGATATCCACTTCCACAGAATACGACCATCGGTTTAGTGGTCGTAGCCTCGCAGCGCAGTCCCAGGTACTGGCCCACCAAACCCAGTAAAATAACAGACTCGGAGACCGATTTGGACGATTTTGTACCTGAGCGATGGTTCCAGACGGAATCAGCCAAAGTCTCAAGCGCTACTATCGAGGGTGCGGACACGGAGGACTTTGGCGGCTACGCCGGATCCGATACTAGCGCCCAATTGTATCACCCTCCACGGGGCTCATTCATCCCCTTTTCCGACGGCGCAAGAGCGTGCTTGGGCCGCCGCATGGCGATTGTGGAGTTGGTGGCGATGCTGGCAGTCATCTTCCAGAAATACAGCATCGAGCTTGCTGTTGACGAATGGGCGAGCGATGAAAAAGTATCCAAGATGAGCAAAGACGAGAAGGCGAAATTGTACAGAACGGCACAGCAAAAGTCGAGGGAAACCGTCAAACTCGCGACTAGTGTGATTACGTTGAAACTTCACGAGAATAAGTATGTTCCAATTAGATTAGTAAATAGAGGGGATGAGAGGTTTGTCAATTGGGTCGATTCATAGGCAAACATAGACCGAGGAAAGGGAGGGTCCACGGTTTAGCATGTAAATTTTAGGTATAGGTATTGGATGGTATCCATATGGATAGGGGCCAACTATTGGGAAACATTAAAAGCCGCAAAGAGGAAAACTGGGAGGGTTTTCCATGACCATATGGGTTAAAAGGAGTTGTCACTACATAGCTGTATAATAAATAAGAAGAAACATGATTTGAATAAGTTCCCTTACCCTCTACTTTGGTCTGCATGTTTAGAGGTATGCAAGCCACCTATATAGGCCGGCATATAGGTGAACTCCCCTAAAGATTTACCTAATACCTAAATGCCACAACTACTTATTGATATCATTCGAAGTTCTCATAAGAATAACTAGGTTCCTTAACATCTCATGTTTGCTTGTTGTAGGACTTTTTCTTCAGTGAATTGATGAAACATCGAAGGTTGATTTTTTTTTTCCTCGTCTCCACCTCTCACAACGATTAAATGGGACGATGACACCTTGACGGTGGAAGCGCTGGAGGTGACAACATCCATCGAACACGGTGGACATCCACACCTAGCAGGTCTAGCAGTCCCCTGTTTTTCCCACTCTAAATAAGGTCCATATGGATATTTGATACTTTACTGGATGTACCTTCTATAAGACTCGCAGGCTTGCGCAGACTTGTCACTTCCGGGCTGTGCCGGGGTAAGAACGAACCCCAGTACGAACCTTAGCACGACCCGTGGACCCCAGCAAAAACAGCAAAAACCTACCGTTGAGCGGCAAGTGGCAGCTCCACCGGTGCTGTCCTCACTGCCCTCGACCAGCGTCCCAGCTTTTACTTGACCAGCTCGACCCTGCACCTTGCACCACCTAAGCCTGTTAAGCCTAGGGTAGGTACAATACAGTACAATAGCTAAGCACGCTGCACGTCAACAGCCCAGCAGCCCCAAATAAGAAAACATAAACAAGCCAGCTTCCAGCGTCCCAGCCTCTTTTCCCTCCCACCATTACCACAACCAGCACCCAGCACGACCATACCGCACTACACGCGCGCCCCTCGCAACCCTCGCAACACGGTGCAAATCGCAAATCGCAAATCAATATCCCATCATTATCCTCAACCCATCAATATACCACAACGCACGACACCTTTTACCCCCCCAGTAACATCACGGACCACTTACTGACGAAATCTTTTGAAAATCATCGTATCTTGATCGCCTGTCCTGCGCGACTCCATCAATCTCATTGCTTTCCCCTTCCCCACGTCTGCCACCTTGCTACCTAAGAAATGTCCGGTGCAAACACTTGGCTGCAGAGGCAGCGAAAGTCAGATCTCGTCGAGATCGCTCAGCAATATGGTCTAAAGAAGTATGCTCCTTTTACTACAATACCCATATCTTATTTGCTATTGATGCCCAATCCCATTTTGTTGGGTTATCTCATTGCGCAAAATAGTTAGAGCCCGAGCGATGTGTATAACGCCATAGATTATTGATTACATCATCGTCCCCGTGTCCGGCTCCGTCTGGAATGCGGGACGGCGACGATAGACGATTATCAATCATGCGCTCCGATCCGAGACAAGGACCACATGGCATGGCTAACGCATTGCTTTGTTTCTTTAAATAGTTTCGAATCCCTCAAGAAGTCTGAGCTTGAGCTTGCCCTCGACGATTACCTCGGCGCGAACGAGCAAGTGTTCTCGCTCGATCCCAAGCTCCACTCATACTATCAGAATCGCTATCAAAAGAGAATCGTCTCTCCGGTCAATGATGATGTACCAGAGAGACCCAAGACCGTAAGACGACGAGCGACCAAGGCCGCGGAAGAAATCGCTCCTGTCGCACCCGTCGAGTAAGTCGCGTCGCAATTTGCGACAGCTGTCAAATACATATACTAACATCACTAAACAGCTCTGACGATGAGCCTTCCAACACCACCACTGCTGTCGCGCGTACACCTGCGCGCACCCCCAGCCGCGCGCTTTCCCTTGCGAGCCGTATTCCGCTCCCTGCTACGCCTGCAGATGTCGCAGAGGCCGTCGATCGTTCTACCATCGCTGTAAAGGCACGCGTCGCGACCTTATACAGGGAGTCCGGTATCACCGAAGCCACCCAGGCGACGCGTGAGAGCTTATCAACTGTTACCTCGGTCCTCTTTGCTATCTCCGCTTTTGAGCTCTACTTCTTGCGCCCCGAGATCTTAGCGGATCGCTACGCGTTTACCATCCCAGCCGTGGCGTTCCTCGGAACCAAGGACTTCCCCGTTTTTGTCCCCGATATGTTCCTGTTATTGACCTCTTCGTTCTGGTCACCCGCATTGCTCTGGGCTTTCACCAGTGCAGTCTTGCCTAGCCTTGCCGGCTACTTCGTCAACCTCTCGGTCAGCTCCCATCACGGTCGCGTGGGTCGTCGCTCTCACGCGTATGACCCCGTCGTCGACCCATTGTCCTTCAGCATTACCAAGGCCTTGATTTCGTACGTTGTTTACCACCAGGGCCTTACCTTTGGCGGTTGGATCGACGAGACCTCCATCGCGCGCATCAACACCGCCATATACGGCGGTTACAAGGGTATCCTTACCGGTACCGCCATCACTGGCATTCTGAGCATCTACGACGCGGTGCTCAAGAAATAGAGAGACCAAATTCATTCTTAGCAAATACGAGGATAAGGCCTTTTCAACCTTAACCTCGCTCTCTATATTCACATCCTCTAAAACAGACACATACTCATATTATCTATCGAATGCCGCTCTTAACCGGCTAACTATTTTTATCGTTCGGAACCCCTGGAGATGGCGTTGACGGCGTTGGTGGCGTACGGGGCCCCTCTTTTTTCGCCCTCTTGATACCAGCCGATTCCCCGGTCATTACTCCTTTTTAAAGATGATTTTCGTTATTCCCGGCGCCCATGGACTTCCGACCAAAACGCGCGAAAGCCATCCGTTCGGGATCTGGGGAACGCTTTCGAGCGCGTCCCCATTGATTCGAAGTACATTTTTGAAGTGTTTTTATTCCGAGACGCGTAATGATGAGCTTGCTTGTATGAAGTTACCTAACGTTTGATTACTGCTTTTCTGCCCTGCGGCGAGTCTGGAAATGAACGGGTCCTCTGTCTCTTTAAATCTTTCCGCCTCTCCAATAATGGGTCTCAATTCGCGGTGACCCCTAGGTGGGGTCGCCCCTCTTCTTGTCTATATTGCGGTCACGTCTTTGCGAAGTGGGAAAAGGGGGTCGGAAAGGGGCTGGGTGGTTGGTAGTGTGGGTATTTGGCGATATGATCTCTCGTACGCGGATCGGTTAACGGGTGGGCCTTTTTCTCTTTCTCTACGTACTCGTATCCTGGATCTATTCGTCTCAGACTAAGAGGCTGGGAAACGAGGGTTGGAGAGGTGTAATTCAGGTTTAACGACGTTATTCATACGAGGGGATGAGATCGCGGCATGATGGCGGAGATGCTGGGTACATTGTTATGATAAGGAATATATTGCAATTCTTACTCGTTGAACTTGCTGCTTTGAGATGTTACAGTTGCGTTGCGTGTTGACTTGTGCCTGTTCCTTTGTCTATGTTTAAAGAGATACTACGGGGTCATGGCATGGGGGGTCCATGTCAAAGAATCGGTTGTCGACTCTTTCAAGTTCGAATAGTTCACACAATCACATAGTTACAATATCATGTTAAATTAAGACGTAAATATACCTAGATGTAATTTTTATTTATATGTTCTAGGCTAATATATTTATAGTAAAACAGTCGAACCGCCAATCATCAAGATCGACTAGGTTCTTCAACAGGGAAACATGTTCGTTGGATCTTGGTAAGCACCTGACTTACCTCCCTACACGCAAAAATGCGTACTTTGTCTGGTTGGTGTGCCCATAACGGGTCAAGTACCTAGGAACTCACCTCAAGACGTTAGGGTTAACAGACAACCGAGCACTTAGATGCGCATCTGCGAAAGAGGCGCGAGCTCGGACTCGGACTCGGACTCGGACTCGTAGTCGGAGTCGGAGGGAGCGGCCTCGGTCTCGACGGAGTCGAAGACGCAGTCGCCGCACCGCTCGTGGCCGCAGCTACGGCAGTTCTGTAGGTTCATGGTGTTGTGGACTTCGTCCTGGCAACATTCCCAGCCGCGGGGGCGGAGGGAGATGATCTGGGGGACGAGGTCGCCGAAGCGGGGAGGGGTGGTGAAGGTAGACTGAGACATGGTGATGGTTATGAGTATGAGATGATTGTTAAGATTATGACGGTTATGATTATGATTGTGATTGTGAGATTAAGATGATGATGATGATGATGATGAGAGTGTTGATGATACGGAAAAAAAAACGAGAATACGTCGAGCCAGCGACGGTTAATATACACGAATATCAGCCAGGCCTATTCCATGCATCGTCAGATTATGGAAGAGGATTAATGCAGTCGTTAGTGAACAATGTCTTTGTAGAAGTCATATTGACATCGAGATCGTTATACCCCTTTGCGATACGACCTCAAAGAATAAAGACATCTTCGAGGCCATCAGGCTGGGCATAAGCCTCTCTCATAGCGAGCTCAAGATTTGACAATAATATTGTTCTGTCTGAGGAATGACAAAGACGCAAAAACACGCTTTTACTGGTTCGTAGATGGCGGTTATAGTTGGATGTGATGGTGCTGTCCTTAGTCAGTTTTCACCACATAGAATGAAACATAACTTGAGAACTATTCTCATTGATAGATTCAGGTCCACAACGCTCACTCTTCTGCTTGCAGAGCCTTTCCTATAGTGTATATTCGTTATACACACATCTAGGGACGTTCTTAATAACGCCCATGATAACGGACGGGTAGGTATACATATGTCAGGTCCGAATGTTTGGTCCCTTACTTCTTAAAGATGCCCAAGCAGCCATCGAGAAGTAGAGGTAATGCTTCTAGTATACAGCAAACTTCTGATCCATGAACATAGGTATCTAAGAGCATTGTCGGCATTTATACTATGATGGTATAGAGTAGAATGATTTTCTATATCTCACTACATACCTAGTAGATTGGAGGCCGTCTAAATACCAAGTAGGGATGGGTCTCTCGTCAATATAGGGTATCATAGAGGCCGGACTGGCCGAATAAGTCATCTCTAGGGCTTATTCTAAGTTTGGCTCCCATATGTCCCTCCGATCTCAGCATCTAAGGTAGAACAAGTAGACAAAGGGGAAACTGAAACAAAGTGTTACTTCCACATTGGTTTCCGGTCACACAGAACCAGACCCAAAAATTTCGGTACCGAATAGAGGAATTAGAACCTCTCGTGCTTTCCTTTGGGTGTTTTCTACGGTCGCAACTTCGTTCCGTTTGCTCGTAGTTCGGAGATAAGTTGCGACCCGGTCCTCCCGCCACCCCTACTTAAATTCGACCTCCAGTCACTTCTCGAGCGTTTGAGCGGATAGGTCAAATCGACAACTTTAACAAACCTGCTATGACTTCATTTTAGCTTCGTACAAGATGTCTCTCGTCGGAGCTAGTAGTAAGATTAGGCGGAGCTAGTTGAGGAAATTGTGAAAAAGCAGGTCTAATCATCTCCATCGGCCGACGTCAGAACCGCTTGGACCCTTTTCACTGAAGCTTCAAGGCAACCAGTATCCATTCGATATTGTTGATGCTGGCAAGGTCCCTTCATTCGGCGAGACGGTCACAATTAGTTATGATATGGACGGAGTTGACGAGTTTGAATTTGAGGTTGTTTGTCATGGCGGTTCGGTCCGGGAAATGATCAAGATTCGGAATATTGGTGATGCCTACAATCGTTCATATCTGTCAAAGAAACCCCCGATGGAAATGTGGCTTCGGGTACTACTGGATGGCAAACTGAAGCCACGGGGGATTTCAGCTGTGAGACGGTGTGGATAAAAGTCCATTCCGCCGGTGGCATATACCTGCCTAAACCGTAAAGACATGCATTAATTCTGCAGGTAACCATCAATTTATATTCCTCGTGTAACATGTGATGGCCTGAGCTGACTACTGAGGCGTTATTGTAGGTACAGGTAGGTACATAGAAGGGGTGTGAGGCTATTATATGCAAGATCCCTTCGACAAATACCTAAGCTCGCTGATAGGGTCGATCATTTCTAGCAGTAAAAGCCACAACAGATACAGTGCCAATCAACTGTGGGAGAATGGTGGCCCTGAACCGGGGTGAATCGGGACATCATGCAAATAATATGGCACGATCTCCCCGAGCGTCAGGGTACAGGGTAAGAGAATTATCGGGAACCCCCACTTTATGCCGTCGTCCTGTCTTCATAAGACCAGTACACACGATGTGCTACACACCAGGCACGGTTGCCGAGACCTTACGGCATGTACGCTTCTTCAGCCTAGCATAGAAGCCTTGCTGCTTAAGGAACCAAGCATTCTCGACAGAAAAGGCCTGTGGATTAACGATTTGCATCTGTGTATCTCGTTAGTGTCTGATCGCTGGTTTGGTTCGCCTAACTCACATCGTAATTTAAGACAAGGAACGGGATGAGTTTCTTCAACTCTAGTATTGCGAGATGTTTGCCGAGACACACCCGTCTCCCAGCTCCGAACTAGAAATCTGATGTTAATTCTTACCTCTTTCAATCCCACCAACACATGGCGACAAACGCGCGGATAGGTAACTAACCGTGAGCATGCTCTGCTCGAGCTTTTTCTTATGCTTCTCACCGCCAACCAACCACCTCTCGGGATCCCAGGAATCAGGATCATTCCCGAATGTCGGTTCATGTCGATTCATCACGTAAGGATTGCCTCCCACGAGAGTACCACCTCTCAGATATTTTCCTAGGACAGTGATCCCTTCAGGGGGTGTAACACGCTCAAGTGGGAGGGCGAAAGGGGGATGTAGCCGGATGCCTTCCTGGATACATGCATCTAGATAAGGTAAGCCACTTACCTCATCCCACTTAGGATAACGTCTGTGAGAGCCCGCTGCAAGCAATTCTTGGCGCAGCTTTTCCAGCGTTTTAGGGTGTGTGAGTAGGTTATCTGACGTGCGTTAGCGCAGTGCCATATTTGCCTTGCCAAGTCTATAATTCTTGAAAACACCTCTATGGAAAGGAGCGGTCATAATCGAATGTCGTTGTAGATACGGGAACAATGTTGGTAAGGCAGGAAACAACTAGGATATCGTAGTTCGACCATGGTGTACGATGAAATAACCTACTACAAGTTACGCAGTCAGCGCTATATGCAAGCACACGAATGGCAAGTTTATCTACATGAGCAATCGTTCGGGTAGATAATAGGTAGGTAGTACTCAAAGAGAAAGGGGAATGTCCTCGAGGCATACCACATGATAGTTCCCATCACTGTACCTGTTGAGTCGCTACCTGCAATTACGTTGGAGAGTATCCATGCCGACGGAGCCCTAGGGCTTTTAGCGTTTTCTCCTTGAATTAGGCATAGAGCAAGACTTACCAGGATGGAACTCTGTCATTGGATTGCTGAATTTCGAGAAAGCAGGATAGGAAGTCGGTAAACGGTCGTTCACGTTGTATGCGAACTTCGGCATCTTGTTTTCCAGTAGTCTGAAGCCGCTCTCGAATAGCTTTATTAACAAACCGGAGAATAGACATGTCTGGTGTCTGTCGAAGTCCGTAGACGATCCTATTTTTATTGATGATTGGATCCAGCCATGTAATCTGCGTCAACTATTCGCGATTGTGGTTAGCCTAACTTAGCAGCCTTAACCTTGGAGTGGCTTACAGCGGAGTGAGCCTTCATGAAATCGAATATAGTTGCCAACATGCCTCCAACATCGCGTCCCTCATCAAGAAACCCGTATCTCTTAGAGAAAGACAAAGTCCCCATGACATCGAATGCAAAGTATTGGAGCCAGTTCCCAAAGTCGAATACAGCTCCCGTCTTGGAGAAACGTTCGTCTAACTGCTTTTCGAGACACTCTAGGACTTCTTCGACGAGATCTTCGAATGACACCACGCTAGAAAGAGAGAATAGGGGCGCGATAGGGTTTTTCATTAGCTTATGCACCTGCTCGTCCTGCGTATGAAAAACGCCAACTAACGAACCGCGATCACGCGTGTAGGGGCTCATTGTGGCATAAAAATCGCTCTGTAAAGATGATTATATGTTAGAAAAAATGGTGTAACAGCTCCATTGCGATATTTAGGTGTAAGTTACTTTTGGGAGTCCTGGTCTCGTAGGATATATAGTTGGAATGGCTTCAGGGTTACTGATAGATATCATATTGGGCCCGATTCGAACTACCTCGCCATATTTCCGGTGAAGCTCTTCATGGATTAGGTGCGCCCTTCCAGTCTTAACCCATAAAACTCGCTTTAGGTTGGTAAATCTAGCAAAGAAAGGCCCAGGAATGTGCCTTAATCGCCACCAAGTCCTGAATGCCTGGAGGGTGAGTATAGCGCATACTCCCAACAGCAGTGACGCTAGGTAGCAACTGGGTAGATAACTAGTTGATGGCGCAATACTATCTCTTGCCATATTGAATTCAACTTGACGGTTTATAATGATGAAGGGCATATAACCAAAAAAATGGATGGCTCGAGACTGAAAGAGTGATGTGATGGACCGAGATTTGCGGTTTTTTCTCGGCTCTGTCTTTTGGCTAAGTCTAGTAACATTTATGTGACACCGGTAGCGAGATCTGCCTTTACATGGATTGGTAGGGGTAGACGCTTCACAAAGGATTAGATCGGGCTGCGTGTGTCGAACTATCATCACCTTTCGCTCTTCAATCGAGACATTTGGCTTACACGGCCAAGTCCGAAATAGTGAAGAGGTACATTTCGACAACCTTCGTCACATAGTCCAGGCAGAATGGGTTGATTTCTTAGGAGCGAGCACATAGGATCTGTTTGGCGCTAGCGGAAGCAGATGTGAGACCTCTTTTCGACACAAATTGTAACTGGGAGTCTAACAAAGTCGCTGCGATGAATGACTCCCGATCTCTCTGTAGGTATTTTGATGTCTGATGGCGTGAAGCCGATAGAATTCGGCATCCTAGTAGTTGTGTGATTAATGCGTACCACCTATCTAGGTAGACACCCGATTGATATATTATATAGGCCAGTAGGTAGGCTAGTGTGAATTGAACTGAGACCTACATCCATAGACATGAGTTCTTGTATTCATTGGAAGATGAAAAGTATACCTACTAAGTACCATAACAAACTGCGAGGTTTTGCTGCGTGATCTCGATTATATTCGAATGTTGGTAGAATAACGTCTCATTCTTTCGAGTAACCTGTACGCCTGTCAATCATCGAGACACTCGGAAACAACGGCAGCCGTTTCCGAAGTCGTGTATCGTGAGTATCCAACTCCTGGATCATGCGCACTGACTCCATCTCCAACAGAGTGAGTTAGAACGTCGAAGTCTTGGAAGCCCTCGAAGCCAGTCTCAAAGAATGAGCTTATCTTGTGGTAAAGCAGAGTATTTCTCAAGGGAGTTGTGAGACTAGGCCACGGCATTGTGTGCCACCATTACTGTCCTCTTGAAGTACGCCTAACTGGTTGGTTAGGGTAATGTTCGATCATTAGACGAAAAACTTCGCTTCCCCTGAATGGCCAGAATTATGGCTTTCATAACACTCGAGTCTCGAGATGCAGATAATCGTCATCTGCACTATCACATCTAGACATGGTCGTAACCTATGAGCGGGCAGGCAAACTTGTCGCAAGCAGTTTAGTGTGTTTTTTTGGTATGTAGGGTCATTCGATTTTTCTCAAGACATCCGCATATGTCAGCGGCGCCCCCAACTGACCTAACAATTTACATGTTGCCCATCCTCAATGCCGCTAGGTAAGGCCTACACTTACGAACTCCGAGAGGTTGTCAGACTTGTGATGAAGTACTAGCATCATAGGGAGTGGTTTCCCGCTGTGTTTGTGAGATCCATGACGTCGACCCTTTCAACACTGTAACCATTTTTGTGTTGTACGGCGTGCCTTAGGGTCTATTTGCAGCCACTACCACCGCGCTAGTCGCCAGGATCCTGGATATGAATCGAACCAATTCGCGTATCGAAACGACATTTGTCATTGACGGAATCGCGGGTTTGATTGAGAATCCGATTGCTGGGCTCTTGATTAGCGCCAGCTAAGACCACGATTATTCTGCGACTTGACAATGGTGGTAGCTGCGCCATTTTCTCTTCAAAGGACGCAAAGTAAGCCGGAGAGCTTCACGCCCAAGGCACCGGGAGACGGATTCGGAACTAAACATTGTTGTTGCTAAATTATGTGAATATCTTCGTCGGCACGATCCAACTAAATTCTTGATAGATGCTTGTTCCAACTCATGTCACGTGAATGACCCACTTCCAATACGTATCAAGTCACGTGGCATTTCTCCATTGCCTCCTTCCTGCCAAGGCTTGTTAGTTTTCGTAGCAGATGGCCGCGTATAGAAGCGAGTTTGTATGGTATTGAATCTATTCCCGAGAAGCCTCTTTATCGTAACATAGAGCCTTACAGTTCGTGTGTTTGCTCTGGTTTGCTGGTATTTTGTAATCAACGAAATTACATAAGTCGTGGGGGTCATCAGCGCCTTCTCGGTCACGTGCTCGCAATCGTATACCGGATATCCGAGCCCGCTCGCGTCGGTGTTCTAATTATTGATTACGATTATCTACGTACAAGTTGCTTCAACAACGGGCGCGCATTTCACAGAAAGCTCACGAGAAGGCCGTCAAGGCATGTAGCAATAAGCTGTTTTCTCCCATATTCCACTATATACATACAGTTGACGCTGCACATCTCCTCCATTATGTCAGGCAACTAACTCCGCGCAACATCGGAATCCTGGCTCTCTGCCTCGTCGGAAGTAGGCTTGCGAAAATGGTTCATGTTCAGTGTCGACATCATATGAATGTACAAAAAGGGTTAAACGTCGAACCCAAAAAAGAATAATTGCCGGTCTTCCTCAAACGACCTGCTCAAAGTGTGCGATGCCACTGATGAAACGACCTTCAGATACTAAAACTGACGCACCGTACTCCTCATATGCGAACGCCCCTAATATGCCGTTGCCTCGTGGTACCCTGTACCGGGCATTATGAACGGTTCCTTGCAGGACTTTGTTCCTGTGATGCCATGATTCCAGTTGTCCCATTCTATGTGTCCGTCTGGTTTTGGCCATGGTCGTGCTTCGATGAGCTCTAAACTGTGCGTAAAAAACTGACCTCCTATAATATTATTATTACTTCTAATCCTGCTCGGCAGGGTTCTCCCACTTGATGGGGTGTACTAGCATGCTGCGTAAGCATAATCGTCCAGAGTTCTTCGGGTCCTCTTCCTCCTTCTGCCCGCCCCTCTTCGTGCCTTCGCCGGCTCGACCGCCGTTCTCGCCTCTCCCATCCATCTGAGCATAACCAAGCCAGCGACGCCATAACAAACCAGCGAATTCACTGTTATAGTACCAGCTCGTCCCCTTGTGATTGTGCTCATTTGTCAGGTCGAATGGGGAACCATGGCCACCTGACGTATGGTCTCGACCACCGTTGAAGGCATTTTCAATTTCCTGCTGAGGCCAATCGCGGTCTAAGTATACTGGATGAGGAGCATACACAGCCTTCAGACCATGATGCAACGCCATAGAAGGAGGGAACATCTCGCTGAACATGCTGTGGTGAAGGCGCCAAGTCTCCTCGTGCATGACCCGTAAAAGACGGCGCGACAAACGCGAGGCAGTCACAATAGCACACCTTCTTGGCGGTTTCTGATACTGCTTGTCATAACCGGTCACATCAGCTGCAAACACCCAACCAGACTGGTCGGCATCAAAAAGCGGATTAAGTGTAATGAGGTCCGCATCCTCGCCAACACCGCATTGCGTCATATCCGACCCAGTTGCGCAGCTCGACGGAAGGAAGACATCGCCCTCTTCTAGACCAGCTTTTCCAGTAAAGACTACAGGTCCTAAAATCGGTCGCTTGCCCGATGTCCGAGTCTCGTGTTCGACAATTTCCGTGAAGTTCTCCCAACTTCCGTGCAGGCCAGGGATATAATATTTGCTTGACCTTTCCCACATGCCTATACGGCTCTGCTTCGCGCCCCACTTGCCGAGTCTATCAAACAGCTCGTAATACGATCCAGTCCAACGCATGTCCATTTCCCAATTCCAGAAATGCGCATATTCGGGATGCATCATAGCGAAGTGCTGGAGTGGCATGTGTGCAGATCGGTAGACGCCGTGAATATCACCGTTGGATGGATTCTCAAAAGTTTCACCGAAGTTGCCAGGATAGTACAGCTTCATTTGGGCCTCAGACCAGAGAGTACAGAGTCCGTGGAACTCGGGAGGGACGTTGACATCGAGAATGTTTTGAACCGTGGACGGGTCGGCCCAGATTGGTGCGTTGTTATCGCGAACATGCAAGAGGAAGTGAACATCGTACTCGCCACCCGACCTTAAATTGAGCTCGTTTATCATGGCGCGAAAGTTGAGGAGTGCATGACTGGTCCACTGGAAACCGACGTAGATTCGGATCACTATGGCAATTCGATCCATCCGTTTACGACCAGCCTGAGCTAGCTCAAAATCTCGGGTTTCGTTACCGGTGAAAAATCGAGCTTCATTGGCTTTGAAGCACCGTTCTTGCGCTGCAGCCCAATCGGCGCCTTCATAATTGATTCTACCGGTCTTCTCCCAGACAGTCTCACTACCTTCGTGTTCGGTGTCAAGAGCTTCACCCGTTCCGCCGACTTCCAAGTCATAGCCTAGGCCATATGGACCATAACGACCAAATCGGTCAAAACAGACGTCTTCCCGTAGACCTAATGCTTCGTATGATCCAATGGCCGCTTTTGGTTGACCTTGGGGAACGCCGCTATAGGCATACAAGTCTGGGGCAGGGATCGTATTATCCTCATCAATGTAACATTGCTTGACTGGGACGTATGTCTGCTGATACTCGTCCGAATCATAGTCTGGATGAGGTCGATATACACTAGGCTTTGGAGGTTTGGAGTGAAGCACAATAGGGGAAGGTTCCGAGTCTCGTCCTGTGGGAGATGGTTTAGGATACTCGGGCTGGTACGATGAAAATGGTACTAGTGCCCTGAGACCATTATAATATCCATCGAGACTACATATTGGGCATCAGTGATTGATTCTGAATTGTCATCGAAATTGGGTCACTTACTGCTTATATTTCAACCAATGTGGACCTTTGGAGCTGTCCTCTTTGCCCTTCTCCTTCTCCCTCTCACCTTCCTTCTCTTCTTGCTCCTTCAACTCGTATTCTGCCTTTTCCTCCTCTACTAAGTCTTGTATGCGGTCTTCTTTACCATCCTGCTTCTGTAGACCTATGTTGTCGTGGAGCTGAGGTATTGACTTCGTCTCAGTCTTGCTGCCATGTACTAGATCGAATACGTCTCGCGACCGTGCAGTTATCCTCGGATTAAAGAGAGTAAATGATAATAGGACGATTATCACTACAGTCCATATCACCACTCTTCGGTAAAGGCAATGACCTAACAATGCCTTTACCCTGAATTTGGGCTGTGGCTTGGTCGAGACCGGTAAGTAGATCTCACTTTTTCGAGCCATAAAGCTTGGAAATGAGCCAGACTTCCTCGATACGTAAGTTGATATCCGGTCCATATTCCGTGGGAAGGTTACAAGAACCAGAGATCTCAGTGATCAATGCTCAGCATCGAAAATGATAATCTTATAATTTAGTACATTAATTGTAGAGGGAGTAGTGGTCCCCCTAGTGATCGCGTTGGCTCAGCCTCTTATGAGCAACAGTCACCAACACCTTTCTATCGTTCGACGACTAAGTATATCAAACACAAGGCTAAAGCTGGGGAGACAGCTGGCTGCAGATCCTCGATGTGCTGATGTCGGGCCTTGGCGGCGACAGGTAAATAGATTCAATAAGGAAAAAAGGATTCAGGGTGGTTTATTCGGTGAGCGAAAGAATAAAAGGGGCTTCGGATTATTATTAGATGGGAGAGAGAAAAGAGCGATCTTCCCAAACGAGGTCTGTATCGAGTTCTGTAGGTCGTAGGAACGGTGAAGTTGGCGTGATATGATGTCCCGACGGCGATTCTAGTGAAACACGCCAACTCACGAAGGATTGGATGGTTAGGTGAAAGAGTATAGTTCAGTAGTAATTAGAAAGAAGAAAATTTGGGAAAGGTAAGAGAGAAAAAAAAAGGTTGGGGAAAAGTTGAGGAGGAAAGAGTTGTGCGGTGGTCGAGGTTTCTCTCGTGAGTTTGCTTTGACTCGGTTGCCAGTTCCAGTTCCAGTGACGGCTATGTAGCGGGAGCCAAGGAAAGCACGACTTGTATGGGTAAGTGCCTGCTGTACCGTTGTACTTGGTTATGTAACCGTGAACTAAAAAGAAAAAATAGGAGAAAAATAGGGGACGTGGGAAGTGGAACGTTGATCTTCTTGGGATTGTCTTTGGTTCACTGATGAAATTGAATTTCGAAAACGTGGAGCGAATGTGGGAATACTTAGAATAGAATATACAGTATAATAAAATTCATTTGTGATACAGAATACTAGAATACACTAACACACACAGCACTTCTGTGTGTGGTCAGACCGTGACGATGCCTGCCCCCCAACTGGGATTCCGGGACTCCTAATGCATTATCTACAAAACTCTCTCGGCATCGCCAAGGATCTGAATGCAAATCTAGCCTTTTTGTTTAAAAGTGATGTGCAGTATGTGCAGTAATGGTGGTATGACGAGTCCACAGGCGTATGGCATGTAAGTCCGCATATAAAAGAACCATCTTTTGAAGTGAGTCGGGTCCCAAGATACCGCTAAATGGCTAAATGGAGACTATGGAAACTTTATGACCGCAGCTTTCGTAAACCTGATGAATATGCGGTAAATGTGCTTACTTGCCCATTTTCGTGAAAAGAAAACCCCGAGACTGCTACATCTCGCGCATAGAAGAGTCTCAAGAATTGGCACTATGGAATATTTCTTGATTTCCAAGCTGATTCCGTTACAACCAGTTGACTTGGTTTACTTGGCAGCAAAAGGTCGTATTCGAGAAATGTTTACATACCTATCCTAGGTAAGTAACTGGATATGGAATTAAAGCTTGATGAGGCTCCATCGCCAAGAGGGACAGTACAGGGATACAGGGGAATACATAGGGGTTTTATGCCAGATGGAGCTCTCTATATGCATGCTAGCGGGGCCCGTCCATGTTCCCCCCATGTTTTATCGTCGCCGCTAGCGTTACAGACGGTGGATTCTCATCAAATAACCTTTATGAAATCCATCATCGGAAACACGCATTGAAAGAACCATCTGCACTGCCCCCCGGTTGGTTCTTTCTGCGCTTTCCAATCAGCCAGTCGCTGGTGATGAATTTTTGACAGTATGAAGATACCCTGGTTGTGGAAACGTCCCATAGTGGAAGTAGTGGATAGCTCTGCTTGTTTGTGTCACAGGAGTCGAGCCACTACGTCATTGTTTCCAAGCAATCTTCAACTTTTCAGCTTTTTTTTTCATTCAACGTTCTTTGTTCACATGTTTCTTCAATCCAACTAGCTGAAAACTGAGGTACATATCTGCATTACATGTGACTAGGTATATACTTGTGCAAAATGATTGTATTTCACCTCGAGTCGTGAAACCACTGTGCTAGCTCCAATTTTGATGTGATTGTTACACTGTGTTGTGCTCTCTGTATGTCTATCATTTGAAAACGTGAAAATTTCTCATTTAAGGACACACAAGGATGGAAGTCGAAATCTGGTATGAGGCTTTCATTTTCTTAATAATTCGCCGGCATAGATGGTCAGGATAGATGGATGAGAATAGGGCGGAGGTAAGGATCGACATCATCGTGGGGTTCGCTAAAATTATGAGTTATCCAGATTCTCCCGCGTCCGCCAAGCAATTAAGAATCTACCAGGACAAGCCAAGAAGCCCAGGAGAATGCATCGCCAAGGACGCACAACGTGAGATGTGGGATCGGGCTTGAGACACAAATAACGATTTTTTGGCCGCTAAAAGTGCCACCCTACCCGAACTAGACTAGACTTGTACGACAATATGACATTTTAAGGTGTGGAAGCTCAAGGAAAGCATGTTTTCTAGGCCAGCTTTCACCTCTAGTCTCGAAGGGGAAATTGCTTCTAGAAGTGGCTTCCTCAAGATGGCTTCTTAGAGGCTTCTCGAGGAAGCCGATTAAACCCGGTCGCATTTAGTTCCCGTTACACATTACATATCTCTCTAATCTAATAGAATTTAAACATTGATCTCAACTTACCAAGTCTCAAAAATATTCCCTGAATAATGGAAACAATGCAATTGTCAATTGTCCTAGAAAACTTGGAATAAGTCTGGACCCAATCATGTCAAGCGAGATACGAAACAAGTTAATCTCATGATTCTACTACTGTAGCAACTTTTTGCGGGCCACTCGGTACGAATATCCCTTTCTCACTCAGCCCTCACTTATTAATCGAATTGAAGGCAAAGTCATGTATGACGAGCTGCTCAGTCGCAAATTGGGCTCACACTTCTGTCCCATCACATTCTTGATAATCTATTAGTTTCAGTATTTTGGCCGTCAGGCCGTCTACTATTATGGCAGTGTACATAGCTGAAAGACCCTGAAGATCAATTGCAAAATTGCCCTCATCGCCTCTTAAGCAAAGGTGCCTCGGCGCTTACTGTGGCGTCCACAAAAAATCGTTAGCTGCAAGCGAGTCGGTTCTCAATCCGTCGTCGTCTTATCATCCCAGGCACGACGAGGACCGACCGTGTATGATCCCTTGGCATCAGCCCCGGCCGGCGGGTAACGGGCCAGATGATCGACGTCTATGACGTGGGATGGGTGAAGCGGAACGTTCCAGCGGACACCTTAACAAGCAGCTTATTTTATCCTCGTCGAAAGAGCCCATCCCATCCGATGTCCCTTCCTGCAGGGTGGGTGACAATAGCCGTCTCACAGATCGGTCGAACGAACTGCAGGCCAGAGCCGTGTGTGTCGATCGTGTGGGATTTCTGCAGCGCTTCCGAACCGTCTTATTGTGTTAGTGGACCGTAAAATCCGGTCCGGACTAAGATGAAACGATGCGTGCACCGCATCCCGGAATTGTTTCATGCACACATAAGGAATGGCCTTTATGACCTCTAGGCAAACTGACGATTATCGCCTAAGTTATTTTTGGCCATCTTCTATTCGCACTTTTCGTACTCGGAAAAGAAAAAACTCAGCGCGTGAACAGAACTTTGAAAATTCCACTCCGATGCTGATCACTGACTTTTTGCGGTATTCGTAAAAAATATTTAAGACTAGCTGAATACCAATGAGGAAATGCTTGCTGGATCAATATGATACAGCACAGCCTTTGCGACCTACTACCCAATAGGGACAGGTGAAATGAGATCTTCCAACTCCTGTCTTGCTCTGGAGTCGAAAAATGGGTAGGACTACATACGTCAAAACTGCATTCCGTTGTGATCGCAAAAGACTGCCATTATCCGTCACTATCACCTGCTAACCTCCCAAAATCGACGGGTATTACGTGGCGAACCCGTGTCTTACAGTAAGAAATGAGGCCTTGAGATCTGCCAATTTAGGTAGTCTGCATCGTATGTACGAACCCGACCAGGCCATCAGGTAAGCAAACAGTCCTCCAAAATGGTCGATCGGAAACTTCGCAGGGGGGTTTTATTGCGGTGAACTGCGAGTGACACCGGTAGATCGTGCAAGGGTCACAACATAAGCTTCACGTCCTCAGCCTCTAACGCTCAGGGAGGCCGTTTGTTTGGTACACCAACACGACGAAGCAGCGAGGACGAGTAGAGAATCGTACTCGTATGCCACATTTTCCCTTTCCAGGTGAGAGCCGGCGCACGCGGGCACACGCGAGCTCGCTAGCGTATTACGCATGTGTCTTTGTCAAAATGTATGGTATTCTATTAAGTTTCTATCACTTTAAGCTATGTAGATGTATAAGCTAGCAGCTTACGGCCATACTCGGCCAACTCTATTTTGCGACCTTTGGTTGCCGTGTCTACGTATGTCTACGCCAAGAAAAGCAGAACACGCCTCGCGTCACACCTCTTCTTTCTTCTCCCGCGCTCCGGGCGTCGTCAGCGCGTTGCCTCCTCTCGCGGCGGCGTCGGAGTCAGCCGGACTACCCAAGATCCTGGTGGTGTTTTCGCGCGGACAATCGTCCTCGCCGCTATTATTCTTCTCTTCTAGTATCTTCTTCATCGCTCGCCTCTTTCTCTTGGCGTCGATGCTGCGCCGCCACTGTCCGCCCCGTAGGATCGACACGTAGGCGCAGACCGCGCCCGAGAACACGAATAGCGCGCTGATCGTCGAGAACCACCCCACGCCGATGTTGTTGATGGCGGGCAGCACGATGGCCGTGCTGCAACACGCGAACAGGTAACGCATTGCGTAGTTACCTGCGATGACCTCTGCTCCGCGTCCGGGCATCACGTCCAGGCAGTACGTGTTCAAAGACGGGAAGCAGAAGAGTTGCGCCACGCCTTGGAGAAATAGCACCACGACCGTGAGTGGGATGCCGCCGACGTCCTTCTCCACGCACCAGCCGTAGATCAGGACGCAACCGGGAATCACGATGCCCATGAATGGCAGGGCTGAGTACATCCGGTCTTCGGATATACGGACGCCTCGCTTCTTGATGTATTTCTTAACAATGAAGTCGGCGTATCGTCCCCCGACGAACGTGCCGACGAGGTATCCGCACCCGGGCGCGAGGTAGAATAGACCACCCTGCATAGGTGTGGTGAGATTGTATCTTGGGTTGATAACGTAACGGATCGGTGTGAGTAAGGAATACATATTCCAGACCAGCGACGCGCTGGACAGTCCCGTAAGGAATAGGTTCGGGTATTCCCACAGCCGCACAACGCGCCAAGGGTTGATCATGCCAAGCACGACCTTAGCCTTCGCAACGCCGGTGTAGCCGACTAGATCGTCGATCTTCATGTGGTAGATGGTTTCGGGTAACAAGAAGTAGGACCCAATGGCGGCGACGCCAGCCAATCCCGACTGCAGCCAAAATATGACGCGCCACGACGTGTAGGTAACGATGATACCGCCTATGAAGGGGCCAAGCGCCGGACCTACCAGAGTCCCGGAGAGGAACCAGCCAGTAGCTGTTCCTCGTTCCGTTGGACGGTAAATATCACTAGCGTTTTAGTAAGTAGTCTGGTCATTGTATGACTTTGTAGTTCAATGGTGACGAAGGTATTGCTGACCCAATGACGGAAGCTCCGACTAAGATGAAAGATGTGCCCTCAAACGCTGTTAGCAGTCTAAAGACAAAGAATGCCGCAAGGTTAGGTGCAAGCGCTGTTCCGATGCTGCAGCCAAGGAATCCTACAGCCGTTACAAGGGTTATCTGTGCAGCAAACACGTTAGCTCTCATACGCCGTGTTCGGATATGTTTCTTAATTTGTTTCGGTCAGATGAGCGATGAGGGAGGCTTACCATCCTTCTACCGTATACCTGGCTCATGGGTCCCCAGAATATGGGCGACAAGCCCATGAAAAGCATGTATAAGGCATTGACGAGGTTGATGATGGAACCGGTTGTGGAGTACTCGGCTGCTACCTCGGGGGTAGCCGCAAGCACGGATGTGCTTGAGACGGGAGATAGGAACGAGCAGAATGACAAGAGGAAGACAATGACTAGCTTCCTGTGTGGAGGCAGCCGGTCGTAAACTTCGTCCGGTACGTCTACTACCGAGCTGACGGGTTCAACTGGCATATCGGGTCCCATCGATTGATGAGTAGGGTACCGTTCTAAGTCCCCGTCATCGGCGTCGGACCGCGCCGCCGGCCGTATGGACTCTGTTGTGCTCCCCGAATGGGTTGAGGAGCTGCTCGAAGATAAGCTGGAGGGCGAGTTGTGGTTTTGAGCGCCATGGCGGGCAGTTTGGAAATCGGTTTCCTTGGACTCAAACATCTGGAATGATTATAGAGTATATGTCTATAAATATGAGCTTGACGACAATATTGGTATCATCATAGGCAAAATGTCTATTAGGAATGACAGCAAGCTTCACAGCTGATAACCAAGAGACGGACTCTAAGAGTCGAGGAATATTGTCTTTATTAAGGATCGTCTTATATGAACATAACTTGGAATATGGCTTTGAATATTTAGCAAGACGAGAAGATGAGAGTGAAGTGAATGACTTCATCCAGCGATGGCAAGAGGGAAGTCGCCCCTATTTACATGAATACTAACCGAATCCAAGGGTAGCAGTAATACAGCTCGTTGGGCTTTGTATTTCTTTTCTCTCGGTCAACATTGGTCGCCTCCAGGGACAAAAAGTTACTACCGCCGAGTATCGGTGGGAAACTTGGCCGAACTTAGCTAGATGGGGCATAGCAGCGCGATGCTAAATGGCAGTTGAAAAGTTTTAGGTGGATAAAGAACCGGCTACAATGCCGGTGATGGGGTCCCATTGGTGCATTTGTGGTCGTAGTCTCCACGTTCGTTAATCTAAGAATTTTGAAGCTTTTGCCAAGGATTCACGGGTTTGCCAGTAAGCCACTCTCGAAGCCTACTTATGATGGAGACGCGGGCAGATTTAGTGGTAAGGTCCCGTTGAAAGTCTAGAGGCTCTGTGGCGGTGAGAACCCGATCCGAGAAAGCACAACAGCGTGCCCCGGGGTGGCGCCGTAGTCTCACGGCGTAAAGCCGATGGCGAGGTTGTCGATGATAAGTGGACTGCTAGGTAGGTTGGCGGATTGGGTATCAATGGCTGAGCGATACGAGATCTCGATAATATTTAATCTTTCTAATCCTTGTATGACTATACGTTTTCGTCCAAGTGAGCTGGCCTATGATTATTGCAGTCAATGCTTATTCCCGCTCCCGTACTCACTTACCCGGCTGCCCGATATGGGATCGGCGTCCAACTGCATAAGACGAGTTCACCACGTCCGTTGCCGCTGCGAAAGCAGTTCCGAGTAGAGTCATTCAGATGAGTAATATTTGCTATGATAGATAATTATGGAGTTCGGTGAGATTATTAGCTACCGTCTATAGTAGCGGAAGCATGTGAAGAGAAAACCTGGCTCGGCAGAGAAAAGGCTGATCTCACTGCCGGCGGCTGTCGGGATATCATCGCAGGGGTAATTTTTGGCGATCGTAGGACTCATGAAACACAGATTCCTTATCTGGTTCCTTACATAGTTTCGTAAGGATATATTGATATGGCGGCATTGAAGGAGATGCTGCATCTAGCCAGTCATGGAGCTCCAATCTTTGCAGCTGCCTCACCGACAGTGACCAATTGATGTTGTGTTGTCGTTTGAATCTGCAATGGTACCTTGGTACATGAGCTGGTCTAAAGATTTGCAGATGTGGCTAATGCAAATGTGGCTTACCGAGGCAGGGCTTCAGTTCAGCCACAGCTATTAGCGAGTGCTCGGACCACCTGTGATCTTTGCACCTTCCAGCCCACAACTTCCCCTCGTGTCAAAATTAGCCGTGGTTTATCCTTATCACGCACACATCTCAATTCCGCGCAAAAATCGATTTGAGGAAAGCTCCACGAAATTATTCCAACATCAACCATCGACACCCTCAAAGACCACAGCCCCCATCACAGCTGTCAAAATGGTGAGTAAAACAATACTTTCATTTGGATATTTTATCGCAGGAATGTATATTGTCGGAGAACAATTGCACCGTTTTCATTTTGGGTTATATTGCGGCGTTCGCGAAGTTTGGAAGTGTGGAAGAAAGTTTGGGACGTACGGTTCAGCCACGAAAAATCCAACACGAGACGATTGGAACGATCATCAGCACCTCGACATCCATGGCCTATTGAGAGCATCGGCTCTGCGAATTCGGTTTTACCTTGCGACCGACGACTTCCCCACACAACAGTCACGATTTACTTTGCGATTCGATTGTATTAGTATGGCATGGCAGGCTGACAAGATATCCCATCTAGGTCAACATTCCGAAAACCCGCAAGACCTACTGCAAGGGCAAGGACTGCCGCAAGCACACCCAGCACAAGGTCACACAATACAAGGCTGGCAAGGTAGGTTCAAATCGACTCCTCCGCATCAGCACCAACGCCGATGATGCCGAACCCGTACCGGTATAGCCCGACCGATCTCTAACACGTACCTAGGCCTCCCTCTTCGCGCAAGGAAAGAGACGTTACGACCGCAAGCAGTCCGGTTACGGTGGTCAGACAAAGCCCGTGTTCCACAAGAAGGCTAAGACGACGAAGAAGGTTGTGTTGCGATTAGAATGCGTTTCCTGCAAGACTAAGCTACAACTTGCGCTCAAGCGATGCAAGCACTTCGAGCTCGGGTACGTTTATATCGAATCGACCACAGATACGGCGAGACTAACGGTTTTTTAGTGGTGACAAGAAGACGAAGGGTGCCGCCCTGGTGTTCTAAACGCATTTCTCATACTTGTGTCGTTGCACGTTATTCTTTCAGGGCAATAGGGTGGTTCATCATGGCCGGGCATTCACTGGCGACGGGAGTCTTTCGATCCTCGGTTTGAGAGCATTAGATAGGTCAAAAGAAAACCGAATCTGCTCTTATGATATTTACTATGCTATACGTGATAAGTGCTAGGACAACGTGACGATGAGGGAGTTGAAAAGTGGCCACATGGTTTTTGGCAGGAATATTGAAGACCTCGTCGTGGATGATAATGCCCAAAAATTCGAATCGAGAAGCAATGACTTGCTAGCTGGCCTGACAAATACTACTTAGTTGTGATTTCATCTGAACTATCATGGATGTGGCTATAGTGATATGTGCAATTGTTAGCTCTGCAACATCGCCCTCATATCATTGGTGTTTAACCAACTCTACGTGTAGACTCTAGAGCTACCTATGCTGTGTTATGTTTAGTCCCGCCCATATTCACTGCTATCCTGGTACACCTGGTGCTTGGGTGGGTTGCTCGACATTGGTGGAGATCGATATTCGATATTCATACGAGAATGGAGCATTAAGGAATTAAAGGAATAACATTGCTATGTATATATATGTATCGTGGGATATAAAGCATAGTATAGCTATTGGATATGGGGATAATAAATGCTGAAAGAAAAAAAAAAGAAAAAAAAGATATGTCGAACCGAAGACCTCAAAAAAGTGAATTGCACCCACCGGGATTCACACCCGGGTCTTTGCCTCGCCGGATTAATGGAAGGGCAATAGGTTAAACTTCTACCACATAGGTGCCTGGCTTAGATAGTTGGTTGGCCAACCATCTTGGGTACCTGAATTGGCGACTATTGTCTCTCATATGCTTACCGCCGTCGGGTGTTGGTAAGGAAAGAGCGACAGGATACGTGATAGAGACGCGATGGACACGTCCAAGACGCGTGCTTGCCTTCCACCTCAACCCTATGACCGCTACCTAGGTACCTAGTACGTAGTTCAAAGAATGGGTAGGCCTAAGAGTATGATGGACTGCCACCACCACTCAAATTCACATCATATACTCCAGCTCAAGCCCGTTGACCACTGTATGGTGTAATCTTTTAGCCTTTTTATAGATTCTTGATGGTCTTGTATTATCTACGCATATAGCTATGCTGTCTGCGCAATATTTTATATGTAATTCTAATCTCCCTGTAGTCAAGAAAACCTCATACCAAACCGCTAAAACCCCTCACCCATCTGAACAGTTCGGCCCCCACCATACCACAGAGTGCCGACGCGAATATCTAGGCCCTTTTCCTGCCCAACAACCCACTCGCCCACCAGCTCCGCGCCGGGCTTATCCCACACCTCGGCCTCTAACCAAGCGTTGATCTCGTCAATAGCATCAACCCATTTCTTCCTTAGCTCAGGCGTCGCGTGATCCTCATCTGTCAAATACCTTCCGAGCGTGATATGCGCGCTGGGCACGATATACCTCGACTGAACCGTGACCCCGGCCTCCTTCGCCCGCTCCCACACATCCCTCCTTAGATGATGGTACGTGTACCCATCGCCCTGCTTCAGCACCTTAACAGCGTCCGGCGCCGTCGGAGCGGGCGAGAGCGGTACCTCCCCGGCCGCTGGCAGGAACGATAGCGCGAAGGCGGACAAATCGTACGAGATCATGGGCTTGACGAGGCGGGACCTGTGACGGTGCGTATAATTCGCGATATCCGGGATGGCGGGCCGGAGGGTTTCTTTAAGCGCTTCGATCTCCTCCGCTGTGCGGGAGAAGGCGATTTCGAGGGTGGTGATGTGCATGCGGTGGAGGGGCATGAGCCATATTTCTATGTTATGTTAGTCTTATACGAGTTTATAAATGAGAGTTTCCACAATTTAGGTGTTGGCATGATAGGAGACCTCAAGAGATATCGTCGGTTTTTTTGAGGATCATGGATAGTCTTCCTTAAGTGAGATGAGAAACTTGGCTTACTTGGTGCGACCGCTATAAGCTTCTTCTGAATCACCTCGGCGAGCTCCAACACATGGATAGGAGGTCGACCCCAGAAGGTCATGCAATATCTCGTATCTTTCTGCTTTACATTAGTATCCTAGCTACGAGTTTCATGAATTTTAGATATAGATAGAGAAGTAGGTAATATTATATGAATAAGGTAGGTCGTCACATACTACCAAAACATTAGCATTGATCCATTGGGGCCATAGCTGACCTGAGAGGCACGACTCTCTCTCAACCTAACTAGAGTGTTCTCATACTCACCAAAGCCTGGCTCAATCTGTGGATTCTCTAACCGTAGGAGATATGGATCAATGATCAACTCCTTATAGTCAGGGGCAAGGAACTTGTCCCTCTGTTGCGCATTGCGCCTAACACGATGCGCGGCGTATAACTCTTGGATTTTTGCCTGGAAACCCATCAGCTTATGTATAGATATATCAATCGCAGCAGCTCATCTTATTATTTCTTTGGAGAGCACAGCCAAGGTGTATAATCAAATCGCGGGATTCTATTCACACCCCCTTCCACACCACTATTACAAGATAGGGGAGCACTCAACTGGTTCATCGTCGCAGGCTTCGATTAGCGCATTGTATGGGTTTTCGCCTGGCTTTATGACCACTCCCGACAAATCCTCTAGCTTATTCTGAATATCCGTGGATTCAAGGACGGACCCCATTTTGGATCTAGCACTAGACTGCTAGACGTAACGAAGGATATTTTTTCTTGTGGTGTGTATGTACTAGGCTAAGCTGAAATGTGACGAAGAATCTAGCGGTTGCTGGACATTAAAACAAGCTGCGATGCGGCTGAGTAGCTAATCACCCATCGATGTGGACTAGTCAAGGGAGAGAATTTGGAGGCGTTTGAATGCGACGGCAGCCATCAAATAGCAAGCAAGCCACGGCGATTATTACGAGAACCGACCCACTCGCTCTAATTATGCATCATAGGGTTGGAAATCTCTTCTAATATGAAATTTATGAATTTTCGATATAATGACTGCCCTCTTGGGAAATTCAAGAATCATTTCTACTTGGTGATACTCCTGTCAGACAATTCGAATGGCTGCAGTCTCCAGGCTATAGGCGGAGATAATGGGAAAGGGGTGAGACAGAGGGGTAGAGGGGTAGATTAAATATCGCCAAAAACGCCACTTATGTAATCCAGCCTCATGCGTCATTAGCGCGCCCCTTTTCTGCAAGCCATCAAGCACGTGATTACAAACACTTCATTCAGTCACTATCACGGATGCTCTCCCTGAAAAGCTGGCCTTATTCATGGGATTTTATGTAGTTATAGACCTTAGTCATTGCTAGGAGATTAAGAAGGTTGGAGCCATAGTTTCTCCCCTCTTTTCCCTCCATAAGGTCTCCCGCAATGCCTCGGGAAGTCTGCTCATAGTCAATCCTTTGGGTTCGTGATTAATTAATTCATTTAATTATCCGCAGAGAAGTTCTTTCAATTTGCTTTCATTATGGATCGATTTCACCCTTTAAGATACCAGCACAAGTGCCCCTTACCTTGGAAGCTCAACTATCATCTCTTACCGGTTCACTCCACGCACAGAAAGTTATCAAGCATGAATATCGATAGACTTTGTTATTAAGCTATCATAGCCCCCTAATATCAATAACTCTCTCCCCTCATCTGTTGATGCTCCCAGAACTTAGCCCATTGTCCATTGCTTGCTTTGAAGATGCCTGAGCATCTGTGCCAATTCCCAGTGCTCTGTAGATAACGTAGCTAGATAGGTTGTCGGTGCTAGCACGCTTCAAATGGAATTCACCTGGACAGCAAACGCAGCAGATCCCCAGTGATTGTTCTTGGCTCAAAGTCGATGTTCAGATGATCTTTCAGAGCTTGGTGCCTTTCGATACTCCAGGTCACATAGCTATCCATCAACTTTAGAGCTTCCCAACGTGAGACTTGATGGGGTTTGTAATGCGCCTGAGTGGTCTCCAATATTTGCTTGTGTCTGGCCAAGTGATATTTCTTGTCATCCGCCTTGCTGCTGTGCGTGATGGTCCTAGTGGCGCCGTATTGCTTGTCATGCCGGCTACCCATTGAGCTCTTGTCCGGATCGTCGACTAAGCGGCCATTTCCCCTTTGCCTCTTGCTCCTAATAACCAAGGGTAAGTGATTGCGTGGTACATGCTCTCCGCTTGCTAGTTCTTGCCCTGATAATCACTCAATTGCCACTGCTGTGATCAAGGTTCTGACCATCCGTAACACGCATTGTTATTGCTTTGCGGCCTTTCAGCATTGTAGTCCCGTAGAACAACGGGGGTCCCATGGCTATTGTTTCCCGCGAATAGCAATCGGCCGGCTGGGACGCGGGTCTCGCGGAACCCCATGACTGCCATCCGGAAGTAGCACGCGGCACTCCGGCCTCCTTTCGGCCTGTGACCCCCGTCTCTGCGCCTGGTACCGGTCCGCTTTCAGGGTTGCTGCCGCTTCTTGACAACCGCAAGACCGAATGTGACATCCCCGGTGATTGCTTTGATCTGTATGTACTGTTGGAGCAAGCCCTAAGTACCTTGTGACTCTGCAGAAAATTCGAATCAGTCCCACCACCTCTGTCCATAAAACCCCCCTCCGAATTTCTTTCTTCCCAACTTTCATTCTTCTTCATCACAACACACAACACACAACACACAACCTTCATTCCCTCGCACCATAAACTCCCCCACACTTTCATCAAAGCTTTCCAGTTGCATTTGCAACTCCATCTGATAATCATCAAAACCTTTTGTAATAGCACACACACGTAGCACTAGCCTTGCAAGTCGAACACGGACAAGCCAATTTTGAAACGTGTCTTGCAAGTCCTAGCCTACCTACTTCCCTATTACCCTCATCCATCCACTACCACCTTTGCGTAAACCTTCGTGTTTCGTAAACTTCTCTCTCCATCTCGCATAACTTGAGCACATACTGCTCATCATTTCATCATACACCGTACCATCCACACACCTTCTGTACTCCCATTTCATCATACCCTGATTCGATTTCGCTACCATGCCGCCTAAGTCTGCTGCTAAGCCGAAGGATGGTGCTTCGCTTAAGCGAACTCGCAAAGGCTCCGCTGCTGCTGGTGCTGGTAATGGAACCGTCGATGGCTTCGTTAACAAGAAGCCTCGTATCTCCCCCAAACAAGACAACTCCTCATCCACTGCTCAGAATAAGTTGAGTGATAAGCACAACGAGCAGTTAGAAGATCTCTTGGCGAACCCTGACTGCGATGAAGACGAGGATGACAGCGAAGAAACAACCGATCTTGATTCTTCGACAGGTCGCGGTGGTAAAAATCAACTAGACCGAACTCTACCCCCCATCAAAGATACCCGGGCCGCATTCTGGGACATGATCCAGAAGTCGATTCCGTCCCTCGAGAGTGTAAGTATCAGACCAGAAAGTGTTCTTGCCCTAATACGTTCGAGTATGAAACATCAAATTTCTAACCCGTGTGCAGAAAAACGTGAAGCTTGTTCTGAGGATCGCAACTATGTGCTCTGGCACAGAAGCACCCTTATTCGCGCTCATGGAGCTTCAAGACTGCTGGGAGGCACTGTATCCAGGAAGACAGATTCTCCAATTCCGCCATGTCTTCAGCGCCGAGGTCGTGCCATTCAAGCAAGCTTATATCCTGCGGAACACTGTTGATACAATCGTTTTTAACGATGTGCAAGATTTTGTCAACCCTAAGGATAACAAAGCGTAAGCATCATTTTGTCTCATGCTGAATGGTTCATATAACTGACGGAACGTTTAGTCCCACAGCATTGGGATCGCTCGAGGAAATTCCCGGTGACATCGATCTCCTCATTTCGGGTTGTTCTTGCGTTGACTTTTCGAACCTGAACACCAAGAAGGAGAACGGATACCAAGCAAAACGTCTCAAGAAGCAGCACGAATATGTTGTGAATCTTGCAAGAGAAGGCGGTTATAATGACACTGAATACGAGCGTGTCAACAAGTTCTTCATTGCTTGCCAAGAGCAAATTCCCGATATGGGATCTTCATCAAAGACATTTTTCTCGATGCTGAGCTACATCAAGGACCACCGTCCAAAGGTTGTTATTCTCGAGAATGTTTTAGGAGCACCGTGGGGAGAGACCCGAGATGTCTGGTTCCCTTTCCTTGGTTACACGGCTTACCACATCAAGCTGGATACCAAGGACTTTTATATCCCTCATACTCGGAATCGTGGTTATCTCATTGCCATGGATAACAAAGTTTTTGCGAAGGGTAAAACATACCCAAAGAAGAAGCCGAAGAAAGAAGGTGCCTCGACGAAAAAGACACCCACCGCGGCTGAGAAAAAGGCGAGGAAGGAAGAAGAGCTCCAGTGGGATGCGGGCCGAATCGGACTATTGTGGTTCAATCTCGTGAAGGAGTTGATGAGAAGGGCATCAAGTGAGGTCCTTTTCTGGACGTTACCCCCTGCTCATCCTCTGACTGAACGGGCCCGCCAAGACGATTCGGAGAAGTCCAATGGCAGTTCAATCATCCGCTGGTCGCACGCCAGAATGGTTCATATCCGGGTTCGCAGAATGGAAAAGCTGGGCGAAGACTGCAAACAGACAAACTGGAAGCAGCTGGATGCTCAACCTTACGACCGCATGGATCGAAACATTGTACAATCATTTCCAGACCGCGTCAAGGATTGCATAGAAATCAACGCATTAAGAGCCTTGCTAAATGGGCTTAAGGTGGGAGGCAAATTCTATACTTACGATTCCCGATTCAAGAATCGTATCTACGACTTGAGCCAGAACATTGATCGGTCTAAGAATGGCAGTCCACTCGGTATAACTGGCTGCTTGACCCCAAATGGTATACATTATATGTCGGACCAGTGTCGAATGGTATCGGGATATGAGACGTTGGCTCTTCAGGGGCTGCCTCTTCACCGCATTGAGTTTGCCACAGAGACTCAAGAACAACTACGTGACTTGGCAGGAAATGCGATGAGTACGACGGTGATCGGTGCTGTCTTACAAGCTCTGTTCATGGCACTCTTTGAACAACCCGAGGGCCCGCAGAAATACTTTGACAGACCTCCTCTCCCGGAGGTCAAGCCAAAACCCCGACTCATTGCGAACTTTGAGCTGAAAGATATTCCGGATTTCAGCACAACGTCAGTCCAACCTCTCAATACCTCAACCATCGGAGAATTATATGCAAGGTCTCGCCGTTATTGTTTCTGTAATGGTGCGGCGAAGTATAGTACCGATGACTTCGTGGAATGTGAACGCTGCTTGACAATTCGATGCAAATGGTGTGCCGGAAACCCAGAGCACTGCTTCAAGCCGACAAGGCGACCAGGAAATTACCTGTTGTTGAGTGAGGTAGAACAAGAGGTCATGAGGTTCTTTCCTGGAACTATCATAGGGATTATAGGTGAGAAGTGGCTGGAAACAACTACACCCAAGCAAAAAGTCACTATCGCCAGTATCCCTGATGCCCTTGAAACGCTCCGAGACGTCACATTCTATTATGAAAGCATCAAAATAACGGAAGTAGTGACAATCTGTTACTCCGGACAATCGGGGTTCGATCTCCGAGCAACGTTATCTGACATGGGAGTCACCTGGTACTTGTACCTAGATCCGTGGAGTGAATTCGGTAGTAAACTTCGGGAAATGTTGGAGTCTGACTTAGCTGCTAAATTCTTGCAACTACCTCAACCTATCGCAAAGGCTGAATTATTTGGCAGTTTGGAGAGAGTATTACCAAAATCTCACAATTGGAAACTATGGTACTTCATCGATATTCGAATGACCGTGTCGGTATCAAAGAATGAGGACATTGTGATGATCCAAGTCGAATCTGGTGGATACGAAGAGTATCTAGACCTGAAAGATGCGCATGGCGTGTATCGCCATTACTATACTTGTGACGGGCCGCAGGAGAGCCTCTACGCACAACAAAAGAAGGTGTTCCTTTTCAAGGACGTCTCAAGGACGCTCACACCAGACTTAGACGGTTATGTCATTTCCAAGTCTTGTCGCCAATTGGAACACCATGAATACCGAGAAGTGCTGCTGAAATTTTATCCTGAAACCAAAATCGAAAAGCTGAAGTCTGGTAATGTCACCGCCTATGTGGACGGATACTGGAGCGAGCCTGGTTCTAGAACGGACAAGAGTCCCTCCATAGAAAAGCACGATATCTTCAGGCGTATTGAAAAACTGAAGGTATTAGATTCTCAGCATTCCCTCATCGAGAATGAGGAACCAGAGCAGAGGGTGCTCGCTGAAGCGCGAATCGTGAGAGAGGCAGAATGCGACACTTACAGGACTATCAACAAATACGAAGCCCAGTGTAATAAGGATAGCGATGGATGGGCTATCATCAGAAAGGCTGACCTGCAAACCTTCCACGAATTCATCTCGCACGCCAATGTCAAAATTGCGGGGATCGAGGCCTTAGAAATCGAGTTCGAATTCAAAGACATCGAGGCTTGGTTGATGAATTTCAAGGTCTGGAAAGATGGCGTAGCTACGGCAAATCCTCGCGAGTGTCTATATGGACAGCTACCCCCTGTGCGATGGATTAAATGCGGCGGCAGATATATCGGGCACCACCTGGCCGATGCGATGGCAGACTTTGAAAGGAAGTTCAAGTCCAGAATCCCACTGTTCGAGCCTAGGGTGAAGGTTCTGCGAAGCCCAGACGAAAGAGGAAAGATGTATGCTATTCAGGTGCAATATCTGTTCCAGCACAAGGTCCTCGGACAGAAGGCAGCAGTTCTCTTGCCTCCAAGTAGAGGTCCCACCGCCAAACTAACTGCTGGCGTACGAGTAGAGCGCAACGCCGTGCTATCTCAGAACATACAAATAGCATCCAACGGTAACGACAGACATAAGTTCCAGCCGTTTCGAACCGCGTTATTGGGCTTGGAAGGGTGCCATTCTGCGAATGAACCTCTTTTAACGACATTCAAGGGTAATCTCACTAAGTCTCAGTTAAGATCTCTTGCCTGGATACTCAGGAGAGAGAGAGACGGAGTGGAATTTGTCGAAGAAGAAATTGAAGAGGAAATTGTGCCTGAACTTAAGCTCCGGCTTGTCGGATGGGCCAAGCGTAACGTTACTAATTATGGTGGCGTGCTTGCGGACGACGTAGGATATGGCAAGACCGTTACTATGTTGGCAGCGGCGCACTGTCAACAGGATTTTGACAGCCAGGAGTCCTTCAAGAAGCGTAGGATTGACAGGTCTCCTTGCAAGTATTTGAAAGCCACTCTGGTGATAGTTCCACACCACTTACTCAATCAGTGGGCCAGTGAGGCAGTCCGCTTTCTTCCCAACGGGACACACATTGTTACAATCCAGTCAATCGAGGATCTTAAGGATAACAAGTCTTGGACAGTTCTCCGAAGTCTTGAAAGGGCAACAATCATTGTGGTGAGCCACAGATTATTTGATGCAAGCTACCATCAGAAGCTTGCCCGTTTATCAGGTTCCCTTGACCCGCCAGAACTAAATATAAATAAAAGTTCCGGAGACTGTCCTCCTAGTCGCAGCTTTGAAGAGTGGTATGAAGAGGCTGCACCTGCGGCTCGAGCTCACGCCAGCGCGTTACTGGACTTCAACACCACTAATATCCAGCTCGATGATACTAGGATCCAGCACACATGGAATAACATAAATGAACGTACCGAAAGGCTGAGTCGCGAATATAAGCTCTATGCTGAGGATTTGGTTCACAGCAAGACGACGAGGCTGGGGTCGGGAAAGAAAGATAGCGATGGTGAAACCGCGCAAATAAACGTCCAGGTATCTCACCGGATCTCGCCAGATGAACTGAAGAGAGAAATGCGTCGAGGCGGATTTACTCATATGCTCGACAGTTTCACATTTGCTCGTGCGGTTTACGATGAGTTCTCGTACGAAAAGTTCCCTGCCATGACCTTCTTCGCCAATTGTTCAGCGCGTGCAAAGTGGATCTTATCAGCTACGCCACCAACAGAGCACCTTGCAGCAGTCCACGGCATTGCTAAGCTCATCAATATCCACGTCGCGCGTCCAATTTACTCGCGTGTAGGAATGCCAAAAATCACAAAGGGACCGGAATTTGGCGAACAGACTAATGCCGAGGCTTTGCAGAATCGCAAACTGATGTCTGACATGTGCATCCGAGAGAGACATGAAAAGGGCATGAAGTTCATAAAAACCTTTGCGACTTCCAATACTCTGGACTTGGTCCCCGCTAATGGTATGAAAGTAGAGGAGAAGGTTATCGTGTGTGAGCTGAACAAGCACGAAACTATCCAATACATGACTCTCGAGCATGACCTTCGCGCGTGTAGTTTAGACGCGAACATGCTTCCTGAAGGGTGCCGAGCGCTCTACCAGGCATTGATTGATCCCAAGGAATGGTCCGAGGATGGAAGGAATGTCGGCATAAAGATGCTTCTTGGTCAATCTTCATGTGGCTCGGATAACGGATCCTTTGAGTCACTCGTTCAGGAAAGAAATGACCAGCTCAAACGTGCAAAACACATGCTCCGAGCCCACTATGAAAAAGCAATTTGGCTAGCCCAGAGAGTTCTTACTGACGAGAACGAATCCAAGTACTTGAACGGCACAACTGCGGCAGACGATATCATGATGATTGCCAAGGATATTTGGTGCAAGGACATTAAGGCGTGCGGCGGGCTTGATTCTTGGAGGCACCTCTTCGAAGCGCTTGGCGTCGATGACTATGAACAGAAGGTCCAAGAACTGAATAAGCAACATCCCAAATTCCGTGAGAACAACCAGGAGTTGCTCAATTTCTTGTACGGGCTGAGAAGGTCTACGTGGTGTGACTTCTTCGACCTAGAAGAGATGCATCTCCAGGCAATAGGGGAGAAAGAAGCTGGCGAGCTTTTAGCTGATCTCCAGGAAATCCCCACTAATGGTTCCAACAAGGACAAGTTGATAGAAGTGCTTCGTAAGGAACAAGGTCTAGCCAAGTATAGACGACTCGAACTTGGAACTCTGGAAAGGTTGATTACAGATAAGAAGCCCTTGCCTCCCAAATTCACCAAAGCCCACGTTAGTGGCATATTGAGGTCTGTTGGTGCGAAAGTAGTCATTTCTCATACTCGCGACAATTTGAAGAAGCAGTACGATGACCATTATGCGGGAAAACTTGATGATTCGGATTACGTTGGAAATGACTCCGAAGCTATCAAGCGTACCGGGTTCCCGACTTTCGGTGGTGCAAAGAAAATCCGAGGAGGTACTTATACGGCCAGTGGCAATGAGATCACTGATACCTCCGTGGGATTGAGAGCTGCATACGATCAGTTGGATCTCGCTATCAAAAAACAACGAATCGTGAAGAATCTTATCGAAGGCGAGAAAATGCGCTGCGATGGTTGCGACCGAGATAAATCCAGACAAGAGCTCCATATTGTCTGTGAATGTGGACATGTGCTCTGTAACGAGCACCTCAAATCGAAGTACTGCGGCGAGAGTTCCGGTAGCGCAAAAGGTTGCCTATCGCTCCTCGAAAACGCCACAAAAAGCCTAGCTCTTATCGACAGGCCCGAAAGAATCCTTGGCGACGGATATCCGACGGGAAGTTCGGTTAATGGGATGAGTTCCAAGTCGAAAATGATTGTGAATTATATCAAGGGGATTCCCAAAGATGACAAAGCAATTTTATTCGTCCAATTCGACCGCCAGAAGAAAGAGCTGATCTGGGCCCTACAAGAAAACAGTATTAGCTACACCGAGTCTCCTAGTCAACCGACTAAATCGCAGGTCAGAATTCTAACACTTAACGATCACACCTCGGCAGGTACAAATCTTCAGGAAGCGAACCATGTGTTGTTTGCCTGTCCACTACTGGAATCGTTGCAAGAGAAATACGATAGGCACATGAAACAAGCAAAGGGCCGGTGTGTTCGATTCGGCCAAGAAAAAGTGGTACACGTATGCCACTTTGTGACAGCCCAGACGGTCGAAGTGGACATTTTAGAACTTCGCAGACAGTCTCGAATCGTAGTGCGTCCCAAGGAGGCTTTTGGCATGCTTCGCTATGTGCCCCGAACCGAAAGTGTGGTAGCGAACAACGGTGTCGGTATTCCTCAGAGTGATCAGATTGACAACGGAGAACGTGCTACTGATGAGGAAGAAAAAGTACGGTCTATGCTTACCTCGAATGAAATCTGGAAGGCGATGAGCGAGTCAAACTGGCTCAGTACTGTTGGTATCGAGTACTAATTGCCTAGGTAGTCAACGTAAGTCAGAATTGTCCCATTTTTCAGAGAACTGTTTGGTAGATTTTAACTAACCTATCGAAATAGATTATCTTCATCTACCGTTGCGGAGGCAGACGGCCGCCGAAGCGGCCGTAATGCCCTCGGTAATCGTTGATGCGCCTGCGATGGATTGAACAGAAGACCGGGGGGAATAGGAGAGGAGGAAAGAAGAAAGTATGGAGAGAGATTAATGGAAGAAAGTCTGGACGACTTAGTGTGTTGATATTAACGGTGACTTAATGTGGGGCCGTCTTTTACGACGGTATTCGGAGGCCACAGGCAGTTACGACGTACCCATCTACCTAGAGCCTATCTCTGTTCTAGGTAGCCGTGTTGCTGCGACTTCCTTGCGGTTTCACTTCTCTCTAAGTCACGGGGGTGCGGAGTTTTTAATTGAGATTTCATATAATTAACGGTGTAATATTCGTGATCTGAATAAGCGAGCATCCAATTCTAACGCCGCCAACATTGCGCTCCCACTTGAGCTTTAGTTGCCAAAGGGTAAGTATATCTAGTTCTCTCATAGGCGGGTTTAACTTGAAATAGGTAGTTATAAAAGTTGATAACTTACAGCTTTAGCCCCTATTATCCAACTTCATATCACACCTACATTAACTAACATTCCTACAGTTTCGACGACCTCGATTTACTTGGCGGTATTTGAATCATTATCTTTGGGAAGTTTTGGCTTTTCCCTTTAAGCTCCTGTCCTTGATCGACCGTTTCAAGAGCAACCTCCTGACAATCCTCAATAGGCTCATCATTAGCGAACTGAATGACAACGAAATCAATGGCAGACCCAGCTGGTCCTAGAGCTGCCATTGGCGCATGCCACGTTCCCGCCCCATACGTCACAGCCTGCGCACCCGTCGCTACGAATGCGCGCAGGCCCTTCAAATCCGGCAGACCACTTCCCGGTAGCCTGTCCCCCCGGGGAACGGGAAAGTTCTTATCTGGGTTATCCGGCGCCCGGCTCGGCGCCACAATAACCAGATACCGCGTCTCAGCCGAAGCGCCCAATGGGACGAACGTCTGCGTGGTGAAAGGGTGACGTTCAAGAATCTTGACCTCGAAGAGGCCGTCACTGCTACTAGGTCGCTCGTCTGGAATGAGTTGCCGCGCGCCGCACACGAACATAGTCGTACGCGGGGAGGCAGGCTTCCGGCTTGGCGCCTGCTCGTACAAATTCTTTAGAGGAGGCGCCAGAGCACGGTACTGGATGGCGGTGCCTTGGTTAGCGGACACGGCGCCATATCCGGAAGGAAGGGCTGAGGCTGGCGCCGAGGGCCGCGTCTCGGGAGCCGGATTTGTGAGAACAGCGCCAAAAGGAGCGAAGGCGGTGGGGGTTAGAGGCTCGGCTATGGTGGTGAGGGGCAGGGGAATTGGAATAGTATGGACAAGCATTTTGACTGGAGTATCAAGAATTCAAGCATTATTTGTCTATTTCCAGTTCCAAGATGTTCGATCGTCTTTTCGATTTCTTGAAGACTATTGTTGAAGAATGAAAGAAAAGCTTCAATAGAGCCGGGGATCGTATTAGGGGCGATAAGGGTGGGTCTTAGTGGCGCTGAAATGTATTATAGCCAGTAGGATGTGCAGGATGGACGGCGTTAGTGTTTCTGCATAGTTACCACGTAGACACTAACATAACATAACAATTACAAGAAGTTGCTTCGCTTAGGTGCTTCATCCAATCAAACACCTCAGTTCTCTCCCCTGTTACCAATTCGCGTTTGCCCCCAGGCTTCAGCTGCTGTGCCTCACTCATGTTTTTCTCCATTTCAAATCATTTTATCGGCGCCTTTTGATTTTCATCGTCTGAATTAACATATTCATGATCTTTTTTGCTCGTTAATTGCAATTCAGCGTTTGGTTTGCTGGGAATTATCTGTTTCTAGGTATCTCTCGTTCATTTCATTTCCATACCTCAAGGCTAACACTTCCACAGGTTATTTTCAATTAAACATAAGCAGCGTTATTCTCACGAATTGGAGTGATTTCCTGCCATAATTCATCTATTCACACAGTATCCTCATGGCGAATGATTACCTGTGTGGTTTATTTTGTAGAAGAGCAAGACCTACACCAGGTCCAGCTAGAGACGAAGGACTCAGAGGCGTTGAATTCTCCCCTCGGTCATCGATGGCGAGTTCAATAGAAGCGCGGGACCCTACGCCAATCGCATCCTCGTCAACACAAGTGGCATCTGCTACGACGAACCTTGACAACCCAGAAATATCCGGGTATTATTCACCATCAGCACCTATACCAACGCCTCGACCTGACCCCTTGAGAGAGGTAAGGGGTTATTACGCTCCAGAACCTATTCCTGCCCCTATTCCTGTTCGCGCCTCAGCCCCGCGCCCTAATGCCCACCCCAGGAAGACAACATACTCCTAAATATCTTGAAAATTTCTTCTGTCGGTGGTTCACAAAGGTGATGGCAAATGCCAGTCATACGGGTATCAATTTCGTGACATTGACGCCTCATATCATGATAGCACGAGGCGGGGGAAAGAAGCTGCTGATACGTCAATGATGATGGGATGAAATTGACGCCTGGAGTAAGGCAAATACCCCTGATATTCGACAAGATCACCTCAAAGTTCTTGGTGAACATAATCCCCTGATTCACATACAATAATCTTCCATTCAAGTTAATACCATTGTTCCCCGTCAAAATTCTATCGTGTATCATTATGTGTCATTATATATGCTGGATTAGACCGCTTATTTTTGCTGATATTTATTATAGTTAATGCTGTCGGGGAAATGCTGAGTAATTCGATTGAGGCCAAAGGTATGTGAAATCGATATGGGTATCCTCCTGACGTTTGTAGAATTTTCTTCATTTACTACGAACACTTGCTGAATAACAGGTGTATTTGAAATGAATTGGTGTGTGTGACGGTCGAGGTTCCATGGAAGGTTGAGTACTACCAAAACTTATGTTTGCTCATGGGCTAATTCCGTCCCATCTTCTATATTTCCAATAACTCGCCGGTAACAATTCATGAGTTACGCAAAATTCCCTTTGTCATTGCCTTTTTTGACAGGTCATGCTTTACCAGTCGTTATAAATACCCATTAATGTGAAACTTCTCCGTTATAATAAGATGCATTTGAGGTTTTCAAAGTGGATCACATAACATGTCCCCGACCTAACTATCACGGCAAACTCATCAGAAAATTTCGAATATTCCACTAGTACCACTAGCACCACTAGTCTAGCAGCACGATGGCTTCTGTTAATGAGAATCAGGGCGCATCTGAAGAGTCCTCCGACCCTGCCAATCGGGAAGACCAAGCACCCGATCATGTCGGAGAGGAAAGTACGGCGCAAGGAGCTGGCAGCGACGCTGGAGACCAGGCAGCTGCCAATGATGGATCAAGTCATTCAGCAGCCAATACTTCAGCACTCGCACCTCCCCCGTTAGCAAACAGCACCACCTTCCATGAAACTGAGGGCACAGAAGACCAATCGGAAGACGACGCTAATTCTAACGAGCAGACTACCGCCGCCGCTACTTCCCACACAGAGTCACCTAACCCAGGAGCAACTGAAACGGCAACTAATGCAGCAACTACCGCAGACGCCGCTACCCAATATTCCAGTCAGGCTAATGTGAATTCCTCTACGTCTAATCCACCTAACATGGGTACTAGCTTTTCTTCAACAAGCACCACCGTAGACGAGGAAAATTCTAACCAACAAACTGACGCCGATTCTGACGAGTCTAACTCTACTCTTCCAGACACAGCAGCTAACGCTAGCGCCGGCGCGCACAAATCATTAACCACTCCACCACCTTCATCCACACAGTCTACTTCGTCCACTTCCACGGCATCGGCAGACCCTTCGCAAACTGACGATTTCACCGTGCGCGTGGATACCTCCACTACTGTGACGATTTCAGGCCTTGGTATCACGCGCATCACACCAAACATGTCTGCTCACCAAGTTCGATTCGCCGAGGCGTCAGGCGCGCAAAACTCTGATGGCTTGGCATTTCAGCAGCCAGTAACCCAGACACAGCAAGCGCAAAGTGAACTTGCATCTGCGGCTTCAGCACCGCCCCCCTCTGGCCCCCCTCCCAACCCGCCTACAACTCCGACCGCAGCCGCGCCCGAACCTGATCCTCAGCCACCTCGAGCTTGTACTTGTGGTGTCGCAGGTGCGACTGATCAAGCTCCTGCAGCGGAACCTTCAACCGAGATTCCTACTGCATCCCAAGTCCCTCCTGGAGTTCAACAACAGACATATCATCCTCGAGTCGTATCTAATATTGTTCCACCTATTGGAGCCCGTGCCGCCACCATGGGTAATCAACAGCCTATCTACATCCTGAGCCCGTAAGTATCATCATTTCTACCTCATTTTCAAAGTTCCGAATTAATCAGAATCAAGTGCTGGTGCCCCCGCTCAAGCACCTCCCGCGAACCAGCCATACCTTTGGGTGAACCCTCCCCTTGTGGCACCCTCGGCTCCTCCCCCTCCTCAGGGTAACAACACTGGATCATGGTGTAAGTACTTCGCTCTTGTTGATGATGAATCGGTTCCAATATCCGTTCTCGGTGGTACAGATATGACTAATAAAAGAAAACAGGCTACCCTCGACAATCCCCCTTCTGGGCCGGCGCATCAGCAGCTCAGACAAACCCTCCTCCCCAGTTCTACGTTGCTGAGCAGGGTTACATTGCCCAGCCTACCTATGTCGCAACCACTATCCAGCAGGTACCCCAGCCCCAGGTGCAGTACTATGTCAACGGAACCACCGGTCCAATTGTCTACTACACGCAGTAAATGCGGCCGACATACTTCTCTGGCGAATGGCGAAAGGGCAAAGGATGAAAGCAATGTTGCGGCTATTGCAGATTGAGACCATGTTTGAGGGAGAGGGTTTAGCTTTCATCCACATGGGCGGTGAAAGGCGATGAAGGCCATCATGGCAGTGGCAAGCACAAAAGGAACTCCCTCATAGTTTTCATGGCATTACTTCTCACAGCCTTTTAAGGCAATGGTTCTCGTGTGTACTTATTCTGAAATTTTCTTCGAATGGAAGTTTCTGACAACCCTCTGGTTTCCTCTTAAATGAATTTTCTCCCCGATTTGTCTCCATTGTGAATCGCTAGCACTCCAATATCCAAGATGCTCTACAGTGTCTATCAAATGAATCATCACACTGTAGCACGTCCGCTAGCTCCACAGCAATACCCGCCAATCAGTAGATTCTAGGGTTCCTAAAGAGGCAAGTGAACTCAAGGATTCTCCCACTACTGGCGACGGGTAAGTATCATCTAAAGCACTCCAATTTCATAGCAATGTCACTGAGCTATGTCGAAAAACAAAATACACCAAAAGGCTAATATGAGGTGACTTCACGTCATATTCCCATGTCGCTAGAAACACCGAATGTTCAGTATTCAGTGACTCTTATATGCAGTTGCCGACTATATTTCATTGACATAGAAGCCTCTGTAAGAACAATTTCTAGAGGGGGTACAATCGCTGTCGGGCACTAGAATTATAGGAGACTTGAGCGCATAATTAGGTGTTTTAGGGCCAAGTAAATCATCCATACACCTACAATTAGCGTATTCTATAGACTATGACCCTGATTTGAAGGGCTACAATCGAACTTGGATAACTCAGCTAGCCCCCGGGATACATACATAGTGTTCATTTTGGCCAAATGGGTAATTCCAAAATTCATTTGAGCCGCTCGGAACCTCTTGGATTATGATGGGATTGCTGTTTATGTAAGCGGTGGAAAGCTGAGGTAAGCAGAAGCTTACATAACGAAAACTTACATAACAAAATATTACATAACAGAAGTTCTGGCTTATGTCATCGCATCAAAGGCTGACATAATGTCTGCTTACATTATTGGGGATTTACGAGCTGGCAAAACGGTGTTCGCACGGTACGAGTAGCTAGCGTATTTTAGCCGTTATAGCCATTTCGCAACCAGTAAATGTACCCTAGTCCAGGTGCTTTCCCACTGAATCTACAGTTTGGAACTCAGAATGAATACAGTGTATTGAGGGATTAAAACTGTATTTACACTATATCCACTTGAGCACAGCACTAATGGAAAATAGCGCAAAATCCACTAATTCGTAGCCTGTAAACGCTATAAATACAGCGGATTATAGCGCAATACCCCTCATTTTATCAAGCAGCTGAGATTGAGGGTCCCTATAAAAACAGCATAGTCCCTATTCCGGATTTACTCAACACGAATCCCAAACGTAAATGCTATCAGGGAATACAGAAATAGAGTGCCAATCGATATCCATCAGTAAGCCCCCAGCTCTGCAGCCGGAATGATTTTCCATGATAAAGATGTGGGTAGCACTGGCGGAGGATTCGACCCAGCCGGATTGCAGGTAATCTCATTACTGCGGCGATCTACATAGCAGGAAAAGTCAAAGAATCTGCTTCCCGAACTTTTAAAGACGATCCTAAATTTTTTGCTGTTAGACTTGAAGAGTGGGAGTATGGCATGAAGCAGAGTCAACTTCGAAAAGGGGTAAAACTCACGGATTCTCTGGATCTTTATCGTCGCAGAACCAGGTGTGGTTGATAGCAATATAACCTGTAGCAAGGTCAAGTTGCCATTTACAGTCGAGGGAGCGACGTGCCCATATATTTGAAGTTTCTTCTCCCGTTTCGTAGTTCTTGCAGTCATACCAGCGCCCGGGCTCGCTGGTGTGCATATAAGGAGTAACGGAAATATCCTTATATCTCACCCCCTGGAAACCATCCAGAGCCATGAAGGTGATATCAATTAGAGCTCTAGTTTCAAAATCGTCGGCAAACGTAGGGCTTGTATAGAGTGAATCCGACATCCAACCTATTCTCCACTGCGCCGCGAGGACGGAGGCAATGGTGCAGCTATATCCAGTTGGAGCTAGTTCGAAGAATACATTTTCATCAAGCTCGGTCTTTTCTGCTACATTTCCTTCAACTTTGAGAGGCAGTTCCGTCTGATAGCAGGTCTTGATATATGAGTCGGCCCACGTTTCATTAGTCCAGGAGCACTCCAACGTTGTATTGACATCGCCAATTGCCTTAAATTTAGCCCTGTAGATTGTAGTTAGTTTCAGTCTATCTAAGGATACTTTGAAGTACACATACGGGAGTTTTCCTTCGTGGCCATTACAATACCATCTCTGATCTATAGAGAAGACCTCCGTAAGGGGATTGAGTTTGATCAGTGTAGTAATCCTGTAGTCTTTGAAGGGAGAATTATCCAAGGCGCATCCCCACCATCTTTCGTTGCCGTATCTCCCATCGCGATTGAGTTCCTCACCATCTCCTGTACACTCGAGACTAAAGCCGTTCGCGGGATTATGGAATGTAACAGTCAAATTGCCAGAATTGTATCCACTTCGCCACTTCTCATTCCACACCCACGAGGTGACTATCCATTTGGGTGTTTCTGAGTCTTCAAGGCAGCCTGGATGGTTGACTCCCTCTGGGGCAACATTGGGAGTCAACTCAATGGGCTCAGTCAGTGATCCTCGGATATAGGTCGAATTGACCGATTCAAAATCAATAATCGAATTGCCAACAGCTCGGAATGTCACACTGAGATTATGAACCATCAGTAGGGAAGTTTAGTCAAGAATCAAAAAGGGGACCATACTTCTCTGGATTATTTTCTCCTCTACTACAGACCCAGGTTTGACTAACAGAGAGCTCTCCAGTTTCACCAATAAAACGGACATCAGTCAAGTTGTCGCAGCTTGACCAATCTCCTTCCGGAATTGTGCATGTCGTTGATTGATTGTTACCATGATTGTTAAGGCGGAAGCTTACGGAACTTTCGTCGTCATCACCTTGTCTGTATGCGAAGACTTGCACGTCCCAGTTCGGGTAACTGAAAGAAGGGCCAATGCAAGGAGTTGGATTCCACGGAGTATCTAAAGCCTCGCCCTCAGTGGGCGGGATTATTTCTACCGGCCCAGAAGTCCAAACCGGGGTCGTATAGTCGCCGGCGAATGGAAACGTCAATTCATCTAGTATAGTACACCTAGTTTGGTTGCCATCCTTGACACATCGAAGCAAATCAGTAAGGTCAATCGTTGCTGATGAAAAGTAAGGAAGGCTAAATTAGAGGTAGGTATGGATTCCTTGTTAGCTTTTCGTGCATTCGATCAATCTTTAGCCCAGGGGATGGGCGGGAGTCAAGCTTTTCGAAACTTACGGGTGAGTCTTGTTCCCGACCTCACATATCCACATTTTGTTGATCCCAAGCTCCCTAGTTGAAGCTGTATATTGAAATGTAGTCTTTGGGCTTAGTGCATCGCGATCGTCGCCGCACTCATTCCATGGCGAATCATCCGGATCCTGCAAAAATGGTGTTGTGCATAACGTACTTCCGTTGTTCACCACATCGTGCAATTGAAAATGAGTCATTCCCCTCTCCCCATATTCTATAGTTGTCTTGTTGAACTGAAAATCAGAGATCCGATACTTTGGTTTCTCGAAACCTTCCGTGCACGGGCTAGCCCCTGAAGACAGTGATTTCCGGTGATGTTTTCTCGCGGAAAGGCTCTTCATGCTCTTCAACCAAAGTACATACTCAGAATTAGCTGTCGGATATCCATTTTCACTTACGAATAACCTAGATTCTATTTAGTGAAGGTATCATCTTGTGTATTGATGTTGTGACATACGATGGTGTATCCGGTACTTCATGGTTTGCACCTGCTGTCAGTATTAGGTGCACAATAACAACGTGGACTAAAAGATATAGATGCATGTTGAGAAATGATTGATAATTGTAGTTTCAAGCCCCAAGTGAGTATTTACTCCTCAGACTCGATGATGCTCCTACACGACCAACTTTACGACGAACATAGATAGTTACTTCACAAGGGGATAGAATATATATCCATTTCGTGCTCCTCGCCACAACCACCACCCCATGGTAGCATTACGGAACATCTAGAAGCTCTTAAATTAGAATTATAGTCGTATATAGCCGATATGCAGGATGGTAGTATTGAAGCTCGTACAAGAATGTGTGAATTAAGCGAAGATTGGCAGGCTGAATTGGCGAGTGATATCATCGTTTCAATCGCATTAGGAGAAGTCTAACATGAATGCCAGAGCTAGACTTTTAAATAGAAACATAAATGAGATCTGTATCGTTTAAACCCAGGAACCAAATGTCAAGGGTTTCATTTCCGACTGTAAATCTGGACCGTTTTCCTTCAAGAGAATATATACGCAGGTACTCTTCAATTAGCGAGTCTAGCACAAACCCTGTTGTCGTATATCGTGTGCGCATTCATTGATCTAGGAGATACAATTCCCTTGTCATGTCAAAAAGGGGTCAGTATGGTAGTCACGTGATACCCCTTAATCGCTGACTCGGCGTGGACTTCAAGAGCCATTGACGTTGATATCTTGCATTATCCTCATATATAGAGACTTATAAGCCCTAATTATATTCATGGTCATGAACAAACAAGTACTACCTCAATTGTGAGAATAGCATGAAGGCATTTACGACTAATCTCATTGCTCAACCTTCGAGTTTCCTGGCTGGCACTGCGATCGAAATGATAAAAAGTTAGAATGGCTTTATGATGTTATGCTTTCCATCTGAGTATTCTAGGGTTCAGACCATCAGATTTACTACCTATCCATTGTTACTTCCACTCAGCTTCTTGGCTTCGTCATTCTTGGGCGCTCTTTCACCATTATCTTAGACGAAAGTTTGGTCAGGGGCTACCATATATCCCTACCTCCCTAGGCATGTACATGAATGATTCCAAATCATTTCCAGAAACCCAGAAGTCTGGAATTCCTTTACAACATCTCATCATCCACACATTTTCTATTAAAGATCATATGGTACAAGACTCTTTGGCGCAAACATCCGTATATTGACAGATCATCACTATGGAGCCCATCAAGAGCTCTGGTTTTTCAGCAGCAAACGAACATCATAATACGGTTTCTCGGAATACGAATTTCGACTCTTCGAGTCGCAATGCCAAACGACTATCTATCAAGGTTCATCAGCCTAACAATATAGAATCGAACCACGAAACTAGTCGTCGACTGTCGTCTAGGCCTGCTGATATCCCCACTGAGATTAGTCCTCATAATAACCCGCGCAACCCTTCTGCCGTGGCCAATATCCAGAGTCGCGAGGAAGATAAAACTACGAGCACACCAGATCATCGCGACACGCCTAGCCAAACCTTGCCTGCTGATGGTACACAAGAGAATTCGGGTCATCAACACCCACAGCAAATTCCTGATGTTGGATCAAACGATTCCTCGCAGAACACTCGTGATGTTAGACAATCCTTACCAAAGTGGAAATGGAGTGGCATTCTTTTTGCCAATTGCTTATTATGCTTCACTTATGGTAAGTTCTTGCAGTCTACGTGTGAAGTAAATGTTCCCAAAAACTGACCAAGATACTAATTAGGGTACGATATCGGCAATTCTGTCAATGTCCAGCCTTTCGTCTATAAGTCCATCGGGTCCATAGTTTATCTTCCCTGGTTCTCGGTTATCTATTCTGCCTGTGGCATCAGCGCCCTTCCTTTAAGTCTTATGATTTTGAAGTATCGATGGGACACGAGGATCTTACCGATTGTGTCTAGAATGCTCATGACTCTTGGATCCGCACTCTCCGGCAGCGCTACTAGTCCCGCTTTCATGATCTCTGGTCGTATATTCATGGCATTTGGGACAAGCATTGCTTACCAAAGGCAAGTTCCCACTCCCCTTGAAAGATCTCTATCATTCTGACTGCAGTCAGTATGTTGAACGCATATATCGTCCTCTGTGCTCCTCGATGGCTCGGGTTGGTGAATGGCTGGATGGCCAGTTTCTTCGCCGTCGGTATAACCGCAGGCCCATTCATAGGTTTGTCTACTTTACTTTCTTTTCTTTTTTAGCTCCAAATCTCTCTTCCGATATTAGGATTCTAAGTCGATTTTAGGCGGTGCTTTTTCCTACAGCAAAAAAGCTACATGGCGCTGGGTAAGTAATACTTGCTCAATTAGACGGTTTGATATTGACGATTTATTTTCTTAGGCTTTCTTCATAATAATTCCGTTAAGCGTCATCAGTGTAGTACTCCAATCGATTTTCGTGCCCAATCTCCGTAAAGCAAACGAAAGGTTGTTCAGAGTGCTACGCACTGAAAACTTCGATCTCGTCGGATTGATTCTACATAACTCAACGTGCTTAACTTTTGCAGCCGCCTGCTACCTTTTAGGTGCAGCAGGAGAGTGGGGAGCCGGCCTTGGCATCACTATCTGGGTGGTATTTACCTTTGTCATGATCGCATATGTGATCCAACAAACATACAGCATCGGCACAACACCTACAGATCGTGTCTTATCCCCATTCTCGCTCATGAGAAACAAAACGATATTGAAAGCCTGGGTATGCACAGTCTGTGGCGCTGTAGCATATGGTGCTGCACTTTATTCCGTTCCTATCTTCATGGCATTCAACCGAGGCCAAGGTCCAACAAATCCAGGGTGGCAGCTAGTGCTCTTCCTAGCAACCTTCGTGATCACTGCTTGCTGTTGCGGTCATATGGTACAAGCCTATCACTACTACAAAGGATTCTTCTTATTTGGCTCCATCTGTTTGATAGCTGGTGGCGCCTCATTCCAGCTACTTGATGTCGACACACCCGAGATGACCGTACATGGTCTTGAAGGACTAATTGCTATCGGTGTCGGCTCATTCTGGCAACTGATGACACAAGTATGTATGACTTTTGTACTCGACTCGAAAGACCGGTTGCATCTCACTCTACTCAACAGCATAGCACAATTTGGTGGTGTTGCGGCGTCTTTCTCCATGTCTGAAATGATCTACCAAAGCATAGGATTCCAGTCTCTAAAAGAATCCCTTGGCAACCGCGACGCAGGGCCATCATTCTCGGACCAGGAAATCCTCCAACTACTTGCAGGCGTGAGCACACCAGTCTTAGAGAGCAAGGTTTCGACAGTCATACTGCCTATGGTAATGGGAGCAACTACTAAAGCCATCAGGGGCATTAACGTCATTACAATCGCTGCTGGTGGGCTTTCATTTATCGTCGCGGCGATTATGAAATGGGAAGCTATATCCTTCAAGGCTAGTTAGGGGCTTGAACCCGAAGAAGCGGAAGCTGGCCCTCGCCCCAATCAGAGAAATGATGAGGAGATCGCACTAAACACGTTGAATGTGACAGGCGGGGTGACAGCCAACACACCAGGTTCGAATGTCGAGAACATTGATGATCAGAAATAGATTAAATAAGGGGGGGTTACCTAGCCGGTGAGGCTTCAAAATTGCAAGATTGGAAAGGGCAGTGGCCCATATTGTACGCTTATGATTCATCCGGATGCTTCAGGGTTTAACTGTACACAATAACGAAGATTAGGTAGATGAGTTTATGAACGCAACATCGTCCATTAGTCTGTTCATGAGTTATCCCTGGCATGATGTGACTACCTAGGCACGTCGGAAAACAATACACAAGCCTAAGTTTATCGTATTACTTAAATTAACTAATTCATAAAAAGAATTACATACTGGTGTTTTCATTGCATGGGAATTGTGTCCCCGTCTATCCAAGTAGAGGAAGTCAGCCGCTTCTCCTGAATTACGCCTTTGTATTGATAATAGCATCGTCTCATATCCGTCTGCTCAGATAACGATGTCTGAGTGGGTTGGTTGTACACCGATTCCGTCAGACATGCAATATCGGTACCCGCGTCCGCGTCGCCCACATCCACGGGCCCCTTCCACCCGTTTGCGTCGTCCTGGTACACGCACCGGATCTTGTTATTCTCGTCTTGGTATAGAATCCACGTATTCGTTGAATTGGTGTTGGGGCGTCCGACCGCCAGCGCGCCGATGGCTGTCTGTGCTGGTATCGCGATGTTGGGGCTTCCTGTGTTGATATAAGTATGGAGAAGTCGAAGGATAGCTATCAGTAGGACTTTACATACCAGTGTCCCAGGAAATCCCCGTATCATCACCGCCGAATGAGAATACGGACAGACGGCCGTTGAGGTCTCGATATGCGATGCCCGCGGCATACGGCCCCTTGAATTCCTTCACTGTAGGTACTACTGCAAAGCCCGTCTTATTGTCGCCCATTGGGACTGCCTCGGGATTGAACCATGATTGCATAGTATCGTTGAAATACCCCGAACCCCCGGAATCATAGACCTGGCGATGGAAAGTCAGGTTCGAGTTCTGGTAGATGATGTACGGCCAGTATGCCGACATCTGCGAGCCGTCCTCTACCGTGAAGGCCTGTCGGCCGTCAATGCTATCGGTCTTCGGCACCGTCTCGTCCTCGCCGAAGTTTATGCCTCGGAACGTGTTGCTGGAATTGAGGTAGTACACTTGGAATTGCGGGAATGCCAGGTAGATAGTTGCGGGGATCGGCGTGCCTGGCTTTGCGTCCAGCCCACTGAATACTAACGGCGTCGACCACGTTCCCCCCGTGCTCGAATAACCCGATGTGCGGATGTGGTTATCGCCTCCCTGCCAGAAAAGTCGCGATGTGAAGCCATTTCCCGGTAACCGTCGCCCTGTTACCGAAAGTCTTGTTAGAGGTCGCACTGCGGTGGTGTTCACGGTCTTGCCATCGTCTGACGAAGATGTCGAGTTTGAATTTGAGTTCGAGTTTGAGCTTTCAGCTCCTGTCGCTCCATTTTTCGATGACCTGCTCCCTACTACAGCGCCGACGATTACGCCTATGAGTATCGCAACTGCTGCCAAAATCCCAATCATGATCCATAACTTTTTCTTCGAACGTGCTCCCGTTGCTGCTGCCTCTCCTGCTCCCATTTCATACGTTGCCGGCGGTATCATTTTCTCCCCATTGTAAGCGGGTGTGGTTTTCGACGGGCCATATTCCCCCTCTACGGTATATAAACTCCCCTCATTCGCGTAGTACCCAGCTCCCTGGTTCGGTACGACTATAGGATACGGATCACTTGGGCGAGGGACGACCTCTGGATCTGATGGCGGCGCAAGTTCGAGTCCGGGCTGTGATTCCCTGTGGCTCCCATGAAGACTACTCATCTTATTTGCCTGGGTATGTGTATAAGAATGAAAGAAAAAAAAATGAAAATTGCGCCTTTTAACTAGGTAAAGACACAGAAACGAAAGAGGATGGCGCTTCAAACTTCAAGCTGTTCTCGTGATATCATTAATACTGCCAGGCTAGAATATGATGTTAGAAACCAGCCCAGCATCGCGACACAGCATGACAACAACGACGACGACGACAACGACAACAACAGAGAATGAATTCGTCGAAAGAGCGAAGAGAACGAAAAGAGGAAATCACGATAGTGGGTAGGAATAGCAATCCTATATGTTATGTACCTACGAAACCAGCTGCCCAGCAAAAAGGAGGCACAGCTCGCAGAGGATCACCGACCACTGTCACACAAAAACGGCGATCCAATATGGATCAATACAACTACATCAAGCGAGCTAAACCTGGTGCTAATAGTAGAATCTCGCATCTGCTGTATAGTTGAAAAGACCCGCGCTGCCATGTCGCGCACGTTCTGGGCGTAAGGGTGCGGCGTAGCACAGCGCATGGCCAATTAGCAGTGCGGAACTTGGAGCGCGAGTCATTTGGAAGCGAGACCCATGGGTCTCAGGGAATTCCGCCTTGGCGGCTGAACAGGGAAATTGAGAGGTCGCATCGCTTCACTCGAGAGCCTCCAGGCTCGATCTGGTCTAGCCGTGTGGCGCGGAGGTTTTTCTGAAACTTATTGAGATCCCTTAACTGCCATTTTGGCACCTGCCGGATCTCCGCGGGTAGATATGTCATAATCGGTCAACAGGATGTCTTCAGCAAGAAGAAAATGTCGATGGGCAAGTCGAGTCGACGCCGTGAGTGACAGGTCATAAAGTGATTTGGGGATGTGTGCGTCGGAAGAGGAAGAGATAGCCACAAGTCCTAGATTAAGATTGCAAACACGAACTCCTTCTGCAGTGGTAAGGCGTCTTTGCTGATTACATATTCAAAAGTAGGGGTCAAGTTTCAATACTCATAGTAAACACTAGGCGAGTTTAAATGCAGGCTCAATTCTCGCCGTCTTAGCAAACCCTGTCATCTCCACGAGATCTCGTGGGTTGCATTGATGTAAGCACTATTTTCAGCCGGTAATATGTTAATTTTGGGCAATTCACGCGGCTACGAATACCTAGTCGAAGATCGTCAAGAAAAGTGACAGTGACTACGGTAAACACACAGAGTTGAGTTATATAATTCCTTAGAACGAGCAAAGACCACAGCTCAAGAACGATGCTTCCCCATATTAGGTACGGTAGTTGGACTTAGATGGTACAGCATAAGCTCTGATCGATCCGCGTTGCGGCACAGCACGGGTTGCGCGGAAATACTCCGAATCAGAGGCGTCGGTAATTACTAGAGTTGCGATAAAATACGAAAGAACGAATCAAACGAGAACTACGGCTTCTCAAGGTGTCAATCGACTTCGTAAGTCAAATCGTAAGCCATCAAATATTTAGCGTTTTAGTTATAGTATGTGTGCCGCTGTCTCGGCAAATCGTCGTTCGTAGGAAGCGGCAATGACTAAAGGGACGGGGAGGCGTTATTAGAAATCTCAGCGGCTAGATTCAGCTTCAACGATCGTTGATGGCGGAATCCCGATCTGGAAGCAGGACCTACGATCTCTGCATCGTTTCGGCCGATTGCATATAAAACCCAGCGCCCGTCCTTGAATGAGGCGCACCATAATGAAAGCCTCCGGGCTTTCTTGGGCTCTATCTCCGACTACCACGGAGACCATTGGATATTATGTAGGTCTCAAGGATGAACCCCCATAGTACGCCTCACCGGCTGCAGGTGACGCGGAGAACGACGCCACGGGCAACGATGATCTGCGAGTGTAGATTAGGTAGTAGCATTTCCAGGCCGTTTATTGGCCACGTTCTACGAAAAGGAGGTGCTCGGAAGTGGCTTGATTCGAAACAGGGGGGACGAGATCTCGTTGGTTAAGAACGCGATGAACGAGGCTGCAGATATTGCAATTACACCAAAAGCAATTGGAGATCTTCAACCGCCACGTAATAGACCCGTTGTAGAAAGATTGCGCGAGCACACCACATTGCATTGTATAGTAAGTTTCCTCATCAGCCAACGAGAGCATACTAGGTAGCCGGTTGTTCGTCCCCATTGACGACGAGTACGAAGCCACATCACATGCACAGCATTTTGAAAAGAAAAACATTCTACAAATCTTTCCAGACGACACAAGATCAATTGCCCGTCCGAATATTTGTATTATAGAGCGAATATGTACCGTGAGTCTATATGAAAGGAGAAAGGGTATCCGTAGTCCTCATTTCGTGACATTATCCTCATCATACACCGTGACAAATTTAGAGTAACTCCCCGTGCGCGAATGGTATCATCAATCATCAGTGCCACATGAAAATGTCATATCCCGCAGACGCCAGACCGTAAAAGAATCTGACAAACAGCCTTGACCCGGGGACCAACCGCGTGGCTTCTATGTTAGTTTCAAATAAAATCCCCCTTTTCGTGTTTCCATTCTTCACCTTCTGTATTCCGGTTTTCTCGCCATGTTAACCACTGGTGGAGGCCCCTCTTCATCCATAGGATAAGGTGGGAGAGGAGACCCATTAGGGCGTTGACTAGGGAGTTGCTTCTCAGGCAGTGGTGTCTTTGGAGGTAGTGGAGGCGGCTCAATACGGTGCGGCTGAAATGGCTGTATCATAGGTTGGATAATAGGATCCCTTTGCGGTCTTCGTGGGTACTCGTCAGCTCCCGTGATAGCAATCTTATCAGCACCGGTGGCGTTGCGGTACTGTGCTGGAGTTGGTGCGGTCACTACAAGACGGTCGGGCTCATCATCAGGTGAAGGCCTGACTACTGGAGCTAAAGCCGGAGAGGCGGGTGGTTTTTGTTGTGGACGTACGGCTGCTTGAGGCGGAGAGGCATGACTAGTGGGTGGGCGAATGCGGTCGCCGGAACCACGGGAGGATGGGGGACTACCCGGACCGGCTCCGGATCCCGGAAGTGAAAGATGGTCAAGTTGGTCTATGCCGGATTCGTACGACTGCCGGCTTGGAGGACTATTCCGAGCCGGAAATGTCGCGGGAAAATCTCCCGGGAGTTCCACGGCTAGGGGAGCATTCAGAGAGCCCATGGTCGGTTGAGTTGTGATTTCGGGTACACTGTGGCTGAGCCTTTCAAACCTCTGCTTTGCCCGGTGTATCTTGGCTAGTTTTGTTGATGATTCTTGGACCATCCTCTGTTCCGCATCCCTTGCTAGATATCTTTTCGTACCCGTGCTGATTTCTCCAAGTCGATCCCACTCGTTCATAGCAAATTCGCCAACGCCAACCTCGACATTAAATCGATAGTAGTTTTCGATGTTGACCCCTCTCTTCATTAGAAGTTCCTTCTTCATACGTTCATGGACTGCTTCGCAGCCTTCCACTTTTTGAATCAACTTCTTCCTCGCTTCCGCGTATTCACCCATGAAGCCTTCATACCAGACATGTGAATTCTGATCGGTTCCCTTTGGCCGTTTTCCAGTTCCTACGCTAACGAACACGCCCACGTCTCGCCCTGGCCATTCATTTACTGTAGCTTCGTCAAGTGCATAGGGTGATGGATTGAATGTCCCTGCTCCATCGTCATGAAACCAAGTCTGCCCAATTTTGACCGGCTTAAATGCTAGTCCAATCGCGCATGTTGCGCGACCGGCCTCCCAAATCTTACAATCGTATTCGGGAGCAGGCTCTTTCCTCGAGTCATACGACCGTAAAAGCGCAGCAGAACCTCCCCTAGAAGTTCCCTTATACATGGCTGTGACAACACTGTAGAAATATTAGTATATATACGGAGGAATGTGAGCTTAGCGGGGTGTGTTCTTACGTCTTCGTTCTGTTCTCTCTCGTATCATAGAGCTGCGCATCAGGATCTCCCCATCCGCCGCTGCGATATAATGGGCGCGTTTGAGCAGAAGGGCTGCGGGCACTGAAACTGACAGTGCTAGCATTGCTCTGGTGCCGTCTAGGAAAGCCGCTTGAGGCAGCACTAGACCGCGATACGGCGGATACTGGACTGAAAGGATTTGATGATGATGCCCCGTCATTCCCCTCGTCGTCCGAAACCGTATGTTCCCTTACAGCTTCCTTGATCGCGCGCTCAAGCATAGACGCCTTAAATAGAGTAGATCGATATGGTATGCCGACAATAGTCTTATCGGACTCGAAAACCATTCTTGTCATTCGAACATATAATTCTTTGCACTGCTCCAAGTCTAACCGAAGACGTCCGAGCATCAAAGCAATCAAGCCGCCCGTGCCGGTCCCAACTATCAGGTCGAAGTGATCGCATGGTTTCGGGATCTGATCGCGTTTCGGCGCCCTGCCCTCGATTTCGACATAAGTTCGGAGCATAAGCTCTTGAATAATGATAAACATGGAATAACCACGGACTCCTCCGCCATCTGTGCTCGCGCGAAACGTCAGATTAGTGCCTAAAACAAAGATACAGCATGAAAGTTGGCGGGGTAATCAACCGCGGACCTACCTAAACTCAATATCCGCAAGGGAGGACCCTTGGTCGTGTCTTTCCTCTTCAAATGTCCCTCCGACTCCATCGTTGTTTTGCGCGTAAATAATTATCCCGTTGTCTTGGTTTGTCTTCAAGAAGCGAAAAAGTTGGCAATGGCAAAGTCGGGAATATGATGAAAAATACGTTGAGACAGGCCCCGCTGTAGTTCGCGTATGCTCCGTCCTGTGACGACGTCAGACTTCACTACGAGTACCTAAGTAGTGTGACCACCACCGTCGGCAGTAGATAAGTTGAAAGGAATTGTTGAAAATCAATGGAGAGTATGATATTAAGCGTCGCGGATAGAAATCGCAGTCTTTGATATAATAAATCAAAGTTAAAAATTGTTCGCTTTGAGTCAAACCGTCTTAGAGCATGGTGGAAGTGACTTTGCCAACAACTGGCAGGCGTGAATGCGTCTGTAAACTTCCCAGGTTCTCCAAGGGCTGCTTCCGCTTACACAGTACAATGCGCAAGTCCAATTGTGGCTGTGCGTCTCTAGTTCGAGTCACTACAAAACGTCACTGCTACTTCCGCGCAAAAAGGCGGCCTCTCAGACTTCCGTGTTCCTAGCGGGTACCCACTACATAAAGTCTCGGAAGGCACGGTACCTGAGCCCGGTCCAAGCTTTTACGAACTGCTATCCGACTAAAGAATCGAGTCTAAATCAAGGTTAAGAGCCACGTGCATCGTTAGAGATTTCTATTCAATTATCAATCACTTTTAAAGCAATTGGACGAAATGTGGAAGAGGCCGGATAGATTGGAAATAGATTCAGGTATGTAATGTCTGCCCGTTGAGACTGATCAAGATCTCGTTCCTCGTTGAATCCTACTCGTCCCGACTAAAATCATAAATGCACGTCATGGCCCGAATATAGATACAGATTCGTATATTCGTATCTATCGTGGACACTGAGAGAGCTACGTATATGGCAAAATTATCCATCTTACCCGCTTCTTCGGTTTCTTCTGGTTCAATGGCCAAACTAGCAAGTTCCAAGAGTTCCAAAATGTATTGGGTAAGACCTGAAGACCTGAAAATTGTGGCGGTGCTAGCTGAAGACTGCATTCTCATTGGTAAGGGTAAAAGAATGGAGTAGGACCCATTGCCACCACTGTTATGCGTCCAACTTTACACATCTCGCACTCTCGTTCCTCGATTGTCGATGAATAGTACCTAGATCGGCAAATCGGCTATCCGTCTTACGTAGGTACGCACCAGAAAATGCTCGATTGCGCGCAGCCAAGTTTGCCTGCCTAGCAAATCGACAAGCCTATGAAAACCAACACAAATTGGTAGGTAAGCAACATGTAAGGGTAACAGCAACACTGTCACTCCACACTTGTTTGTCATGACATGCCTGAGTAATACCGTGTTTGTAACTTGGATTCCTGTCAGCTGACCTTTCTAGAATTTTTCTATGCAGGAAGATCCTGGATGACTAACGCTCACCAGAGGTTAGTGTTCAAATGTTTGCCAGTGAGGAAAATCTAAAGACCGGGTTTTCAAATAATTAGAGAAAAATCTTATAGAAAGATTTATCGTAATTGACTTGGGATCTTTGTCGTATGGCGTTGGTTGTGTCTCGATACCCTGAGCAATCGAGTATGGACCATGATGATTTTCCTTACCTTTTCTGGGTGCGACAACTCTACAGCCTTTTTAAAAAGTCTCAAATGTATTGAAACAGCTCGTCCGACGCTTATTTTATCAGCTCGAGGGTTGACGCAGAACGGTCAGACATCGCGCGAGAAACGTGGAATCCAATTTCGGCAACTAGCATAGCTCCCGAGAATAGCGAGAAATCTCCCAACATTGCGCAATTGCAATTTAATCATATCAATGAAAACGTATAGTCGTCTCGTCGGACATCGGTTTCGGATTGAGTCTTCATCGGGGCTGGCGGTCTATCGTCCTTCAGATCCCATGACCGCCAACTCAACGGCCTTGGTTCCTGTCATGAGATAAACGAGTTCATATTGTTTGAGATCTGGAGGACTCCCTAGGCGACGTCCGAGCTTTTGAACCATTAATGTCGGCTATCGAAATGTTCGGTGAGGCTTAACCCGAGCAAATCCATCAAGTGCTAAACAGGCGAGAGCAGCCCACATTGTTGCCGAAGTATTTGAAGCCTGCCCAATGACATTCCAGTCGTGTTGTGCAGTAACTGCTAGCGGTTAGAAGATCGAAGTCGCCAAGCAGTGCTAACACTCTTAATCACGTCGCAAACATTCATGGAATATTAGTAGTCATGGATCCATCTGCTTTCGAAATTTACGAGTCCTGTGCCGAATAGGTCGGGATGATCCACTGAGCCGAGCAAAACTTGGAAAGTGGTCAAGACCAACAGAGGTCTAGCATTCCACGTAATGAAGAATGGTCTGGTGCTTTTCAACTTTAGAAGGAATACCTAGGTATGCGCATAGCTTCGGATTATCGAGTTCATATTGTTTGTTCTCGTGTGTTCCACTGCATCGATCAATATGGTGATGCACAAACCAACACGGGCGTCAAATTGTCATTAGTCACCTTATTGCTCCTACGGCTTGGATCCCGGCTCAGGTTTGCCCAGCTGTTAAGCAATGCTAAGCATTTTTTGGTGGCACCGGACCAAATGTGCCGTAGGGCTACTAGTTGGTACCGTTAGCAGGCTGGCCAACGGCAGAGCGTGTACCTAGCGTGTTTGGATTCCTGGCGTGAGTAGCATCAATTGATGAGTAGGACCTGAAGGATTCAAGCTGTGCAACGTCGCGTCGTAGCGTTTCCGCACCGCTCATTGTCCACTCGTAACCTCAAACTTCTTTCCTATTCCACCCACGTGGACAATGGGAAGGTCTGGCCTCGTGTCAGTGCGGCTGAATCACGAATAAGAAGGTGGCGATCGTTTCTTTTTACTGGACTAGAAACCGGTTACATGCGGAGTAACACCGACTGATAGCTATCACGTCAAAGACCGGGGAAATTTTCATTGCCGCACAATTCAGGTTGCAGAACCGCAAGCGTCTTTTCCGGCCGAGGGCGCCTAGTTACAACTAGCGTATTTCGACGGCAAGCATAGGTATTTTGAGACAACTCGGCTCCGAATCTGCGGGCGATGAAGCGATACCTTAGATGAGTTAGAACATCGAAAGATTCGGGTGAGAGCGACCCTAGCCTGCAAAATCAGATGAGGGAATCATCTTGCATGTAAACCTAGGCTTTAGTAGTACATAGTATACAATATAATAGGTACGCATATCACCTACTATGATATGTAGGTAACTTTATGTATTAGCAACATTGAACATCGAAAGCGGTCAGGATCTTATCCTGTTATTAATATTCACATAAACGGGCCGTTGTGTTGTGTAACCAAATATTACGAGCTGACTGCTCCTACATATTCAATCTTAGGCACAGTCAGACTAGATCGGCTACATGATGATCATCTTCGCAGAAAAAAAAAGAGGGCAAGAAATAAGAAAAATTTGTTAGAGTGAGCTTTAGCGTCAACTTAGGGCTCGCTGATATAACAAATTGGTGGATGTAACATGTAAAAAGCCCTAAAGCCGATGATAAAGCTCAAGATCAGAACAAATGGAACAATGAAAAAAAAGTAAGTTCAGGCTCTTCTCTCCATGAATTACCCCGACAGCCCCGAGCCTTCCCCAGTGGAGGAAACCGGGGTCCCTAGTTCTCCCCAAGCTGTATTCGGGCCGTGGTAAACGTCGCATAAATGGATAGGAGGGAAAGAGCGTCACTATTGTCACTATTAGCTCCTCGAAAGTCCTCGGTAGCTTCTCTTCTTGGCCCACTGACATCATTCCATCATCAGGTGCCATCGAGTACCGACAAGTACCGGAACTACAATTGGCTACCTTGGTTCTAATTTCCCCGTTTCCCCCTAACAGAGCCGACAACCTGACAACCTTGAATTATTTTTTCTCGAAGCCCTTTTGTTTTAAAGCACCTTCCGACTATAGCGGGGGAAATTGGCCGAGACAGATTCGACAACGAATGAGATCAGACGTCGAATTAGGCGACACTCTCGTCCACCTCCTTACCTTTACCCCGGAATTTCTGAAAGGTGGGAGCGTCAAATGCAGATCAAGATTTGGTTGCATCGAGACGTGTGGAATTGGGGGAATTGGGAGAATTGGGCTCTCCCTCGCGTCCGAAAGCCTGCAGAAGAACGTTCTGATTTCGATCAAAGTTGGCCGCTGATCTTTTTTTCCCAGCCTGCTAACCCTACTAGCCCTGATCAGACGAGCTGGAGATTGGAGATGGTTTGCGTGAGAATGATAAAACCAAAACCTCGGGATGTTATTAGTCCATCCGCATACATACTAGTACCGCGCTCTACTGCGCTCTACTATTAAGACATCCGCACCCATGCGCAGTCATCCCAGTCATCTTGTGTTAAGCATTCCAATAGCCAATTATCGTCCTCTGTTGCTTGTCTCTTTTCCCGTGGATTGGCTTGTTACCCGCATATGACACTGCAGGAAGTATTAACACGCGTGTGACCTCCTAAATTTTGTGGAAAAGGACCCAAGTCCTCCAGTCCTCCAGTCCCACCGTGCTGGGAAGACACGAGTGGGCGGGTGGGCGAATGGTCCCCCGTCCCGTTTGGTATTATCATGTACTTTTACATACACCGCACACGTACTTACACGTACGATCTCGGGCAATGTATCAGTTATGGGAAAACGTCGACGAGATCACGACCAGGATAAGGTCGTGCTTTTGCCCTTGCTGCTGGTAACTAGCATTCCTGGTTTTCTCATATCTCGTGACGAGCTAGCTAGCCCGGACCGTAGCTTAACTTAACAATACGAAATTCGATGGTCTAGGCTGATTGCCTCAAAACGTCCAATACCTAGGTACATCCGTGGCCCGAGCCTGAGCCTAGGTGGGCCTATAGCAATCCAAGAAAGGAGGAATCTGGGGATCCGCATTCCGCTAAGAAGTCCACGGTACGGGTACGTATGTACACACCGCACACGCACTACACACATAGTACCTATGTCGGGAAGCTTTCAGCCAAGCATCCCATGCTTGCCCATGTTGGTTTAATGTTAGACTGCTCTCACCTCTTCGCGGGCTGCAATCTCCCCCGGAAAAGACGCCACAGGAGCACGGAGGAAGGTCTAGTGACCAATCTGCTTTGTTGCAAGCATCAAAGGATGAGCATCCTAGGAAACTTTCCCTACTCGGATCCTGGCCACCCAAAGCGACACCTCTTTCGTATATAATAATTGATCGACCTCTCATTCAACATTCAGTCCTATCTCCCTGACTCTTAACTACTACTCCAGATCCCTTTACTCCTCATCTCTCCACACCCGATAACCTAATAACCTAATAACCTAGTATCCCTATATGTGTCGCTAATAGACCACGCGGGGTCTCAGACATCATGAAGAAGATTGGCAACATCTATTTCATCGCGGCCATATCCGTTATTGGTAAGCTCAGCACAAAATCTGCTAGCCTCCCATCTACCGTCTTGCTACCCGTAGTTGTCTCGCCGTCACTATACTAGGAACTAACATTTAAAACTAGGTGGCGCGCTATTCGGTTTTGATATCTCGTCTATGAGTGCTATTATCTCCACTGCTCCGTACAAATGTCAATTCAACCAACAAGTTAGTCAATCGAAAATAATGTTGCTAGCCTTACTGTTGTGCTGACTGTCGTAGGGCAACAACCCGACAACCGGCGCATGCCAGGGTCCGGATGATGTCGTGCAGGGCGGAATCACTGCCTCCATGCCTGGAGGTTCCTGGCTCGGCGCCTTGGTTTCCGGTATCATTACTGATATCTTTGGTCGAAAGACTTCTATCCAGATTGGTGCCGTCATCTGGTATGTGGCTTGCAACACAGTGCGTCCAACTTTGAACATTTGTCTAACCATGTTTTCTTTGTAGGATTATCGGTTCCATCATTGTTTGCGCATCTCAGAACATTCCCATGTTAATCGTCGGTCGTATCATCAACGGTATTAGCGTGGGTATCTGCTCTGCTCAGGTTCCCGTTTACATCTCCGAATTGTCTCCGCCGTCGAAGAGAGGTCGCTTTATCGGTATGCAACAATGGGCTATCACCTGGGGTATCGCAATTATGTTCTTCGTGTGCTACGGATCTAGCTTCATCAACGGCAAGGCTGCTTTCCGTCTTCCATGGGGTCTTCAAATGATTCCTGCTCTTCTACTTCTGCTCGGTCTTGTATTCCTTCCCGAATCACCTCGTTGGTTAGCGAAGAAAGACCGTTGGGAGGAGGCTAAGGACGTGTTGACCCTGGTTCACGGCAAAGGCGACCCGCACTCTCAGCTCGTTGTAAGGGAAATGGCCGAAATTAGGGAAGTGGTCGAGTTCGAGCGCCAAAACGCTGACGTATCTTACATCGAATTGTTCCGCCCCAAGATGATCAACCGTACCCACATTGGTCTATTTACCCAGATTTGGTCCCAACTTACAGGCATGAATGTTATGATGTACTACATCTCGTACATCTTCACGATGACCGGCTCCGGCGACGATGTGCTACTTCCCAGTGGTATCCAGTTCATTATCAATGTCGTCATGACTGTCCCTGCTCTGATCTGGCTTGACAGATGGGGTCGTCGCCCGACGATGCTTGTTGGCGCGTTCTTTATGACGCTCTGGCTCTGCATCAACGCTGGTCTGTTCGCTGTATATTCGCACCCGCCTGCTCCCCACCAGTTCGATACCGCCGCTATTTCCATGGTCATTGGTGGAAGGCCAGCTAAGGCTGTCATTGCCAGCACCTACCTGTTTGTCGCGTCCTACGCGCCAACTTGGGGTCCCGTCTCTTGGACTTACCCTGCCGAGCTCTACCCTCTGCGTGTCCGTGGAAAGGCCGTGGCTCTCGCCACGTCTGCTAACTGGGCATTCAACTTTGCTCTCGCATACTTCGTCCCTCCGGCATTTGCCAACATTACCTGGAAGACGTACGTCCTATTCGCAGTATTCTGCTTCGCCATGTTCTGGCATACGTTCTTCATGTTCCCCGAGACCTCCAACAAGACCCTAGAAGAGGTTGCGGCCATCTTCGAGGACCAGGGTCCGGGCACCATCAAGTACATCGGTATTCCTGCCTGGAAGACGCACAATGACCGATCTATCGTTAGGCTCGAGCGCAACCTCGTTAGCTCCGAGGAGAAGATTGGCATTGAGCACACTACTACACCCAAAAATTGAATCTAAGAAACATTAGATAAGAATTCCCGCTGCTTGGCGCCTAGCCAAGGTGGCGTGGCGTGGCGGCAGCGGGAAGTGGATCGATGTTGAATAGCGTCGAATTAGGTGTTCAGGGTCTAGGACTCGCTACTTAATGAGGGGCGGTTGGAAGTTCGGGAACCCAAGAAAAAATGGTTGGATTTCCGGAATGGGAATTGTGTTGAATATAGGATGTCCTAGGACACGGATGGTTTCATTCCAGAGGAGTTTGAAGGGCAAGTACATTATAAACTTGCGGTATTATACCCAGAAATGAATACAAAAGATCAACTATGTGTGTATGAATTAGTTTATCTAACTACTCACTACCTATACCCATGTACCTACCTTGGGTGGTAGTATTGAAAAAAAGAATTCGTCGAGTATGGGTTCGTTTTCCGTGTCAGATGTGACTGCAATTGATGTGTATTGTGTCTGTGTATCGCGTATCTCGGCGTGTATTTCATCATCGCACATACTAAAGGAGGTATATCTATTATTGGAATTAATCTATCGAGCTTTATCGAGCTCTTTTTGGGTTTCTGGTTTCCAATCGTTTACAAATGCGAAAGTGTAGTATTCTGTAGTATTTTGAAGGGACTCAATATATGAGCGCATAAATCGAACCAATAGGAAAAGGTCAACAACATTGTCAATCAATCTGTGTCGCGCTTGCTGGGCTCTTACTAAAAGCGAGCAGGGCGGAAGCTGTTTCTTTAGTAATGATCGGACCTCTCGAGCTTGAATAACTTGCTCATACGCATACACAGTGGTCGCGCTTACTAGTAGAGCTATCTATTTACCTATCGAGGCCATTAGTAAGAAAGATATTGGAGAAATGCTGGAGCAATATTGCAGCTTAGTGGGTAGCTATACTTGACTACTCCAATCAGGGGAGGGCTTTTTTGCTGCGCCCCTCGTACTGCCACCATAATTGAATATATCAGATATATCCATCTAAAGAGAATCTTGGCATAAGGTGCTAGGTAAACTAGGGGGAGTTCCCAGGTTCCACGGTTCCACATCGAGGCCTAGCCGACACAACTAAACCCCCCCGAATCAGCCTTGCCCGTAGCCTGATCATTCCCAATCTTTCATCCCGCCGTCAACCACCTTTCCTCTGGTAACCATTGGCGTCCCCATCATAGCATAGATGGTTTCCGATTGCTGAGACTCTGCGACTTCTCTCATCATCCCCATCTCAACCGAGAGCCACTGTCGTCTTCTGCCGCCAATTGACTTCCGATGGATCAGCCGGCGGCAAAGAAGAGAAGGCTGGCTCCCAAGATTGAGGCTCAAGCCAGTCCTCCTCACCCGCCGCCCTTTGCTCATGAACCTGTGGGTATATTCAATTGATGACCGTAGATTCTTGCACTTACATAAATAGACTCAACCGGCGCAGCATTATCAAGTTCAAGACGTCCCTCCACCGCCTCCAGAAAGACACGAGTTTGAATCATTCGCAAGACACCTTCAAGATGCTGCTATGCTTATATACCGGCAAACTCAAAAATCGCCCTACACTAAGACATCTGTCCTGATATTACGTTGGGAAGAAGACAATGCCGTTGAACACGATCTTGCCGCTCTCGAACAGGTCCTTCGACAACGGTATAATTACCGCATCGATACCTACAATATACCTACCGTAGACAACCCTAGCGTCAAGTTAGGTGTTCGTATATCATCTTTCCTCGAAAATGCGGCGCCAGATCATCTTTTGATAATATATTATGCGGGATATGGCTATGTTGGTGTGGATAATCAACTATATTGGGCTAGGTAGGTCATTTTCCACATTTATGGGGGATGCTCTGACACGTAATTAGCTCCTCGAGAAAAGACTTGAAACTGAAATGGAGCGGAATTCGCTGTCTTTTTGAAGAGGCGCAATCCGATATGCTTTTACTTCTTGATACTTGTGCTTCAAAAGAACAAACTATTTCAGACGGTGGTGCCAAGCAAGTTATCGCAGCGAGCACACCCGAGCATTATTCCCGGGACCAAAACCTGCGATCATTTACATCCCACGTAACTGGGGCATTTGTGAAATTTGGTGGTGGTAGGCCGTTTACAGCGGAGCATTTATATCATGAGATAGCAGTCCAACGACAACAGGAACTAATACAGGCGTCGGGGTTAACAAATGGAGCCAGTAAAAGCCTACCATTCACCGAAAAGTTACCGATTTTATATACGTTGAGCTCTGGCAAGGGCCAGGCTATCTCTTTATCTCCTCTTTGCCCCAGCACCGATTCGCAATTGCGTTCTCCACGAGCGGAGATTGACGGAGATGCCCAATTACTCAGAGGATCCCGGGAAGATCCTATTATCCACCCAAGCGCCGTGGCAGATTTAACATTCGATGAGCCGAGAGTATTAGTATGCACGACGTTTGTTGGCGAAGCAAGTCCAGATATGTCTTCATTTAATCATTGGCTTCAGAACGCTCCTGCAATCGCCTCAAAAATTGCTGTCGAAGGCATGTTTCTTGGGCCGCCGACCATGCTTCTCATATCAATGCCCGTTCCCGTGTGGAATGTCGTGCAGCACGATAAGGTCTGCTGCTTCTTAGGATATGTGAATTCTCATAATATGACTCACTTATACAATCGTCTGGTTGGATCTGTTTCTGTCAACAGGGCATCGGCGAAGGATGTGGAAGATGGCCGGATGCTCCTTGAGGCTCGGGAGATAGCGAGCACGCCAATCACCCGCCGACATGAACTTCCTACTCATGCTCAAACACGACCAGAGACACCGATCCGTCCAGAAAGCATGGGAAGGGCTGATCCAATGAGCTTACCACAACCCTCTGCTACTTCTAACATGACATATACCAGCACGACGCCCGGCACTGTCATATCAACTAAGAACGATGTCGAAGATTCTGCTGAAATGCAAGAAGCCGCCGAGCAGCTCAAAGCCTTAAGTCATGTTCGACATGTAAGCAGTGACAATGTCTCGGTCGCGCACGCGCAGCCAATTTTAGCAGATAATGCTGCACCCACTCGACATGAAGAGGCTTCGTCTCACGAAACAAATGAATCTGGTGCAGATGAGACTCCTTATAACCCCGAATATACGCCACCGTCGTCACGACCTAAACAACAACGCCGATCACTTCAGAAACAAGCACCAAAACAAGAAACCCGCTGCAATCACTGCAGCCACGCGCCATTCAAGGATTATTCGTCATTACGTAAGCATATTGCAGCCGCTCATACCCGTCCGTTCCCGTGCGCCTTTGCATTTGCTGGTTGCACAAGCACATTCGGATCCAAAAATGAATGGAAGAGACATATTGCGTCGCAACACCTGTGCCTCCAATATTACCGTTGTTCATCTTGCCCGCAGAGTACTGTTGAAGGCAAAGGGAATGAGTTCAATCGGAAGGATCTCTTTACACAACATCTCCGCCGCATGCATGCACCCTTCGCAATCAAGAAGGCCCTTGCCAAGGGCGATAGCAAGTTACAGGTGGACTGGGAGACTCACGTGAAGGAGATGCAACAGTCTTGTCTTGTGACACGTAGACAGCCTCCGCAGAGGTCGTCTTGTCCTAAGGCAGACTGTAACAGTCTTTTTGAAGGGCCTACTTCGTGGGATGAGTGGACCGAACATGTCGGCAGACACATGGAAAAGGGTGAGGCGGCACGGCTTGGTGTTGATCGGTTACTGGCAAAATGGGCTTTGGACGAAGGTATCATCGAGCGCAGGGACGACGGTGAATATCGACTCTGTACGGGGACAAATAACCCATCAGAAAGGGAATCTGGTGGCAACAATGTCGAATATCAGTCAGATGGAAACAAGCGAGATCGAGAGCGCGATCGGGATCGGGATCGGGATCAAGATAAGGACCATGATCGCGACCCGGAAAGAGACCGAAGCAGGGATCAAGATCAAGAAGATCGGACGATAATAGCAGCCAGTACAATGGTGGATAAAATGGACGTTGACGAATGACGCAAGTTTATTTCTAAGAAGCACAATACCTATCGCGAAACATCTGGAGGAGGAAAATCTCGAGGCAAAAAACGGTACCGGTCGGAAAGAGGGACGTGTGATCGCGAAAGGCTCAAAAATGCCAGCTTTTTAACGAATTTCCTTTCTGGTTCACCGAACGGTTGTATTCGAACTATATAAGATACGCGGCACGACCTTACCTGACGTTTTTTCTGTTGCTGATGTTGTTGTTGTCGTCGTTCTTCTCTTCTACTCTTATATTATCTTGCAGATTTTTCACCCCCGTCGAGCGCAACATCCGCGAAAAGCTATAGGAACGACTGTACGACTACATTATACCACATTTTTACGTTCGAGCATAGCTTTGGCTTTGTGTTTAGTTGTTTTTTTCAAACCTGTCCTTTTCGCGAAACGAAGCTGTGCTGAATCGGGAATCGAGCTGAACTGAACTCTTGTCTATCCTGGGTGGCCTTTTGTCTGATTCATAGAGAACGAACGGGATGGGAACGGGAGTGGGCGTTTGGGAATCGGTGCTGGGTAGGAGTATGGATGGGTACGGCTCGGGTTGGGGGTTAGGTACCTTATTTATATAGATCAATATGATCGGACTCGAGTTGTACAATCTTACATGTAGACGCTCATTCGGTGACTTTCTTCGTGTGATTTATTCATGGTCGTCGTTTATCTATTGATGCGAGATAGGATAGTCGTGATGTGATCAGTTTGCATGCGTTGCGACTATCCCCGCCCCTGAATCAAGCCATGGCTTGCTTTCTTATCTTTATTTTTGCTTTTCTCGTGGGTGGAAATTCGAGATTCGACACTCCTGGGTGTCCTTGTATCATCTCATTTCGGCGCCGATATCTTAGATCCCGGTTTTGTGGCGGACGAGGGGCAGACTGCTACAATGGGGGATACCTACCTGCATGTCTAACACTGGCTCTCAACACACTATTTGTATGCCTTCTATTTTTTATAGTCGTTGTCAAGTTTCTTTCCCTTCACTTTTAATGCCCAGGGTCATGACATATAGCCGGCATGTGAATCTCGAAGCCAATGGGAGTGATATAATCTTGTACCTTCGCATTTTTGGGCTTTTCAATTCCTAAGCCGTAATTTTCGGGGCACTGCTGCGTTCAAAGTACTGGCCAGGCGCTATAACACTGATTGTGTACATTGAGGCTTTCACCTTATGTAACCGAGATTTGTGCTTGGCTAGCATCTCTTGGAAACTAGAGGCCTGATCTAAGATGGACATCAAGTCGTCGTTATGTCATCGCCATCTTCTATCCCAGCTCTGGTGACTTTTTAAGAACCGGATGCCTCGGCGAAATCCGTCCTCTAACCCGCTGTCAATAAACCCTGCGGGGGTTCAGACCGAGCGCGATCCTCATTCCCCACAGCGTCCATTTTAGGGGGTAAAAGCAAACAACAGGCGAGCTAGCGACCTCGTTCTCGCGTTCGCATTGGCTGGATCCCTCCCCGAAAACAAACACGCTATAGAGCCTCTGCGGGGAAGCTCTCGTAGCTCGGTGCGGAGACGAGAAGCTCCTGGGGAGATATTTCTTCTTGCTTTTTTTTTCTGCTTACGTAGCGCGATCCTGCCCAAGTACCTCCCTAGCCCAGCTGCCAAGGAAGGCAAAAAGTCTTCTCCCTCAACCTTTGTTCGAAAGGTCCGTGGAAGCCCCGCGAAAAGGCCGCCCGCTGAAAAGCGAATAGAAGTTCGGCTCATTCCACCTAATTTTACTAGACGCTATCATGAGGACAAAGGAAAGGCCTAATTAACGAGTTAGTCCGTCTTGGAAGCTTAGGGCGACCGAAGGAGCGCCGATCCAAGTGCCTTGTCTGTTCGTTTGGCCCCGACAATAGCCCTGCGATTTAGACTGTAATTATAGTGGTTCAAAGGTTTTTTAACGCCTGTACTAACCAGCCTAAAACAACTGTCAAAATGACTTTTTTAGGCGGAGTCAGGGCGGAGAAGGGCGGAGTATAGTGGTAATGGCGGAGTTGAATTAGGTATGCTGGGGTATTATGCGGGGATCGAAGACACCTGCTGGAGGCAATCTATTTCACGATCCTGCGGCAAGGGTCCTATAACCTGGGGGTGACTTGGCTCGGTGAACACGTATAAGAGCCATGGAGCACCGCGCTATCCAGGTCGTGAACCGTTGAGTCGGGTTACGCATTTTCCACGTGGTAATCGTTGTCTCGCCACAGATCACTATATCGGCCTCCTACACGTGGGGGTGGTATCACAAGTTGGCTCAGGATGGCGGGTCTTGTTTTATTCCTGGCGACGGCGGTTTCGGCCGCTGCCGTTCTGAAAAGAGACTATTCGAGCGACGACCCTCTCACTTCATGCCCCGGCTACAAGGCTTCGAATGTTGTAAAGACGACGTCGGGACTAACGGCGGACTTGACTTTGGCTGGTGAGGCTTGTAATGTGTACGGTACCGACTTGAAGGACCTGACGCTAGAAGTATCCTACGACACTGGTATGTTAAACCATTGCGTAAGGTAATCTACGAGCGCAGCGCTGATATACATTCAGAGACGCGACTTCACGTCAAGATTCAAGATGCCGCCAACAGCGTTTATCAGATCCCCGAATCCGTCTTCGCTCGACCAGATACCCAGGACACCGAGGAAGCACAGTCGGCACTAAAATTCGACTATGTCGAGAGCCCATTTTCTTTCACTGTATCTCGCTCAGACTCTGGCGATATACTCTTCGACACTTCCGCTGCTAGCCTGGTCTTTGAATCGCAGTACTTACGCCTAAGGACGAAGTTGCCAGAGAATCCGAGTCTCTATGGTCTTGGCGAGCATTCGGATCCTTTTATGCTAAACACCACTGATTACATCAGGACATTCTGGTCTCAAGATGCCTACAGCGTTCCCGAAGGTGCTAATTTGTACGGAAACCACCCGGTGTATTATGAACACCGTGACTCCGGCACGCATGGTGTCTTTTTCTTGAACTCGAACGGTATGGACATTATGATCAACAACACGGCCGAGTCCGGGCAATACCTCGAGTATAACACGCTCGGTGGTGTACTGGATTTCTATTTCGTGTCTGGTCCGAGCCCAATCGAAGTCGCGCAACAATACTCCGAAATTGTCGGCACGCCCGCGATGATGCCTTATTGGGGATTCGGGTACCACAATTGCCGATATGGTTACCAAGATGTCTTCGACATAGCTGAGGTAGTTTACAACTATAGCCAGGCAGGCATTCCGCTAGAGACGATGTGGACCGACATTGACTACATGTACCGTCGAAGAGTAAGTCTCTTCCGTGTTTCACAATCTTCCGTAAGCTAATGGTTATTAGGTGTTCTCTCTAGACCCTGACAGATTCCCCTTGCACAAGATGCGCGAGTTCGTCGACTACTTGCACGCGCATGACCAGCATTACGTCGTTATGGTGGACCCAGCCGTGGCCTATCAAGACTTCCCAGCTTCCTTCCAGCGAGGAGTTGACGACAACATTTTCTTGCTCCGTGAAAATGGCTCAGTGTGGAAGGGTGTCGTTTGGCCTGGTGTTACCGCATTCCCTGATTGGTTCTCGGCGAATATCAGCAAGTATTGGAACAACGAGTTTTCCCTCTTCTTCTCTCCCGAGGACGGTGTTGATATCGATGCTCTTTGGATCGATATGAACGAGCCCTCCAATTTCCCGTGCTATTTCCCCTGTGATAACCCAGAAGCCTCTGCTGTTGGTTACCCCCCAGAGCCCCCACCAGTAAGAGCCAACCCTCGACCTCTGCCGGGGTTCTCGTGTGATTTTCAACCCGAGGGTACCGATTGTGCGAAAACTGAAGTAAAGTCCCTTGCGATCCGCGACAGCATGCCCCCGGCATACTTCAAAAATCTCGTTATTCCACCACGCCAGATTGAGGGTCAACAAAAAGGACTTCCTGGCCGAGATCTGCTATTCCCCAAGTACGCGATCCACAACAAGGCCGCGAATGAGGACAGTTGGAACGCAGCTGAGGGTGGCATTTCGAACAAGACAGTGAACACCGATGTGATTCATCAGAACGGCCTCACCATGTACGATACGCATAACATGTACGGTTCGATGATGTCTATCGCATCGCACGAAGCTATGCTCCAAAGACGACCAACCGTGCGCCCCATGATCATTACGCGCTCAACGTTTGCCGGTGCCGGTACCAAGGTAGGCCACTGGTTGGGTGACAACTTATCCACATGGCACCATTATAGACTCGCAATCCGAAGTATGATGGCCTTCGCTTCCGTGTACCAAATTCCAATGGTTGGTGCAGACACGTGCGGCTTCGACAACAACTCGACAGAACAGCTCTGTGCGAGATGGGCCGCCCTCGGAGCGTTTTCGCCATTTTATCGTAACCACAACAGTCTCAACATGATCCCCCAGGAATTCTACCGCTGGAACGCGACAACAGTTTCTGCGCGCAAGTTCATCGATATCCGCTACCGCCTCCTCGACTACATGTATACGGCCTTACAGGGTCAAACCGTCGACGGTACGCCTATGGTATACCCGCTCTTTTATCTATACCCGGAGGACAAGAACACCTACCCCTTGGACCTGCAATACTTCCTCGGCCCAGCACTACTTGTCGCGCCCGTTACCGAAGAGAACAGCACAAGTGTCGATATATACCTACCTGACGACATTTTCTACGACTGGTATACTCATGAGAAGGTTGTTGGTGAAGGCAAGACTATCACGGTCGAGAACCAGGAGTGGACGGATCTGCCCCTATACCTGCGGGGTGGGGTCATCGTGCCAACGCGTGCCGAATCGGCTAATACGACTACGGAAGTGCGCACCAAGCCCTTCGAGATCCTGGTGCCCGTAGGTAAGGATGGAAAAGCAAGCGGCCGGCTATACTTGGACGACGGTGTGAGCATCGAACAGGCCGGGATCAGCGATATCCTCTTCGAGTACGCCGACGGTGTGCTCAAGATCAGCGGTACATTTGGCTACAAGGCGGACGAGTTAAGAGTCAGCAAGGTTACGTTCTTGGGTGCTGGATGCAGCAAGCGCGATGCCAAGGATGTGGTCACCGTAGAGGTTAACAAGCCGCTTACGGAAGCGTTCACTGTTGAGGCGTAAGCATAGGCGCGCAAAAAGGGGTGTAGATTATTGGGTAATGAGAAATGTGGAACTGCATGATGTTAGCCATGTGCATATTATATATATTCATAATGTATATACTTAGAATAAAACTGTTCAAAATACTACCGTATCTCAATCTTCAGTTTATGTGTCTCGTCCTCTATTGGAAGAAGACACCGCATGTAGAGAGGTGATTGCAGCTAGACCCGATGATAAAGCATTATTAAAGGGCAATTGCGTATAATCGTCCTCTTTGATTGAAATATGTTTCAGTACACACAGGTCTCATTACTGCAGTATAGAAACTACCGGTTTCTGTTTGAGGTGCCAAGAATACGACGTCGAGTATCTGGCCTGGAGGATACGCGTACATCAGATATGAGATGCTCTACCCGACGGAGATCTCTCGCTCGCCGAAATCGGTGTTAGGTAATAGAGACCCTTATTTCGGTTCTCCATTCTGAAATGCGTCTTCTATACCGATTGACTCCCCGTGGGGTTGTGTCTGATATACCTGGGGAAGTCTGATTTTCGTCACCGAGGCAAGGTACCTAACGTATGGAGGTCTCATCTAGATCGTCAATACCGAAGAAGCTTATGGATACTGGCATGATTATTAGTCAATATTTCTAATTGGGCTATAGTATGATTTATTGGGAGAAGTGGAATGATATATTGCTTATGTACCTATATGGCTATCGTCGAAAACTCGGTTCAAAGGTAGGTGTAGGTCAATTCTAGCTATAGAATTGACGAGAGGAATTGAAGACAAAAACGCGCAATTGCGATTGCAAATCAAAAGTTCCAGTTGAGTGGTAAATTGATAGACTATATTTAAACTTTAATCCGTGGACCGAAGCTCAAACATGAGGCATTCGATAAAAGAAGGAACGACCTTACTGTCTAAGAAGGTGCAACGGGTCTGTTCGACACTTGGGTCATTAGACCATCTCGGCACCTCCCCTTCTAAAACTTTCTCGCTCAACCTTCACCGATCCATGAATTCTCATCTTCTCAGTAAAGCCGAAAGAAAGATTACACCAGTCCAAGCGGTGGGTATGATTGGTTCAAGGGTGCTCCGTGTTGCCATGTGCCATTGACAAACAATTTTCGACGGATGCCGTCTGCAACCATCCAGCACTCAAAAGTGTTGAACCCTCATTTAAAAAGCACCAAACAATCTTCAGGGCTGTACAACCCTCGAGGTTTGATGTACAGAATTTTCGACATTCTTTCCTTGTCTCATTTTTTTATTTTCCCCACGGTAAATTTTTTTTTTTTCGTTTTGAAGATTGGAATATTTGTTCTTCCTTCCTCATACCGGACCACCACCTTACCGGGTACCTGCAAGAAAACTATCAAACCTAACCCATCGCACTGTACCGCGATTTGGGTACGGATAATTCGTCATCATGAGGCATGATAAACAGCCTGATGATAATGAGGTTGATATTTCGAATGGCACCTGCTACTACGCCGCCAACACGCAAGCCAAAAGCGATTACATTCCTTGCGGTAACGTCGACATCGGCGCCAATTGGGCCTGCTGTGTCGCAGGAGATATCTGTTTAGGTAGCTCAGCATGCTACCATCTTCGCTGTTAGTACACTTATTTGATGAATTACCTGCTTAACCACTAGCAAGGATTTCAATTCTTATAGCAATGCTGACGAGACGTGACTACCAGTTGATGTCACATATCTAGCCGGTTGCACCGACCCTGACTACAGGGATAATACATGTCCTCCTAAGGGTAAATTCGCGAAGCAGCAGTGGGTAGGCTTAGAGAACTGCAAGTACGACACAGACGTCTGGGCTGGATGTGCGGAGATAGGTGACGTGCCAGGTTCTAAACCTCCGGCAATGTGCATCTGTTCCAAGGAAGTTGAGGTCTTGACAGACAAACCGGTGCTCGACAATGTCGCCCAACTCCCTACGAGCTTAGGTGGAACTATTTCGTGGTATGATGGGATGTCACCATCGGCCTTGACTCTGTTTCCTACCCATACGCTTCCATCGATAATCGTGACTTCGACATCGAGTCATCCGTCTGCCACAGCAAACCCGATCAGCGACCCGATCAGCGACCCAAACGCGATACATCCCTCGACGATTGTTTGGAACCCCTCACAATCAACGAGTTCTGTGGTCCAAGTAACCACAACGCCATCCACCGTCACCCCCTCCTCCAACCAGCCCGACCTCTCTGCAAGCACTCCTACTGGTACAAATTTGTCTACGGCAGCGCAAGCTGGTATCGGTATCGGCGCGGGGGTCGGAGCTATCCTCCTCGGAGGTTTAGTATATCTCGTGTTCTTCCTGCGTAAGCGTCAGGATCTTCTTCGAGGTAACGCCGGGCAATTCGATCTGCCTTGCGACCCGACGGACCCGATCGATCCGACCGATCCTACGAGCCCCACACCCACGGAGCTAGCTGCCAACGAGCTCAAGAGAGCGAGCGAGCTTCCGGGCTCGCCTGTGGTTTCAGAACTCGCGTCGCCCACGTCGCCTACGGCACCTCAGCGAGCATTCCGCGCGTATAACCCTCTTCTGCACGGTAATTACGCCCAGCAGCCTCAGACTAGAATCGACGAGAAGACGCTGGGTAACGAAGGCAGCGCGCCTGCAAGTCCGTTAAGCCCTGTCGACGAGAAAGGTAGCCTCGGGTTTCCGGAGGATGAGAGGGATGCCAAAAAGAGCCCAACGACTACCGGACCGATTTACGAGCTTCCGGGTTAAGAGGTGGATTGGATCTGTCTATCGTTACGGACATGGTCAATCGGGCGGATGTATTAAAATCGAGGTCGATAAACGGCGCTACTCGGTCGGCATTCAAGGGTTCTTCGTCTTTTCATCGCAAATGATTCCCTTCTCCGTTTGTTTGTTTGTTTGCTTGCTTGCTTACTTGTCCTTCATCTTTGGTGAGGAGGCGTTTTCCCCAAACCCAGTACCGAAGATTAGTCAGCCGAGCATATTCGGGAATAACGCGACTGATTGGCTATCACAAAATCTGACGCAGTCTAGATGCATAGCCGCTGTAGCTGAATAAAAATGAATTGACTGAAGCTTCTTGTCCCTTACATCCTGCCAGTTGAGATTATACCATATAATCTACCCTGTCTCCCCCCTCATCTCCGTCTTACTTGCCTCATTATCTTTCAAGGTTAATTCTATGCTTGTAACACGTGACTGAATCCTTCTTCTAGGGAACAGGGTGAAGTGAGTAAATTTATTTCCATGGTTGTGAAGATTATTGTTGTTATTGTGTTCGTATCGAGCGCTCTGTACTTCTCTACCAAGTGTTGCGTCTTGTTCACGAACTAACCGCGAATATGCAGTTTATACCATTACTAAGCTTCTTCTCCATCTTTGTACACCATATCTGTACGACTATGGCAGATGGTACACCAGTAAAGTCCCCTACTCCCTACCAGCGGGAAATAATCTACGTGGGCGGGAACTATGTGACCGATGCCCAGGGCAACCATTCGCTCCAGGGACAGATGTACGTTGAAAAACTCGTCCCTCAGGTAGACGAAAGTTTGAGAAAGCCTTATCCTGTTATATTCATTCATGGCGCGACGAGATCTGGTGAGGTGAGTATCCTGTAGCCCGTTAATCGTGTCTATTCGACTCTGTGATTGACAATTTCTCTGTAACCAGGACTGGATCACCAAGCCCGACGGACAGCCCGGCTGGGCCTCATTTTTCCTAGCGCAGGGTTTCGAGTGCTATCTCGTTGACCAACCTTATCGGGGTCGGAGTGCAGTACGTGATGCCAAGCTAGAACTTCCAAATCGCGTGTAATAAAAAAAACTTACCTAAAACTGACTCCTATCATGAAAAGTGGTTCCCGGGGAACGGCCCCATGACCGCGTACACAGCCGAATCCATCCAAACCCTCTTCACAGCCACGCAAATCTACGGGACCTGGCCGCAGGCCGTAGAGCACACGCAGTGGCCCGGCAACGGCACGATGGGCGACCCCGTCTTCGACCAGTTCTATCGCTCCGCGCTGCAGATCCTCGATGATCCCGCATGGCAAGAAGCCGCGTCGCAGGCCGCGTGCGCGGCGCTCCTCGACCTAATCGGCAAGCCCGTTGTCTTAATCGGGCACTCGGCGGGCGGTTCGGTGCCTTGGCTCGTAGCGGATGTGCGCCCGAAGCTGGTGCAGATGATCATCGCGCTGGAGCCGACCGGGCCGACGTTCTCCAAGCCCGCGGTTATGTCTGGACCTGGCGCGCAGTACGGCATCACGAACGCGCCGATTACTTACGATCCGCCGGTGACGGACCCTCAGACGGATTTCGTGAAGGTCAATGTGACGGCGCCGGAGGCTGATTATATCAATTGCACGCTTCAGGCTAATACGCCACCACCGAGGCAGCTTATCAATTTGAAGGATATGAGGGTGTTAGTCGTCACGTCGGCGACGTCGTACCATATTCAGTATGATTGGGCCACCGTGGATTATCTGCGACAGGCCGGTGTGAAGAACACGGAGTACGTGAGGCTTAATGAAAAGGGTATATACGGCAATGGACATATGATGATGATGGAGAAAAATAGCGATGAGATAGCGGCGGTGTTGGTGGAGTGGATCAATGGCGCGAGCGATTAAACGGAGCCTAAAACCAAAACTGCAGCTCTAAGACATGACCCACCACACACCGTCCCCACATTCGATTACTTTCAAGTATAACTAAGAATTATTAAAAGGAGGATGTTGTATCTAGGATATGTTAATAACGGTCATTTTCATTGATAGTACGATAGTTAATTTCGAATATATGTTTTAATTACACAGCGACGTTGAGAAGCGTTCTATTATCTGAGGTGATTGGAGCTGACGTGTCCGACAAGTCTTCTGTACTACAGTAGGACTCGGCCCTGAAGAAAAGGGCGTTGAGGTTAGAGCTCAATGATGGTCCCGTGATACATGATCTGACGCCAAGGGAATACTACCTGAGGTCCTAGACTAGCTGGTAACATGGTCCGACTTGAACATAATTCCCTTCGATGCGACGGAATTGTGCGGATCCGTTATAGAAACTAAATCTGAGCTAAAATATTATGTAGGGCCGTACACAAATGATTCAATTCTCTTGCGTTCGAGTAGGTATGAATACGAAATTGAGGAAGGCGTGTTCTGGATATTTTATCCCAGACTCATGCTCATGGGTATCCTTCCTAGATTTAGATAAAACCTCCCTGACTTTGTTGAGATAACCGTGCCGAGCTAGCCTTACTATCCGACCGTGTTTGGTTAAACAGCTGTGCGTGGTATTCGATCGAAGATAGTTTGTCATTATATGCGATACTCAAACTCGGTCGTCTAGATTGACTGAAATAGACTTTGCGTATAGAGGATATCAAATCTCTCGTGACTGGCGGGGGTTCTGGCGTTTTTTTCTTTAGAGAATCCACGGCAGGCTTGCTCAAAGGAGACACAGAGTCTCCATAGCTAGATGTTTGACATGAAGCGATCTTCATGAACGAGCTCCACGTTGTGCTTTTAGGAAAGCTGTGGAAAAAGACTAACGTTGCTGGAATGCAACTACAAGCAATGCCAACATTAATCTCGGCCGCCCTAAAGAAGAGATAGTGTCAGTTCAATTTTTATACTCCCAACGAGAACATGACTAATACAGTGCTTACATGAACGCATACGTTAATGAAGCTGTCCAAGTAAGGTCGTGAGACCGGAGCAGTTGAAAGCGGTAAACTGTAGCGAGTATAGAGAAGGCGCAAGAACTTAAAGATCATTAGCAGAAGGACATTAGCTCTAAGGGATGATATGACGAACATAAATCCTGTAAGAAACATACAACATACTCCAATTTTCCGCCTCAGTGGAAGTCTAAGGTTCATAGTTAAGATCACAGGAATTATGAGTAGATAGAAGTCTGAAACGACACTGAATACGCTCATCATAGCCCAAATTGGCCTCTGTCGTACTGAGCAGCTGTCGTCGGGGTCAAAATGCGAAGAATCCAATGCCGATATATCAGGCTGGCTGAAGAATTTGCCACAGATAACTGCATCTGTGACGAAGCAAATTGTGTAGAATAGCGTGATTATCACAAGTGAAGCCCATATCAAAATCCTCGCGGTTCTCACAGGTTCAATGATACGGAGATAGAGAGATAAAAGAGCAGATTTTAGGAAGATAGCAGACACTCCATAAAATATAAGTGTCAAGAGGGAGTCCTGGATATGCAAATTAGCGGGTCAATTTTCATAACTGGAATAATATAAATATACCTTTAGGATCAAGGGAAGGTTAAGTTTTGACGACGGCACATCCCATTGATGATGGCCTAACACACTATCAAGAGCTGCTACGATTAGCTCCTGCCATTTGGAGATAGAGCTTTTACCCATTATCACTAACCTTTGAACAAGATAGCACAATAGGAAGTGATTGTTGCCTTGCGAGGTATAGTTAGCCCACTATACGTGTGATAGATATAAGGGCGGATTTAACTCACAGCTGAAAGCAAGCAAAGATCTGAGCTAGGTACCGCAATTAGCATCGTTTCTTCGCGACTGGAAAGACAAAACTTGCAGTCATCTACCCCAAAGCTGCGACTCAGCCGTAATCGAGTATAAATGCGTAATAATAGGAGGCAACACATTATGGCAAAAGTCACAGCAGTAATCGCTTTCGACACTGGCGCTATGGATAGCGGGTCGACGAAATTAGGTGTGACTCCAGGCGGAGGCGGAAAATCTGACGTTAGGTTGGAATCTTGAGTAGTAGGCATTTTTACTTGGTATATGCTCCTGGTGCGAACCTATGAAGTCGTCGTTCCCGAAAGAAAAACCAATCCAAAGAGTCCTTTTAAGGAGTTTGAGGGTTGGGGATGACGTTATGGTGAGTCTTGTCAGATCAATACCCTGGATTTCCTGTCTGCCTTCATGTTACACGATCCGGTTACCGAATATGCAGGACATTCCCTTAACAGCCCTACGTCGATTACCCGAAACTTTCAGGGAATATTACACGATCCCTTAAGGCATTCGAGGGAATAAATCTGAAGGCGGAATTTCCACTCCGATTCCTAGTATCCGCCAGCATAAATAACAATGGCATGATTGACTAGGTAATTTTCCGATGGAGTTCAATCGCATGGATCCCTAATCACACTCGCAATGGGAGCCTATTGTGCGTGTAATTGCAAGTCCCTAATTCAGATACATTGACGTGGCGATGACAATATTGACATCTGGTCCAGGGTCACGCTATGAGAAACAACAAGTGAGAAGATGAATACCTCCTGGGAGGCGGGTAGGGAAAAAAGCAAGTCGTGTCTCGTTGTATGACAGTAATCACGTGAGAATTATTGATATATGCCATCTTAGTAATTCCCGCTGAGTCATCGAGATTTGGGAAATCTAGCGCACAGACACAAATGGTTGCTCTTTCCGATCTAGTAATCTCCTCCAACTCGTTAAAATCGGCATTTGCTGTAAGGGGTAATTTCCTCTAGGCGTTCGGCGACCTAGGCTGCCAGCACTTAGGGTAAACCCGCACTGCCTACGTCATTTCCACTTCGTACATTCAAGGAGAAAAGTACCGGGAAGGCCAAAGCATTGAGGGATTTCGGTATCTAGGTAACTCCTCACCTACCTAGTACCTTTTCCATCAAGAACTGGGACATCATTCAGACAAGCATCATTCAACGGTAATTCTCACCGTGACATCTACAAATATTTCAAATATTTAGAAAGATGCAGCTTGGTTTGGTGGGAATTTACATGAATCCGTATGCTATCTGAACCCTCTGTAAGTAGGTACCTATCGGATGGTTTTACGGTTTATCTAAGATACCTACTTTGACCTATAGCTCGTTACCAAGGAAATTAACTGGTTACAGAATTACCGGTGTATTATGGTGGAAACCAAAATTGTTTATACAGCTTCATAAGGTATCTCACTGATATATGCCTAGAATTACCTATCACGCATCTTAGTTAACTAATGTATTTAAATAAGGGGGTAGCTGACTGATAGGACTTTGCCAGTATAGCTGAAACAGCCACACCGAGTTTACCAAATGCGGGATTCTCCATACTTACCTAGGTAGGTATTTCGGATTACCCGACTATGATAAGGGGTTAACAGGGCTTAGAGTATATCAATTTCAATTAATAATTCTCAGCCGCTTCAGGGTCCTCAGTCTTCTCCCTTCTTTGGAGTGAGAATCTAAGAGCCTAAGTACCTAGAGGTACAATATACATGCCAGGCGCCCAACGCCTCCGTATTCTACTATCGTTGTTTGTGTAACGATCTAGCATCTGACTAACATTTCCTAATAATATCTGGTGATAGCCGTGATGGCCTCTTTGCATGATTCCTACCTAACCTATATGCGGCCATCCTACCGACAGTATCTTGATATCCAATCCTCGTGTGACACCAAGATTCTAGGCTAGGTAGGTACCTACTAGCAAACAGGTATGTTATGTTACATTTTCCTAATTAAGTATGACATCAAAGCGACCTTCATATTTTTGATCTCAAATTATTTTCTGTTTAAGGCAATACCCTGTTGCTTCCCGAGGTCAGCATGCCTACAATGGCTTATAAATAAGATAGACGGTATATTCTCGTCGCGTATTTTTTACTATCGATCCAAAAATCGTATCAAGTATTTAGTTTTAAGGAAATTTTCTGATACCTAATCTTTCATCATCCCTGAGACTTCTCCTCTAAAGTCAGTGTGTTCTATTATTATAACGAGATAAATCAATACTCCGATGACTGAAACATCGAATCCTGCCATCACGGCCGACCATGGGTCCGAGAGGCGTTTCGTTCGAATTCCGGATCTATTCTCTTCTATAATGGCCTCAAGGCCAGCAGTAAATCCAAACTATTTCAAAGTTAAAGCCGAAGGTGACAGATAGATTTCAAGGTATGTAGCTATGTTCGGATTGACTCAGAAAAAGTCGGCGGAATCTATGGGTTTGCGGTTAATACTCTTCCAGGATTATGAACTGGGACGAAGAAACATACGCGAAGTACATAAAGGCAGATTTTTGTTATCTATCCTCGATGTGGGCTCCAGATGCCGAAGAAGATGCGTTGAGATTCATGCTTGATCTTAATTATTGGGTATGTTTCCCCACATATGGGTTGGCACCATAATCTTCATTAAAATTCGTTGACGAATCGCCTCAGGTATTCCTTTTTGATGATCGTAGGTGAAATGATTGAAATCGATTTGTGACTCGCTAACCTCACTATCATTTCAGAGTTTGATGAAGGTCACTTGAAGGATGATCCTGTCGCAGCACAGGAAGAGTTGGACCAAACCATGGCCATTATGGAAGATGATGTCCCACTGATAACCCCAGAAGAAAACCCAATACGCTATGTTTTCCAGACTTACTGGCTGAGGCAAAAGCAGAGGGCGTCTCCAGGTATGTCTTGGCCGAATCAATCTCACCATAGCTTGTACTTACACTAGATGCAGAATCGCAACAGCGATATAGAGATTCACACAGAATATACTTCGGTCAGCTCCTAGTGCAAGTCCAACAAGTGGCTAGAGGAGAGGTCCTCAGTCGTGACGTTGGGACGTATCTGGAAGTTCGTAGGGGAACTATTGGAGCCTATTCTACTATTGTAGCAGCGATGGATGCCGAGAGATGTCAGCCTCCAGATCATGTCTTTTCCCATAACTCCTTACAAGAGTGTATGTGTATATCAACAGATCTTACAATTTTGTAGGTGCCAAATGTCTTTAAAACTGTATCACTACTAACCCAAGGCCGAGGGTGAATGGCTTGTTGTCATATCGGAAGGACATAGTATGTTACTTAGGGCAAATAATATTTTGCTTGGCAGACTAATATTTTGACTAGGAGCTGGGCGTCGAACACAATTTAATCACACTTCTGATGGAAAGGGGCTTGCCCATCCAGCAAGCTGTAAATGAAATCGGTACCATGATTAGAAATTGCTACAAACAATGGTATATTAATCTTGCGGAACTGCCATGTTACGGAGAGAAAATCGACAGTCAAGTACTCATGTTCGTCGAGACCTGCCGTCGCATCCCCCTTGGAAATCTACACTGGAGGTAAGCGTACTCTACTAAATAGGTTTCGAAAAAAACATGTACTAAGGTATGGGACAGCTTCAAGACAGGTCGATATCTAGGGCCAGAGGGCCAGGATGTTCGTGATACGCGGATAATGTATCTCTCACGTTGAAGAAGCCCGTAGAGTTATAAACATTCAGAATGATAGATACCTAATTAAAGCGCAGTGCTGCAGGCACGAGGAGGCGCCACAAGCTAGTGCTAGTATATGTACCTCCAGGGCTACTGTTTGGAGTTTTTTCCCACTGGCTTAGTTGCCCCCTAAGGGGATAGCCGCTGTAGTTCAGCGCTATTTCAGGGGTCAAATCCATCCATGACGCTAAAGAGCCCTAGCCCTGGAGCCCTACTGAAACCCTAGAACTAGAGCACTAATGAGGCAGCGAGCTTACCGCTTGGTGCAACCTTCGCCGTCAAATTGCGGGGAACCTTGAAACCCCTAAAACCTCCAGGGCTGCTGTGACCAAGCGTTAAGGCGCCTAAACTACTAAATAGTTGTCCACTAGAATATAGCAGCTACATTCACTAGATGATGGTAGGTAAATCGCTAATAGGCCTAGAACAAATACAACGTTCACTTTCACGTATAACTGCAGCGGAAGGTCTGTCTGATCTTTCAAACCGGTGTCATTAAAGTTAGATGGAATGCTGAGAGAGATCTAAAGAATTCGATAGTTTATCGTACTATATAGGTATATTATAGGTATCCATGTTTTCAGAAAGTTTGCGAGTAGTAAAGGCTACTAGATTCTCTGACATTCTCAAGGAAAACCACATTGCGTAAATCCTCCTGAATTCTCCTGAGGTCAATCTCAAGATCCTTCATTTCGTAATGCTTCATTTCATCAATCCACCTAGATATATAGCCGTTGAGAGCCTGGGATTTGAGCTTTAGGAGAAGCTTCATAATCATTTGTAGCTCAAATGAATCTGTGATTTCGAAAGTGCCAATTCTGGCAATCCAAATGTCCTGATTCTTCTGGAGATTGAGGGAGACAGTGGTTTGAATCCCTGGTAGATGGTGCGTTGACTTCAGAAATATACCAAGAGGATACCCGTTAATGTGACCAACTCCCCCTGTTACATCTGACGCAAGATTTCTAAGTAACCTTGCCAATTGCTCGATGACAAGAAAGGTGAGAAGAGCCAAGTCTCGTGACATTTTACAGACTGGTGGGCAGTTCTCTACAATATGTAGCTGTGCCATTGATTTCTCAAAAATATTCAAGAAATCTTCGCCTTTAGCAGAGTTGAATGCGGGGCTTTCGACCTCTACTGCGCCATCTATTTTCGATCCTTCTCCCCAAGGCCAACTTCGAAGAATTGCCAAACAAGATGACATTGACTGTAGGCAAGTACACTGATAGACAAAACCACGAGCATCGTAGATCCAGTCTTGAGGGTCCCAAGATTCCGACGCCATGAGTTCATGTTCTTCCATACCATATCTTTCAGCTTCAATATTATTCAACCCTGAGAATTGAAACGTGAGAGCCTCGTAAGCCTCTCTTACACCTGGTGATGATAGTTCCGGCTGTAATGGGGAAAGGTCAAAATCGTTTAGAGATTCTATTATCTGCAAATTTTGCGCCGAGACCGTTTGCGGTAGCTGAGCCGGTTCTGTTAGCGCAGAAGTACTATGAACTTGACGCCACTGTTCGAAGTCAAGTTCGTAAGGGTCGTCTGTCACGAACTGCGTTCCATTACTGCTTGATTGCGAAGAAGAGTCAGGCATCTCTAAAGGATGATTACCTGAGTCTTGTTGCTCGGGAGAAGTATTTCTAGTCGAAGCTGCACTTGGGCATTTACTGAGATTAGGACGTTGGTTCTGGCTGCTGATATATAAACAAGACTTCGAAAGGCGCTTGCAACGGTCACAAGCTTTACCGTATAATCTGCCACTACACCTCAGCTTAGAGATGCGACATTCTTGGCAGGCTGCGCCTCTTCCATATTTTCCTCGCTTGGCTCTAAACTCTGTGGTAGGGCATTTTGCTCCTTTGTTGAAACTAATAATACCGTACATTATGTCGAAGTTTGGGGTTTTGTTTTTCTCGCATTCCTTCCTAGTAAATAGATAGCACTAAATACTCGAAGGGGTATTGTCGGTATCTTATGAAGAGATTTAGTATATCTAAGCCGTAAGCCATCGGTGACATACCACCTACCTACCCAATCTTGTTTTATGACAGTTCTTGCATCTCACCTAGCACCTATTCTGCTATGAACGGAAGCCACCAGGTGCTTTCATTTACTTCCGATAGACGCAGACATTGCATAGACATCTACGCTTACCTGCACACAAGCTGACAGCGTGGTGAATCCAAACTCAAGTTGAACAACTGTGTTCAACTCCTGCATTCTGTCAGCTGTATATACGATTCCAGAAGCGCAGATCGATGGTAGGCGCCTCATTCTAAGGTCAATTATCGAAGATCATGAGGTATTGGAAGAATTGACCTCGGCATTTAGAGCAACTGTCAAGGCTAGGTTTAATCCCATCTGTACTATCCTCAATGCAAGCAGCAAACGCTTTATAACAACTCAGTCTTGACGACTTAGAGGTCAGCTCTGATGACTTATCTTATCCAAATGTCTAGGACTTTGACGGCCCTTGGTCCGAGATGCCCCAAATTCCGCCATGCGGGGCATATCTCAACGAAGCAGCTTTCAGTATCCAATCTGGCAAGAAGTATTCTACGGGGCTAACTATCGGCGACTGAAGGCCATTAAGGACGATTATGGCCCCGAAGTTCTATTCTATGCGATCACAGCCGTTAGTAGTGAGCTGTGGGTGTTGAAATCGGATGGGTGGTCGGCTTAGTCGAGCATGAAGATACGCATTCGGCTTTGAGGTCTTGCGCAATGTCTCTATCTACCTTTCGGATGAAAAGATTATCGATTTTTCAGTCTCCGGAGAGTTTGTTTTAGCAAGGTGACCTCAATTCATGCAGGGACCTTACTATTTGCTCGGAAATTGTTTGAGTCTAGATTTGGTAATCTCGATCTAAAAAGAAACAGAGGTAAAGGCAAAGATATTCCGCCTCCCGGTAAATTGTTTTTACAGGGCTCCAGCTATCGCTTTTGCTGTATTGACACCGTATTTCCGCCATTAAGTTCCCTATAAATATAGGGGATTTAGAAGATGCTTAGTGTATCCATGGATGGATCTTCCTAAGACCCCACCTTGTCGAACAGCGGTTTAACGATAGCTCAGCAACGGCTCGGCAATGGTTAAAATAAAGCTCTGTATTAATGTAATGAAATCTAACTTCAATTGAAGCTCTTTTGATACTCAATTGAGTGATATACATAGATTACATTATTAACCCACAGCTATATAATCGAAATTAACAGCCGTTGCCGAGCCGTTGTTGTGCTGTCGTTGAACAGTTGTCGAATAAAGCGGGATCGGAATTTTGCTTGGTTCATATTGGATGAATTCATCACTACGGGATACAACCTAGGATCGGTGTAATCAAGCACTAAACCTCCTCTAGGGCCACATTTATAACGCTAATCAACGCCAAGTACGCTACACTTACAGGCGGCTGAAGTGGCTTCCAAGGATTACAGCTAAAAAATACAGATGATTTCCATGTTGGAAGATAGCGGATCTTACATACAACTAAGGTACACCGCTACAACCACAGCGCTAAACACTGCTGTGTCAGCTGTATTTGCAGGGGGTTTAGGGCGCTAAGGTTGTTACAGACCAATAATGATTCCGGGGTGCGATATAATGAGTACATAGAAGGAATTTAAATTATTCAAATTGGCTCCAATATTGCATTGGAAACATATAAAATATCGCAATACATACTAGCTATTTCTGCAAGTCTTGGACCCGTATTGCAACACTCACCAAGGAAGCTTTTCATTCTTCAGGTTGAAGAATTCACCAGAAGTTTCATCAAGAGTCGCTCTATCAATCTACACTAGGTGGTCAGCAGAGTAGGGGATGTGAGGCTCATGAAACTAACCAATCTCATCATACCCTCCACGCTCTCTTCGATGGTATACGTAGCTTTCTCCAAGCCCCATTTCTTTGCGATCCAGTTCCCTGGTTCTGTTTGGACTAGTCTTGATAGGGTTCAGTTGGGAATATAGCTAATTGATCTGAGGTCACCTCTTACCCTGGTGTGAGCGCCACGGCAATGAGCCATTCATTCGTGAAATGGATTGCACTGCTCATAAGACCAATCAGAATGATAAAGCATGAGATGTTTGAGGCGCAAGATTCGATCTAAAATCGAAAAGTAAGACAGGATATGTTTCAAGATAAGTGCTTACCGAGTAAGCCAATTTAAAGCAGCCTTAGCTGCAGCGTAGGAAGTGCCGTCCCAAGATCGGATTTTTCCCATGAGAGTAATAGAACCGCCTCCTGTCGAGATAGACACCCATTTCGGCGCCGAAGCCTTCTGCAGCAGTGGACGGCACGCTTGGAATAGCATGAGAGGGCCTATGGCATTGACCTGATACGTGGTCGTCATCTCCTCTGCAGTGACCATATCGAGTGGAGTGGTTGGAAGTGGGCTCCCGCCTGCATTAGAGATAACAATGTCTATGTGATCAATTCCCTCAGATCTCACTACCTGTAAAGCTTGTTGTGCGTCGGTCGGGGAGGTATTTTCGATCTTAACCAACAGTAGCCTAGACCCATCAGCCGCGGAGAAACCCTTCAATTCCTCCACGCCTGGGGCGGATGCGGCACTTTCACGAATACTGCCAATGACGATATGTTGCGGCCTCGAAAGATACGCTTTGGCAAAGCCGTTCCCTATACCTGGAAGGGTAATGCTAAATATTAATGATAGGCAACGACAAAGAATAGACCTTAATTATACTAGAGTTGGGGGAGATGACGAGGTAGTACACGTACCGCGACTCACACCACTGATAAAAACCACAGTTGCCATGATAGAAGCTTTGAGAGATTGAGAAATGAAAATGGCAAGAAAAAGCGTCGAGAACGGTCAACGAAGTACTTGATTTTGAAAGCTGAACGTCCAATTACCTAGCATTAAAAGAAGTGCTCAAGAATAAGGCTAAAGAAGCTAGGCCCTTGCATCCCAACATCCCTTTTTACAGGGCCAACAAAGAAAGCAAAAATGCCCGCTGCGAGATTCGTACCATGCCTCTAACTACATTTCATTACGGACTGTTATTCGATCCTCCTCAAGTCGGGGAAAGGCTCGCTTCAGCAGTCATTCGCCCCCTGTCTTAGCTCGCGCCGTTTGTTCTCGCGCCATTGCAAGCATACCTGAAGAGTTTTAAAAATCACAATCAAAAAGCGTGGTCCGCTGACACATCGACGATGGCATCTCTGACCAGGCTTAGATCCTTCATAACACAATTCTGGCCGCACGGCCCTACGTTCACGGAAGCCGATGTTCCTATGGGTTCTCAGGCTGGCCGAGTCTTTATAGTGACCGGAGGTAATGCGGGCATAGGCTATGAGTTGTGTCAAATCCTGTTCGGTACCGGCGCGACTGTGTACATGGCTACTCGATCTAAGGTGAGTTCATTTAACTACGTGCTGGGGAAATGTATTAAGCCATATCCGCATTTGTTTATGATAGATTAGATTGGCTTACTGATCCTGCTTTATAGGAGCGAGCCGAGGCATCCATCCAATCGATCAAAGCATCATATGCGGAGTCTAATGTTACGACGGGCCAACTCAAGTTTCTACACCTGGATCTGAGCGACCTTACTTCGGTCCGGGATGCGGCGCGTCGCTTCGCACAGGAAGAAACCAAGCTGGATGTCCTCTGGAACAATGCGGGAATTGGACCTAATTCTGTAGAACTCGGGGTACGCACGGCGCAAGACCTAGAGTTCTTCATGGGGGTGCACTGCGTAGGTGCGCTGCTTTTTACAGAACTGCTGCTGCCCCAGCTACGGGCCGCCACCTCCTCTGAACATTCCTCGCGCGTCATCTGGCTGACCAGTATTCTTGTGGATACATCTGCGCCGCGAGATGGTATAGACTTCGCCGTCTTGGAGACAGGCACGCGCGATCAGACGACCAATTACGCGGCGTCTAAGGCGGGCGCGTGGGCATTAGGACGAGAGTTCGGTCGCAGACACGTCTCGGACGGCATTCTCAGTGTCGTCATGAACCCCGGTAACGTAGAGGCCGGAACATTCAAGGGGACGCCGCGTTTCGCCATGTCCATGATGAGGGTGCTGTGGCTGCAAGAGCCGATATTTGGGGCGTACACGGAGCTCTTTGCCGGACTATCTCCCGATGTCACAAGAGAGACATACGGTAGATATATCTTCCCATGGGGTAGATTGGTTCCCGATGATAGTATCGTACGTCAGGACGTTGTGGAGGCGGCCGAGTCTGAAGAGCTAGGCGGACTCGGTTATGGCAAAAAGCTATGGGAATGGTGTGAGACCAAGTGGAAATTGGCCGAGTGATGGGTGAAAAGATCTCGAGGGCATGCTTCATTATGTGGCGTTTGTTGAATTGTTTGTGGCTATATTGAAGTGGTCCGTGCATGCTGATATAATCATCGCGCCAACGACCGAATTTAAGGTTTTGCTAAGCTCCGCCAAGGGTCTCGGCTAAAGGTAGTGCATCTTCCGGGGGTGTCTCTCCCAGTTCCCAGACCTGTGAATTAAGCAAACACGAAAACAGCATCCTTTATACTATATCACTATTTCACCATTTCTTTAGTTTATCATGTCATCCAATATAAATCGTATAGCAGCGCGCTACCCAGCTGACGCGAGGCTGTTAGTTCAATCCGCTGATCATCACGAAGCCTTACCTACCACCTGCCTAAGAGAGCGAATATAAAGGTCTAGTGCGACGGCTTTTATGATCTTAGCGCAATTGAGATGCAAGGACTTCGGCAGCACCGTCAGACGCGCACCGGGGTAGCAGATGGATATAATACGAAAAGGGTCTCCTATTGGCAAGAAGCGCAATATAGTCCCGCTCAGTACCTAGACGTTTTTGTGAGACCTGATTGCGTGATTGCTGCTAACTTTATTCTTTCATTCCTAAGGTCGCATTGGTGCAAAGTACTATGATCCGCCCGTCGAGCTACGGCGAATACGTGGGTATAGTTCAATTAGAAGGAACCTCCTCGAGTACTAGGTATGTAGGTAGGTACTAACCATGGATATATTAAGAAAAAAAATTCAAGCAGTTGGGGTCTTGGGGAATTCGTGCTTGCCATAACATATCCATGGATGCGTCGCGTGACAATTTCTGCGCATTTATAACTCACCAGCAGCCAACTTAAAACATTGAATTCTGAAACTTGGAGAGTTCACGTTGATGTCTAAATAAGCAACATAGTAAGCACCCTAACATCTTTAGGTATAGTCAATCGGCAGTTGCAAACCGCGCCAAGACCGAGATGTCTTCTCTCGACACTTCGGCCGCTGCCGAGAACGAAACCAAGTTTACTAGCGCCTTGCCTACAGATGAGCCTCCAGTCAGTCGACGACCAACCTCAACTCAAGATGACGGTGGCCATCATAAAGACAAGCTTCCGATTGAGGATGCCGTCGAGGTCGACGTCGATCTCGAGAACGAGGATGACCCCGAAATCAGCCAAATACCCCCAGAAGTGAGGCGTATAGTCAGTCTTCATGACGATCCGACTCTACCCACTCTCACCTTTCGATATTTTCTACTTTCCGTCATCTTCGTTATCCCAGGTGCCTTCATGTCTGCTATGAACAGCTTTCGAACTACATATGCCCCTTACTCAGTCTTCTTCGTTCAAATCGCTGGCAACTACGTTGGTCTCTGGCTCGCTCGCATTCTTCCCAGCCGCCAAATTCGAATCCCATTCACCAAGCAGTCATTCAGTCTCAACCCAGGACCTTGGTCGGTGAAGGAGCATGTTTTAATAACCGTAACAGCAGCATCTGGCGCCACCGGTAACCTGGCTGTTACTCCTATTGCCCTTGGTGACCTTTACTTCAATACGCGTGTTCACCCCGCCGCGGCTATCTTCTTCATGTGGTCAATTGATGCCATTGGCTATGCGTTTGCCGCCATCGCCCGTCAAGTTTTGCTATATGAGCCAGCATATCCGTGGTTCCAGGCCTTGTGTCAGACAGCTCTGTTCGAGACCCAGCACAAGCAAAACAAGAACCCGACTCCAACAGCACGAAAGCAGATGCGCGTCTTCTGGTGGGTGCTTCTCGGGATTACGCTGTGGCAATTCCTACCCGAATATGTCTTTCCGATGACGAGCTCCTTGGCATTCTTGTGCTGGGTTGCCCCACACAATCCCGTTGCCAACTTTATCGGCTCCGGCTTAGGCGGCATGGGCTTCCTCAACCTCAGTTTTGACTGGGCCAATATTTCCAACTATCTTGCTGGCGTGCCGCTATTCTTGAGCCCTTGGTGGTCGCAGGTTGTCTTATTCGCTTCCTTCGTCATGTCCTGCTGGGTCCTGCTACCTGCTGCAAAATGGGGAGGTCTGGGTGGTTATCCTCATTGCTTGATGACAAATCGAGCATGTACCGCCGACGGAAGCAAATATCCTGTTACCGACCTGGTCACGCCTCAAAATACCTTCAACCAGACAGCGTACGAAGAAAATGGACCGCTATATCTTGGTGTCCATTACCTATGGGCCATTTTCTTTGACTACGCATCATACGTCTCGGCGTACTCCTGGATTGCCTTCTTTGGAGCCAGTCAGATCAGAGAAGGATACAGGAAGTTTCGAGCTCGGCAACAAAATGCAGGGCAAGGGATCAATCATCAATGGTACGTTCGAAAATATGCGCTTACTAAGGATCCATCCCCCTTTTGTGGGAACCTTTCCCGAAGTGTATCCTCCATGTAAGCTAACGTATCTGCAGTATGTTATCATTCTATCACCCGAGCGAGTATTGTTTCCAAGTTACGGAAGTGTGAATCCTCCACATCACGTATTAACTCTTAGTAGATACCGACCGCCTAAACGTGCTCATGCGACAGTATAAGGAGGTTCCTGTGTGGTGGTACATTGTCCTCTTCCTAGCCGCATTCACGGCCATCATGACTATGGCTGGGTTAGACATAATATTCATCCCTTGGTGGACCTTCCTAGTTGCTCTTGCCACGGGAGCTGCTATAGTCGTGCCGCTCGGCTGGCTCTACGCTATCAGCAATTACCAGCTGCCTATTGGAACGTTCAATGAGCTGTTATACGGGACGATGGTGCAGAATTTGAAAACTAACCGCAATCCCCTGGGAGCTAGTGTAAGGAAATTGCCTCCCTAGTACTTTACCATAACTAATCATTGTCTCCCAGATATACGGCTCGATCGCTGGAGATGGTATGAGTTTTCTGTCCCATCAAACATAACCCCTAGTTTGTCATACGCTTGACAATATTTTGCTAACAGTAGAGTAGCCTGGTACAGAGCGCAGTACATGTTGCAAGACCAGAAGATAGGACATTACATGCACGTTCCCCAGCGTACAGTCTTCTTCTCGCAACTCTTCGGAATCACCATGGGTGTACCAATTAATTATGCCGCCATGCGCTGGATTGTGGATACGAAGCGCGATTATCTCACCGGGGCCGCCACGGACGCTGCTCATATCTGGACAGGACAAAGCCTTACGAGTTCCTTAACCATGGGAGTCCAGTATGTTCTACTTGTAAGTTCAACGATCTGTCTCTCGCGATGATCTCCTAGTACTACACTGTCAAAACACTAATACCAAGCAATAGGGACCAACACGACTCTTCCGACAAGAGCAGTTCCGTCCGCTTCCTTACGCTTTCCTCGTTGGCGCGGGAGCCCCTGCCGTGATCTACCTTCTTCACCGTCTCTTCCCGCGTGCTAAGTTTCATCTCTTCAATACCACAATCTTCTTCAGCGGTGCATCCATCTTCTACGGCAACGTATCCACGGGGTACTTCTCGCGATTTTTAGGAGGTTTCGTCGTTATGTTTTGGGCGTATAGATATAGGTATAACCTGTGGGCGAAGTACAACTTCATCCTTGCCGCCGCCTTCGACGCCGGGTTCAACCTGAACATGTTATTGATCTTCTTGATATTCGGAAGCGCGAAAGTCATCGGGATGCCGAATTGGTGGGGTAACGATGGGGGTAACGTCGAGAAGTGCTACGCACTCGATTAGAATTAGTATATATGGGCGAGGATTAAGTCGAGTGATCGGGCGCAACGGTGTGAGCAGTTCGAGCTGCGAGAATCTACCAGTAGCATAAGTATCTGAATTTCAATATACCCTCCATAACAATTAAAGCATGTTGATTCCTGTTAACGTTGAATACCTCAGTGTTCCGTATCGAGGTGATGAACGATCTTCGTGCTAAACGCGCAGGAGTGTCGGAACGCTGGGTAACTGGCAGCCCAATGGATAGCGGCCTCCCAGGTTTCAGGGCTGCCTTCGGACGCTCTTTGGTGGTGCTTCAGGTGATTACATAGGGTGAAGACGGTGTCAAGGCTACTGCTAATATCACCTACACAGTCCGGATGAGCTAGTGTTCGGAGTTTAGCTGTATAAGCACTAATGCAGCCACCGACTCGAACATCGCCAGCGTGCCTGAAGCCCTGGGGGTAGCACAGAATACGCCATAGGCGGTGTTCCAGGACGACCCGAAAAGCACTCCTCCGAGACTCCAGTGCCTACCTACCTAGGCAGATGCTAGAGAGTCTTCTTCTTCGCGACCCGAGAGAATCTCGAGAGAGCAATGAAAAAAAAAAAAGTAAAAAAAAAAAAAAATCGAGACAAGCTCGAGAGGTTCCAAAAATTGGTTTATGTCACATAAATGTGAACTAAGATGCAAGCACCTTGTATAAAGAGGGGTACCTCCGACAAGCAGAAGACCTGTTCAGCCTATTGACGAGGTTAGCAAGTAATCCAAAGTTTCCAATCCCGGCGGTCGTTGTCGTCCATAGCTGGGTAGGTCCACGGGTGCTATGGTCCACTCGTTGTCGTCCGTAGCGGGATGGTCCACGGGGGCTACGGTCCATTCCACTGGCCTTGGTCCGGAGTAGTGTCACCTATAGTTAGCATCAATCCCAGGCAGTGTCGTCCATAGGTCCAGGTATTGTCGTCCATATTGGAAAAAGATCTCGGTCAAGTGTCACAATCCGCCGTCTCGCCTTGCATCCCATCATTAAACCCTTTCCTCCTGTGAGACCGTCATCCCGAGATCTTGCCGCTTTGCCGCTTTTATATTTTATACAACCCGCGGGCCCTGGTCAGGTTACCAATTCCCCATCTAATCCCACGAAACCTTATTTCAGCAACGCCTGTTCTCCTGCGAAACCATCATCCCAAGGCCCTACTCAATCGAGAAATCACCTGTCGATGCTGGAGTAGCATAGTTGGTTAGCAATCTGATTGTATAACAGTGGTAACAGTGCGAAAGGGACGATCAATTAGGTAGGTAACAGGTATCTGTGGATGGACAGGTAGTATGTGATGGTAGTTGATGGATATGATTGGGGGTGACATGATAGAAGCATTGATGGAGGCGAAGAGAGAGGGCAGAGAGAAAGGTCCGACGCGGGACGTGTAGATGACACATCCATCAAGAATATTCTATCTGGATGTTTTATTGTGCCTACTTGAGTAGCTGTGTAGGGAGATGATGGGTAGATGGTAGGTAGGCATCCAGGAAACCCAGGATTGAATATGGGTAGGATGGAAGGGAAGTCGATTTGCAAGCCCGAAGGCGAGAAATCATCATGGGAAGGGTGGGAAGGACAGCGACGAGGGTATTGATGATGATAATGATGATGAGAAGAGAAATATCATCATATAGAAGCATCTTATATGTGTATCTTGATGATGGATGATGACAATGATGGAATTTACTTACTTGCAGGCGATGGTCGAGTTTGTCGGATGGATTGAGCGTGAGGAAAAAAGAAGAAGAAAGAGGAAAGGAATTACAAAATATCAGCGAGTTAAGTAGGCAACACACCTCCCATCCGATCAGTCGTTACCTACAGCCCCAGTTTTACCAAGTTGAACGAGTGCGGATAACCTCAAAAAGGTACAAAGGTACATCTGATATTAGCCTATCAGATCGGATTGACTGATTTTTCATTTACATATATGTAAATAAAAAATCATTTCAACTTCTCAAAGCCCTTTAGGTACATTGTATATGCACATATCAGAAGATCAGTAGGAGTCACCGCCCAGCAACGACGGTAGTCACGACCAGCATTATTTTTCTGCCACCTGCAGTTTCCTTAGCAACGATCAACCCGTAACCTGCACCTGCCTAAGGTTATGTGGTTGCCTAGGTAGCTACCGGTTGAACTTTCAAGATATACCGCCCCGCTTTTCCGATGACCTTGGAGGTGTTCTCGTTTTCCGGTCCTAACCTCTAGTATTTGAAGTCCCGCGACTTCCTGGCATGGGTAGAAAAAGTGACATACCGCTGTATCTCCTAGTGATCAGTGACGTGGATATCGCAACTTGAAAGCGTCACCTTGTCGACCTGAAGACCTGGTAAATGGCGATGTCGTCGCGCAAAGAGCTGTAAATCATACTCTGTCCCCTTCTCTAAGGCTGACTACTAACAAATCCTTTCCCCAGGGACACCAAAGCTATCGTGATGTCTCCAGCTTCCCAAGACGATCGTAACCCCTTAGCTAGACCTCCAGCAGCTAACTACTCGCGGGAATGTGGAAAGGCTTTTGTCAAGAAGCACAAGAGAGCTCAAGCCTTCTACGAAGATCCCGTGATAGCCACAGGGCTAGGATCGGCCTGTAGAAGAGTTCCTTGGCAGGGCATCTCCCAGCGTTCAGATAGACAAAGAGGCATTCCCATATATATCATGTCTCCCATTACAAGATAGCTTAGAGCTCCTCGCGCAATAATAGAGTCTTTTCCTTGCTTCTAGGTTTGCATCGTGACACTTCTTTGGATGCTATACCATAGTTAACCTAAGTTTAGAAGCTCAATATCATATCCAATTCAAACAGCCCATATACTATATTCCAGTCTCGGTCCGCCAACAATATCTATACATTTCCAAAACATATCCTGACCGGATTTAATCTCTTCATTTAATACATCCACACCACTGACCACCGAAGCTCTTAGTCACCCTTTTTTCTTTGAATAATGCTTGTCACGATGCAAACCTAGAAGCAAGGAAAAGACTCTATTGTTTCACGAGGAGCTCTAAGCTACCTCGTGCCAGGAGACCTTCTATATAGGGAAGGATCTCTTTGTCTATCTCTGAAAACTACCTAAGCAGTGAGGATGCTGCTAGGGAACTCTTCTACGGGCCGATCCTAGCTCACGGGAATCTTCGTAGACGGCTTGACAATGCTGCCATCGAATTTACCTTTTTTCTAGTTGATAATTGAAGCCTTTCTCTGATCAAATCTTACAAACAATGATCCCGAGGGGATTCTTTCAACGAGGATAGGAAGACTAGATATTATTGTTCGTCTAGAAAAGCTGCGTCGCTGACGTTCAAGTGGTATTATCTTGACTTGCTATATTCGAACGGATTTCCAACCCACAATCTTTAGCATACATACCTAATTATAGTATACCATCTACCCACGCCCTCAAACATGTCACCGGTAGAGAACTCCAGGATAATATAAATCTCTAACTCGTTAATATATCAAATCACTTGATGAGGCTATCTTCCGCTAGGTAGCCTAAAAGGATTGTATCAGTGAAAAGGCTGTATCAAGTAAAAATGATATTGTTTCCTCTTGGATTTCCACATTCCTTCGCATTTTTTAGTAAAATGAATGGATGATTAGGAACTTCGGTTGCAAATTTCTTAATCTGGTGAATACCTAGGTAGGCAGTTTTCTAATGTTCACAAGATGGCTACATACTAGGTAGATTCTATGCTAGGTACCTATCCTACCTAGTAGGTAGTATACTAACATCCATGGATGACGTAGACGCCACGGCTCTACATAAGAGTAGTTAACTAGCTGTCATGATTACGAACCGTAATATACATCGTTCCACAAATTCCTTACGGGATAAAATAGTTTACGATCGAAGGATGGCAGATTGTAGGTTCCTATACTTTTGAGTACGGCGCTTAACTGTGGGTGAGTATACTCTTGCCGACGCCGGCGCTATAAGCATGGGTAATTCACGGGGTGTTAGTATAAATGCCTTTTAGACCCGTTGACTACACTAAAATGGGGCGATCCACTTGGTATAGTAGCTAAGTATAAGCATTTCGACCTAGATGGTATCGTTACATATGTAGGCTCTCACTGGCAATAAGCTAGGATGGTTTTTAATGGGGAGAAGTATTTGTGCCTAATCGCCTACTCTCGGGATCGTGAGCTTGAACTCCTCAAGCTATCGTTTACCCCTCTTCCATTTGATCCCCCTTGCTGAGGTATGTATTTTATTTCTGAGCGTGATGATGTAGCTCTTGTTGATGGTCTTAAAATGACGTTGCTTTGTACTTCGGGGTCTCAGATAGGAGATCACTGATGTACCCAGGGAGGAACCGAGGATCCCACAGTAGTTTATTTCTCATACTACGTACATCAGCTGTGACAATGGCGCCTGCTAACGTCTAATCAGCCAATACTAGTCATTGCTTTTTGTGTAGAGAGACAGAAAGACCTCAGATGCAATTATTTAATCATCGCGACTCAGAGGACATGGCTGAACGGCTGACAGAAAACGGACTATGTGATTATCCACATTATGGATGCGTAGCGCCGCGATGCCTGAGACATTGATATGAATCTGAGGAGAACTTCTAACTTAGACATAACCCCTCAATTTATGGAACATGGTAGACGCCGCATCGTCGGAGGAGGAGAAAGGATGGCGGAATTAGCGTGGCACCAGTCGATCACATCGCTATGGATGCTAATGCAGCTCAGAGAGTCTTTTACGCTACTTGAAAAACTATGGAATGGGGCCGGCGATGGCAGAAGCGAAGGGCGGACCGAATCTACGCGGAATGAGAAGCTCTCAGCCACTTTGCACCTCCACACAACTATACGTGGCATATAAATTTGATGCCAGCATCGCCGCACCGCTTACGTGGGGGAGGCAATAGTTGACCAGTTATGGAAACATCAATGCCGGACTAACGTAAGAAGTTGTACCTTTCCTATAAAACACACAAAAGCGCCAATTAACGACAATATGTGTTGGATTGGGCTGGATGAACGGAGTAATTCCTTGAAATTGCCTTTTTGGTACTATTGTCGCGAGCAAGCCACACGGAATTACCGCTGCTAATAACATCAATATGCGGCGCATGCTTCCTGTTCAGAAGGACATTTAGGGACATTTAGGGTCTTATGCCTAAGACGGTAACGAAGGGATTTAGGACACGTTGAAGGACCCAGAATGCGCGACAATGGAGATGAATAGCAAACCGCAAATGAACGTTTGCTGTGATAATTAGTGCGTAGTAAAGTCGGCTGTCGATGTAAGTATTGTTCGTCGGGGTGTTTATCGATCTATCTGGAGCCTTCCAAGGTTCGAATGTTTTTATCCACAGCCCATGAATCCGAAAAAACTCGGGAACGGGAACCTTGGGATTGCGGATGAATTGCCCCGTGAGCGACCCGGTGGGAATGGCGGACTGACAATGGGAATCGACTAAATCAAGATAAGAAAAAGAAAGAAGTCTCAGCTTTCGGATCTCGGGAAGGGTGTGATCATAGCGAACGGATAGATCCTTTTTTTTATCAGGACACTTGGACTCGACGACCCAGGTGTATGGCCTAGTGATCTAGTCGGCGACAAGGGAAACACGGACGTTGTTACATAAGAGGGGGTCCTAAAACAATAATAGATGAAATATTGCGATTGATAACAACGATATTGACCTGTCAAACTGCAGTGATACAGTTCGCCAAATACCTGGGCCCTAGGTTCTCTAGAAGGTAAGCGATCGAATGTTGAAGACATTCATCATCTGTCGCAAAACTTGGTAAACTAGAGAAAAATAAACATTATCTGGACCAAATATGAAGGCGATTCGTTTTAGGCACACTTACGGATCCATTCTCACCCACCATCGCCCACTATTGCCCACTATCATCCACACATACCTACATGAAGCACATACATAATAATGGATTTATTACCCCGGAATCGTCTTGTGATGATAGACAGTTGGCAAATTGAGGGGAATTCCTCCTGCTTAATCCCATCGTGACTTAGATTTTCAAGGTTATCAGGCTAATTTTATTTTAAAGTAATAACCTTATGCTTTAAGGGTCCATCATCTGACAGCTGCGCGGCAGCACGTGGAGACGCCGGGGGAAAGTGGGAAGAAAAATAAGAGGATACGCATGTGATGATGTGAGATCGCATCGTAGAAAAAAATGGAAAAGTGTAAAAAAAGAAAAAAAGAGAAAAGAAATAAGATATGGTGTGGTCCAAGCTTTTAATGCATGAGAGAAGAAGGGGAGAAGAACCGGGAGAAGGGGAGGGTCTGCCAGGTTCCTACCCGGCGAGTCTGAGCATGTACGGGCAAGTAGGGCGAACGTTATGGAGGGTACGGAAGGTGGAGGGCGTACGAATCTTGCTGATGACCAATCGACGCATGAATCTCCAAAAATGAGATCTTAAAACTTAATATTAACCCATCGTATTATTGTGTATATTATCGTATTGAGATTATTGTTTACTTCGGAGACTATTTATTTATTTCCTCTTCAGGAGCTATCTCCCTTCTCCCATCCCGTCAAGGTTCTGAATCATGGATGTGCGGATGTGCGGATGTATTTCGTATATCTCCTACGTGATGCGTGCGTGATGCGTGATGCGGAAATATAGAATAAGGGGAATGTGACATAAGTCTCGTTAGGAGGGTCAACTCTGAAAATCTCCGTCCCTAACTCGAGTTCGTGACGCTAGATAGGGATAGGGGGATACGAATTGACATGATAGGACAGGAAAGAATAGGGGGGAAAGACGCAGAAAAAAATGAGAGGCTACGGAAAATGGCCGGCGTCTTGTCAGACGGCAACAATTGATTTGGAGTTTGAACAACCCAATGTTCCGGGCTGAATAACTGGTGGGGGATGTTTGAGGCTACGGCTACGTAGCCGCAACGGGGGACCTTGCTGCAGCCTGCAAGCGGGATGGGACATGGAGGGACATTGGAATCGACCCTCCACGAACGCTCCAGTCCAGTCAAGAAAGAGGGATGGTCAGGTATCCTGACCATGGATACCTGGTAGGTACCTTAGCTAGACCTGAAGGGTTGTAGGGACCTGACTTAACTGGCCCTACCTCACCTAAGGGCAGCTGCAGCTTCCCAAGGATAAAATATGGAAATTCACTTTGTACCTAAGTACCTACAATGGTAGCGTCCGGATCAGCGCGCGCATCAGACGACATGGCGCCCCGACCATGTGGCTTCCCTTTCAAAATGTTATTCTCCCACAGATCAGTTTACAGTTTAACCCTAGGTCCCCTGCCTCCTTCCCTTTCCCCCCTACCAGTATGTGTGTATCTTAGGGTACGTACCACACACCACGTATTGACGTTTCAATGTCAATCGTTGCATGAGTTGGGATCTGACGTTTAACACAACTGTATTGATTAGCTCAGTATTAAATTTAATATCCATCACTGGGCAGAAAAATTGCCTTAATGACCGGTCAACCAACAACGCGCACACTTCGCCTCCAAACCCATACAAACTAAACAACTTATGAGAAACACAAAAATTTCCTTAATTCAGCGCTTGTTAATTGTAAGGGGTAATGCATCTGCAGCTTCGTAGAAAATCTCCTAGGTCAGTGGGAGGCGGTCAGTGGATTAACAGAGAAAAGGTCGATTTTGTGTGGAAAGTACGACTGTACCCTCTGTACATAGATATACACAAGTACTTTGTGCAGGCTGGAAGCGTTGACGCACGACCTTGATGTTGACAAGGATCTTGTACCTTAAGTACAAGAGGGGCGTACCTGTTTGGTGGCGTACCTGCCCCACATGCGCGTCTCGAAATAAACAAAACGCGCTTTTAGATACCCAAATACAGCTAATTACCCTGCCCGATCTAGTGAATTTAGTGAGCTAAATGTACTGCGATAGGTACTGTACCCCAAGAGTCCCCAAGTATCTGAACTAAAACTTGGCATCTTTCTCCGACCGCTCCTTTTCCCTCCAAAATCCAACCAGAATCCAACCTCGTCAAACTCCCTGATCTCCATCTTTTTTCTGCGAACTCGCCACAAAATACAGTTGATCTGTCAGGAGGTGCGCGCGCTTCGTCAAGACCCAGAATCACTACACATACATACACGAGACGCTTTATTGCCGCCCTCTTTCTCTTTGACGCCTTTCTCCTCCGCGACTACTGCGACTACTGCGCATGCATAGAAACTGGATGGCGCATCCGTATACGACGTTAAGGTTTCTTAGTGTGTGATTGGGAGAGCTTAAAACTTCACTTTTAAGGTTCGACAGCGGGAGTTGTTGCTGAAGCAGCAGGTGATTTGTGGAAAGCGAGATAGGCAGACGTTTCTTTAAACTTTCGAGGTTTCTCAGTTCTCAGCGTTATAACTTGGATCCAGCATGGGCATGAGCCGTTAAAGAAGCGTCGTCTTTTTTTGCCCTTACCTGGATTCACATTCCATATGTTCCTGATTAATTAATCGACCTGCGCTGCATTCCTGTCCCTCGAACCACGAACTACAATAACGACTTCGTGTATCAATCGTCCACGCCACCAGATCGGTTGTACCTTTTTAATCGCTGTTGTCACCGGGTTATCTAAGCATTTAGCAGCATCTAGATCAGAACCTGGTTTCAATCTCTGACGAGCGATCCTCCTTACGATCACCTACTACCATCTTAGTTTTTTCACTCTCTTCGTTTCTCGACGGACTTTTATCGTTTCTTCGGTTTTCTACCACCAAGCCAACTTTCTCCGTCGTTCTTTAGTTGATACTCACCACCTACAAACAACCGTCACATTTTGGCATCACCAAGGACTACCTAGCTTCGTCTATCATTTACTTGCTGTTTTCAACACCTCGACTTCAATAATTCGACTACGACTTCGAGCTTTTAATTTTTTTGCGCAAAGCGAACTGATAGAATCTTCCGGCAGTTACTTGACTCACATGAGTTAGGGTTTATTCCCCCCGACCAAAATGTCTAATAGTGGTGGCACTCTCACTCTTCCATCTCCAACCCACCCACATCATCATCACATTGTGGACGTGCAAGCAGGCCTTCGATCTGTACGCAGTTCCATTTCGCGATCACCTTCCAAATTCCCACTTCGAACTTCATCTCAAAGCAGTTCAGACACAGGTTCCTCTCCTTCCTCCCCATCAATTAGGCGCGTTCAATCTCAATTCTTCGGACAAAATTCGCCTTCTGGTGGTCAACCCCATACACCCCACACCCAATCACCTCTTGCAACCCCATTTCGACCAAATGCGAAATTGTCTCTAAGATCCGCGAAAGCATCTAAGAGTCCCGCGTCATCTAACAAACCATTTTCTCGTCTTCGCACATCACCCAAAAGTCCTACTAGGCGAGCTTTGAGTCAGGTTTCTTCTACCTCTAGTATTAATTCCGCTCAATCATCATTATCCTCATCAATTGACACCCTACCTTCCGGTCAGGAAAACCTACACTTCTTTCGCACACGCAGTCCTGTGTCGCGCAAGGCAGCTGAAAAGGCTGCGAATCGGCACAGCATGCATCTAGACACTAGTGGCTCTTCCTCGCAACTGAGCCTCGCTCGATTTAGCGATGGAAACAGTACCGCGACTACTATGACTTCTGTCGCTAGTCCTCTCAAGCGAAGCGATGCTTCTATGAACATCGACCAAGCTGTCTCCGGAAGTCCTAACCCTAAACGACGCAGCTACGGCCCAGCAAGTATGAACTTTGATTTCAATGTGTTCGACCAAGTTGGCGCTACCTCACCCAATCAAGATCTCCAAGATGATTCCGCTCGCGAATATGATTGGACAAGCCCCAGCTCAACTAATATCACCGAGCCTCCTATCTCATTCACACCACCTGCTGCGCCCGTGCGCAGAGCAGGATCTCTACGAAAGTCTACACTACAGCAACGCGAGCGCACATCTTGGGGTAAGCGCAATGCTGCTCAACAATTAGCTCAATCTACTGGCGAGGTCACTACCCCTCAGCGCGAACGAACTTCATGGGGACGACGACAGAGTGCACAACAGTCTCCCAACGGAACTACAACTCCGAATGGTAAGAACCGCCCACGCCTGTCCTCGGATCACTTTGTGCCACCGGCCTCGGCTTCATTCGGCTTGCCGGCGCCACCACCCACCCCAGCGGCGTTCCAAGTGCAGCCGCAGATGTTCATGCAGAATCATCAACCGCACCCTCTCTCTCGAACTATTACGACGTCCTCCTCTAGTTCTGGTCAAGCTAGCGATTCGCCTACGCAATTCCCGGCACCAATCACTGAGAAGTCTAGAGCACCCATGAACTTCTCCAAGAGCTTGCCTGTCGGTGCTATGCGCCCACAGCCCGATAAGTCGGACTCTGCTGGCCTCTCTACTCCTGACTATAAGTCTGACAGGCCGTATGAGGGTGCCTTTGCATCTACCGGTTTAGTGTCTAAGATGAATCGCTACCCAGAACTGGCCCCTGCCAATGGTGGTTTTGGTGCTGTTCCTGACACACCTTGCAAGAAGACTGCGAATAGTTTCGCTACATATCCGCCTATGTACCCCATGACAGGCAATGCTAAGGCTAGAGGCCGACGCATGCGACACACCTTTGGTGCACCGTCGACTCCATTTGACCTCGCTACGCCGAACCGCTCGACGAATATCTTCGGCGAGCAACCACGCCCTATCTTGTTTAACGGATTATCTGCCCAATCTCGCAAGGACAGCTTGCTTAACTTGTACGGAGACGATGGTCGAAGCCCTTCTCGAAGAGCTTGCGGTAGCGATACGAGCAATGACGGAGACTTTCCGCCGACGCCCACAAAACAGAGCACCGTACCACGAGGCTCTAGCAGATTGTCTCGCACTTCGAACGATAGTCCTACAGCCAACCGACGTCTTCCTCCTCTATCAGTAGTTGGTTCGGGTGTGGCCATGCAGCGTGACCCAGCTGCTAGCTGTAAGTATGACCCGAACAAGCCGCGTCTTTACAGTGCGACTGTTCCTGTTGTTTGGGGACCGCACACACCCTTTTACATGACGCCACTAGGTGGTGAATTCCCAGAGGAAGTTCATGTTCACTACGCCCCTGCAAGTCCAGAAGGAGTACCTGGACCGCTCAAGGTTTACTCCACACCCGCACTCGAACTACCCCCCTTGCCAGTACAAGTTGAGTTTGCTAAGAAGAATCCCGTAATTCCAGCAAGCCCACTAGAGCGAATGGAATTTGCGGAGAAGGCGACCCCTCGAACTCCCCAGGGAAATTTCGTACCCCCCGATGCGAGCGGTCTATCTATCTCTAACCCTACAGACAATTCCCCACTCGCCGGCGACCGACATTCGAACCTTCCTGCCACCCCGACGACCCGACAAGGCAATGCCCCGTTCTTTCTTGAGCGACGCGCTATTACCCCTATTAATGGTTTACCAACTCACGACGTGGACGAGGAACTCATTGCGCGTTTTGGTAAGGTGGAATTCTTGGGTAAGGGTGAATTCTCGTGTGTCTACAAGGTCACCCAGTCTAGCCAGCCGAGAATGTCTCAGCACAGCTACTTCAGCACTCCTACCCACCGAGGCTCTTCTTCTCCCTTGTCGGGTAGCAAAGTCTACGCAGTGAAGAAGCTCACCGTGCCGATTCAAGGTAAGAAGGACAGGGCCATGCGACGTCGGGAGGTGGATGTGTTAGAGAGACTCAGAGGGTGTGACCACGTTCTTCAGCTCGTTGACAGCTGGGAGGAGAGCCAATGCCTCTACATCCAGACCGAGTATTGTGAAGAAGGTAGTCTTGATGCCTTCCTGGCCTTCATGGGTATAAAGGGCCGACTTGATGAGTTCAGAATCTGGAAGATCCTTCTTGAGATTGGCAAGGTATGTGCAAAAAGAAACGAAAAAAAGACATGTGCGATAACTGACTCATCGAATAGGGATTGCGAAACATCCACGCGGCTGGGTATATTCACCTTGACTTGAAGCCAGCCAATATCTTTATCAACTTTGAAGGCACCTTGAAGATCGGCGACTTTGGATTGACAACGTCGCTACCCTTAGAAAAAGGACCCGATGTCGAAGGTGACCGCGAGTACATGGCCCCTGAGGCTCTTCGATCAGAGATTAGCCAAGCCGCTGACGTATTCTCTTTCGGGTTGATCATGCTCGAGATTGCGGCTAATGTTGCGCTTCCCGAAAATGGTGCGACCTGGACTGCTCTGAGAGAAGGAGACTTCTCCGACGTCCCGAAAATGACTCTTAACGAGCCACCGCTTGTGCGAGATGCTAACGGCCTCCCGCTTAGCGACGATGATCGCAAGGACAACCCGTTCGGAGAGAGACACAACACAAGCCAGCCTCGCCGTACGTACAACTTCCGATCTCGACAGTCGGCAGATATCTTCGGCCTGGGCCGCAAGAATGAGCTACAGGACCCGCCGGAGTTCATGACGGATCTGAAACACCCTGAGTCTCTCGAGGTTATCGTCAAGTCAATGTTGGCTCCGAATCCAGTGAATCGTCCTAACATCTTCCAAATACTCAGCTTACAAGCCGTCAATTGGGTCGCAACTCGTCGACGAGCAGCTGCAACCGTTTTCGAGGGTAACTGGGGTCCTGCGGACGAGCCGTCCAGTATTTCCCTGGATACGGAGATGACCGATGTCTAAGCATATCGCTTGGGTCATCAATCATATTCACAGAACTCATCACATCTTGCTGAATCTGGTGTAGTAGTTGGCGACGGGGAGGTATTTGAGAATCGAATGGCAGTTTGGTCCGTCTTGCACATATCGGCCAATTTGCCAGGATATTACGAAGTAGTAGGGGTTATGGGCCAGTTTGGCCTAAGAGGTATTTGAGCCATACTGGAGATAGTTGGCATGCCTTTGAAGTTTTGCGTCTGACACAACGCATCACTTGGTACCGTATCCGAACAATCATCACAAACACAATCAACATACTACCCTTTATTTTTAGTACGTTCGCCTTGGCCTTGGCCTTGGTGATCATATTATGACTTTTTGGGCCATCCTTGGTCCTTGGTACTCCTCATACACCAACAAAACTTTATCTCTGGTCGTTCGAAAGTACCGTCGATCAGATGACTTCCCCTTTCCAGTAACTTTAACAAAAGGGAAGCTGTACCATGGACACAAATTACAAATTTCGGACCAGGCCCGTTTATACAATTGGCGTTTTCGGTGGAAGGATGGATTTGAGAACCGCTTTCAATGTCAAGTCGCGCGTCTCTAACACAAGGTTCTACTACTCGGCATGGCGAGAGAAACGGAAAACGGCGTTTTTAATGGTACGATAGGCATCAAAGGGAGGGGGGCAAAGGCGTTCTTTTTCTAGAAACGGCATCACCGCAACGATGTGTAGATATAGAACGGAAAAGTCTCGGAAAAGTTCCTCCTCCTTTTTAGTCTACAGGAATCGTCACGTTCGAAGGGAAATGGGGATTAGGTCTGATGTCCCCCAGGTTTAACGAACTTCAGTTACGAATGACGAATTGCTATGATATTTTGCTGATATTTCAATTATGTTTCGAGTTCTATTCTACGTGATCCACATGAGTGTAGTCTTACTGGTGTCACAATTGTTAAGATTGATGGTGTATTCATAAGTCATTAGTCAGCCATCGGCATGTAGTACAGAAGGTTGGTCTATTCATAGAAGTAGCTCTTTGATTGATGGTAAGGCTAGACAGATGTCCACTCCGGTTCCGAGTATGATCAGGGAGGTAGAGTGTTTCTCGATCATCATGAATCGGCTAAGGAGCCGCCAACAACTAACCGTGATCACTTGATCATCCACACTTCGGAGAAAGCATCGAGACCTCGTAGCCAAGGCAACCAAACCAGCAAAGTCACCTTCCTAACAACTCCGCTCTCCGCCCGGTGAACCCTGATATCGATATCGTAGACGACCAACTTGTCTCGCCACCTCCCGACACGTTACATCACATCTCGGCCGTAAAAACGCGAATTTTCTTTTATGTTTTCATGTCTCGTAGCGAAGCTGAGACTCGATACCCGAGACGAGTTTGTTGGTTGGTCTGTATCGGTACAGCGTGGACTTAGAATAGACTCGAGCTAGACTCTAGTTACACTATCTACGTACATGGGAAGCCGGGGACACTCCAAAAAAGCATCGCGGATGAGGTCACCGCGGCCTCGTACAATACCAGCACATCAGCACATCAGCACATCAGCCCATTTCAGCCCTTAGCCACGCCCTTCCCGGCCAAAACCGACGTCCCGTCGCCTACTGCTGATGCCCCCTTGACCGCGGTTGCCGGACCGGGAGTGCTCTTGGGCTTGCGGCGCACGGGTTGGTAAACGTCGTTAAAGTTCATCGCGACGCCCAGGAACCTGAGGTCGACGTCGGGCTGGTAGGCGAGGTCACCGAGCAGGATCTGGAGCTTCGTGCGGAACCGTTCCCCGAGGTGTCTGAGGCGTTCTTGTAACGCCGGAAACTCGCTGTGGGGACCCCCCGGGATCTCGTCGTCGTCGACTGGGGCTAGCGGCTCGTGTCGAAGGTCGGCTTCTTGGCGCTGGGTGAAGTCGGACACGGACCAGGAGTACAGACCGTCCACGCAGTCGCGGTATGCGAGCATGGTGCGCAGCAGCTCGCTGAGCTGGATCATGTAGCTGTTGTCGTCCTCGTCGGCGCCGGCGGTGCTGGTGTTGGCTGCGGTGTTGGCTACGAAACGGCGTCGGCGGGCGCCGAGTAGACCCTTATGCGTGATGGAATTGAGGTAGTTGCTGTGGGCGCGGATGACGTCGTCTAGGGTTGCGTTCTCCTTTTTCAACTTCTCCTGGAGCTCGGTCCAAGAGCTTTCGATGACCTCGAACAAGATATAGTACTGAAGCTGTCCAACAAAGTGTACCATCTCTGCTAAGAACCCGCGCGTCGTCTTCCAGGCTTGTGCTACGGAGGCGTGGTTCGTCTGTAAGACACCGCGCGAGCCGGTGGTGACCTTGCGCCAGGTGGATGACAAGGCGAACTCCACGCGCTTGATACGCCACAGGAAGTTAAACACCTTGAGGTACTGGCGGTTGCCCCAATCGGAGACAACAACATCAACGGGGGCGTCGATCTTGTATTCGAGTGTAAAACAATCCCAGCCGATGTCGCCGTGAGATAGCTGCAGCATGCGAGCATCAAGGCGACGTAGGACCTCGGGAGAGTCATATTGAGCATTAGACCCGCGGATGGCGTGCTCGAGCTGTGCTGTCAGCGTATGCCGATACTGGGCGCCGGCTGGACGGTCGAGATTGGCGGCCAGCGATTCCATGAGCAGTGCGATGAAGTCACCTTGTCCCAACAGGATATAGCTCTTAAGAGCCTGCAGGTGCTCAAACAGGTGGAATTTGTTGGTCATGAGATGTAGCAAGCGGCGCATGGTCGTCTTGTAGGCCTCGTCGATCCAGGTTTCCAAGGTAGCAGTGTCGCCATAACGGAGCTCCTTGGAAGATTCCTTTGAGTACGACTCAACCCACTGGGCATCACCGCAGCTGTGACGGATGAAGTTGAGGGACTTGCCGATCAAAAAGACCTTCTCGGCGAACTCCTCAGTGATGATGGAAGGGGTCATGTCGGGTGCTAGGACATATTTATCCTCCCAAACGTTGATGGATCCTGATTTGCCTTTGGGCATGGCATCTAACGACTGTTCTTGCACGAAGAATTCGTGATATGGATCTGAGAGCTCACCGTCGTAGATCCAATGACGGAGTATGTCGTAGAAAGGACGAGTTATAGGCATCAGTAGGCGCTCGGCGAATGCGCCAACTACGGGGTCGCCATTGGACGAAGAGAAACCGTGGATCAGACTGATGAGCTGCCCACCTTTTTTGCTCTTGGATTCTTCGGCAATCATGGCCATCAGACGCAGGCCCATGGTTGCTTCGCGTGTCCAGACGACACAACGCTTTAGAGTGACACCGGCCTTTCCGATGCCGCTTCTAGGGGCATTTTCGGAAATGGTGGATAGCGCACGCCGAATCTGACCTTCTAATGTTGCTACGAGCGTTAGGTATGAGCGCAATTCATTGCTTATAGCTGCCCTCAGACTTTGGTCTACAAGTCCTTTCGTTGGAGTCTTGACGAAATCTTCCAGGGTGCGGTAGAGAAGGGATGGCTCAGCCAGTGAGTGGAGAAGGCCTATTATAGGTGGAGGAAGAGTACTAGGTAGCTTGAGAGAATAGTCTTTACCAAATGGAAGAGTGGTTGAGGAAAGGCCTTGAAGGGTATATGGAAGATCTCGAAGTAGTGCTGGTTCAGGAGGGTCAATATCGGAATAATTGTCTGCGAGGAGCTTTGATTTTATAGCGACATCTCTCTTAGGTGTGGTGGGAGCAGAAGGGGCAGAGTCCTTAGGCGTCCTAGTGCGCTTATAGTCGCTGGTGCTTGTGGCTGGCCGTTGCGAATCACTGTCGACAGACTTCATGTCTTTTGGGTTTTTGAGGACATCTCGAAGTTCGGTTGGATTATAACTCTCAGATTCTCGGTTACGTTTATGTGTCCTAGCTCCTCCCTGGTTGGAAGGACCGGATGAGGCGGAGAACTCCTCTCTTTCCTCTTGCCTCCTTCGCCTCGCTTGCTCCTGCTGAAATTCGGCATATGCAATGGGGTCAGGTTCGCTGGGATCAGGCGAGTCGGCCAATTGGTAGAGCAAATATAGCATTGCCCATTTTTGATTTAGTACAGGCAGCGCCAACAATCTTGAGTAGAGATTGGCATATCGCAAAGCCTGGTTCGGGCTTGTCTGAATTAATCTTCGTTTGATGAGTTCGGAAGCATGATTCTGGTCGGCGAGAGGAGGCGGTCTAGGTCTAGCGACGACGATGTTAATAATTGTATAATATTATATAGGTATATATCTACATGAACAGTAAACAGTAAACAGTATGGACCTCACTCGTTTAATTGTTTCTTGATCTCTGCAAAGAATAAGTCATGTCTCTGTTGAGCATCTTCGTCGCTTAAGCGGGGGTCATCAGGTATCAGCTGCGCAATCAAGCGATTGATACTAAGATCGACTCGTTTTGTCCGGTCCTGATTTGACCCAGACATTATGTCATTTTGATATGCTTGTCGTCAATTGCAATGAGATGCTAGCTCGTAAGATGTAGCAGAGGGTATGAGTATGGGTATGAGTATGAGTGCAAGAAACCTAGGTATTCAAGACGATATATCCGTATGTAGTTGGTAGCTATAGTGACCACTGTGCTATATGAGCATTGGATGTGTATAGTATAAGTGTTGACGCGCGACGCGACGTCCGTCCGAGAAATACTGTAGACGATACCTAACCTGAGAAAATAATGGAGGGGCTAGCTTGGGCTGTTAGGTAACGCTAATAGCGCTGGATAGCACCTGGTAACAGAGACTTTCTAGCGCACGGGCAACGAAGTTGGAAAGCACCGACTATCTCCAGGGCTATAAATCGTTAAACTCAGTATAATCGAGTACCCGCTACATCAAAACCCGCCTAATTATTACTTGTTTGATGTTGGAATAAAGTACTCAATACAGAAGGGCGATCCCCTGCTAGCCCCATCTAATCCCCAGAAAACCCCAATCAAATGGCCAGAAAGGCTTCGTCTGACGAAGCGCAGGCCAATTCTACACTGATTTCCAACCTTGAACTTATCCAGTAGAACGACAATCCCAAACCTCCCGCTCAATGGGTAGCAGAAAGACGACGGGGTTTTCATCAAATAACAACATCTTATCTACATTTTTTTATCATTTCAAGACTGTAATTTGGATCGCATTGTCTTGACGCACTCGATGAATGGGGTTTAAACCCTTTTTTCGAGCTGCGCTGTGCTCATAGCCCGCACGCGACATCCCGCGCATACGAAATAATTTCCGCCCGACTTCGCGCTTGAAGTTCGCACTGAAGTCATATCACTTTATCACTTAACCTACCCTATATCTATACTTATACGTATACCTTATACTGCTACCCAGCTACAGACCAACCCAGCCAACCCCATTACTTCATTTACGTATCACCAATTATCAACACTTCCGAATTGGGTCATTAAATCGACAATCCGGCAACCCACCTCAATACCCGTTAAATTTCGAATCCCCGTATCCCAGTCTTTCATCCAACATGCCCGACATAGATCCTGCGGCCTTGAGCCGCCCTTCTATCAGTCTTTCTACCCCAACACTTAAATCTATTACCGTTTCCGCTCCCACTACGCAAAAGGTCACGAAAACTAGTCAAATCATTCCAGCTCGCATAGACCTCGAACCGCTATATACTGCTCTTAAATCTGCCATTGGAAATGAACAATGGAACCGCTACAAAGAATCCACTACCCAGTTTATACTTGGTTCGTCTTTGTCCGAATTACTTGGCTATCTAGCTATCCGAAGGCCAGTTTCACTTATGCATTTTTATTTATAGGTCGCTTGAATCAGGTCGAATATTCCGAACGAATCGACCCTATCCTATTTTCTGCCAATGGCGACAAGAGCCACCTGCACAACCAGCTTCTTGCTGCCATCTATGGAAATCTTACGAGAGAAATGCCAGACCAAGGCGTTGCACCATGGGTTTCCGCAAACGACAAGCCTACGACTAATGTCGGCGCCAAGCCAGTTACCGGCGACGCTGCTGAGCGTAGGTTGAAGGGCGAGGTCATGCAGCTTCCGAGTCGTGACCGGCGTCGCATCAAGGAACTAGCTCAGAACGATGTTCGTATTCTTACTTTGGTTTTATCGACCATTTCCACGGCCACTAACATTTTGCATAGTTTGATCCTTTCGAATCTATGGCAAATATGTTCACAGAGCATCACCGAGGCAGAGCTACGCGCGTCCCAGATATTCCTCAGAGTGCTAACAATGACTTGAACAAGATGAGTAAGTATCTTCCATCCCAATTCGAACAAAATTTATCCTAACTGGTTTAGATTGGGATCTGGAGATTCGAAAGCGATTTACTCAACCCCTGGCCGTAGAATCGGGCGAATTTCCTGACCAGGCGAGCATTGAGTCGAGAATGTTGCCCATCTGTTACGAAACGGGTCTTGTCAACGGTCATAGCCAAGATGCTACTCAATTCATGACTGTAGCTGCGGAGACCTTCATCAAAGAATTCCTCTCGACAGTGTTCAGCAGAACTAGGAGTAATGGCCCTGGTGATTCTGGAAGCGCCGGATTTGGTGCCGGAACTGGTTGGATCCAAACCCACAAATACCGACGACAGCTAAGGCGGGAAGAAGCAGCATTTAGCAGAGGAGAGCTTACGCGTGATAAGAGCGGACTATTGCCTGTCGAGGCTAAAGCTGCAAGCGATCGACCCCCGCTCAGCATGGCCGATCTACGACTCGCCCTGTCGATCGGCGATTGTGGCATAAGCACATTCCCTATTATCAAGAAGTCGGTGATATTCACTTACAGAGACGGCGAGCTAGAGCATTACAACAACTACACATGGCTTCACGGCCGCAAGCCGATAGATTACGGAGATTCGAAACCGGATAATATTAATGGTAGCGGCAGCGGCGTTCGCGCTCTTACGAACGGTGACACCTACCCCGAGCCTATGGATATTGACGAAGAACCTTTAACATGGGAGGGTACAAGCCCTCAGGATTCGTCGATGCTTGATGGTATTTTGGACTCTTGCTTAGTCGTCCCTTAGAAGGGGGAAGAGACGAAACCGTCGCATACGATTAGAAGTCACGAACAATTACCTCCCGAGACCCAGCTCAAGCCTGAGGTATCTCCTGAACCCGAGGACTGCAGGTCGTCCGACGACATGTTATTTTCTGCAGATTTGGTATCTCCGATCCGGGTCAGCAGTAAGCACAGCAACAAGCCGCGTCGTCGTGGCAAATACCCTGCGCAACTTAAGCCTGCACCGCTCTAATCTTTTTAAGCTTCCGGAGAGACATAGATGGGAGTCGGTTCGTGTGCTTTCTATACGATATATGGCGGTGGCGTTTATGCTATTATTATTACTAGTAGCCTTGAATGGCTATGAGACATCCAATCGTCTCTGAGGTGATCCCACACCTTCATACCCTAGGTACTTTGACACATTTTCTTCGGGAGTATGTGGTTCGCATCAGCATTTGGCATTCAGGAGTTTTTTTTTGGTTGCATTGCTTTGGGCTGTATGAACACTGAAAACGAGGACGACGGGGGCTGGTTTTCGGCGTTTGCTCTTTGGCGGATATGTACTGTATTGCACCGATACCCCCTACACTACGTAGGAAGCACCCCCCAAACTTCTTGCTGGAGATCATATCACGTTGTGGATAGATAGCAAGTGTCTGACTATCAGCAGTAATGCTATTGCACATTTGACATATTTTGAAAATTTGACTGATGTCGTAGATGTAGACTTGGTCAACTGTAAGAGACATAGCTAATACTAAGTGATTATGTAATGAATGGGAGCATAGATGTCTTAAAACCCCTGGAATAGCAGGATAAACGATTGGTCAGGAATCATGCGGATCCGCATTTAATCGGATTGCTGCATGTGAGTCGCGGAGCTTGACGCGAAATACGCGTCTTGTTAAAGCCAAAGCGCGTACAGGGGGGAAGAGGGAAGCTACTTTAACATGTAATTGCTCCAGTCCCCACACACAGTGTTTTAACACAAACATTGACTTCTAAGGTACATCTTTAGATCTGCCATTCAAATATCACTTCCTATACATTATGTCTTCATAAGATCAAAATTTTAATTACATTTCCCAACTGATTGAGTATTTTACTAGCCATAATGGCTTCTACTCGATCACCGTCGCCTGTCGAGGGCACCTCCGCCCCTACATCACCGCAATTGTCTCCTCGATCCAAGATCCAGGCTATGTTGGCGGCTGTAGATGATGCAGACTCGGATGATGAATCTAGTGGTCCAATTAACCCAAAGACTTTGTTCAAATCCCTAGACAAACCCGCCACATCCAATAATGATTTACAAGCCACACAGGATGCAGACAGTGATGAAGAAGAGGAAGAGATTGTCAGACCTCGAGGGCGACTTGCTGGGCGAATGAGAGTCGTTGACATGAATGCACCGGCTAAGCCTCAGAAGAGCATAGAGGATAAATGCGATTCAACAAATGCAGATGACGACGAGGAAGATATCAGTATCCTCCCGCGAAGACGATTAGCTAGACCTAATCGACAAGCCACACCGGAAATCACAGAAGACTCCGAAAGGCCTCCATCGCCTGGTCTCTTCGTTACCCCGGCTCCCGAAACACCAGTAGCTCTCCGTCAATCCGCACCCGAATCCGATACAGACGAAGACTTGCCGCCAATTGCAGGCAAGAGCGAACGCTTCATGGCTCTCTTAGCTAAGAAGCGGGAAGAAAGGCTTGCTAAGGAGGCAGAACAGAAACGCAAGGATCAGGAACGTGCTGAGCGAATGGCGGAACAGATTCCCGCCGAATCTGAAGTCGATGACGACGTATCTGATATCACAGATGACGATGGCGGTCGTCAGCTCACGCAGAATGTTTCCCGACCTGCTGCTCGCAAGGCTAGCAAGAAGGCCTTGGAAGAGATGAACCGCGAGACGCAGCGAATAAGTCGAAGCTTGCAACTTGCCCATGAAGCCAAGACCAAAAAGAAAATAACCAAAGATTCGCTATTTGAGCGTTTCAATTTTAGGAGAGAAGCGAAACCTGGTGAGACGAAGCCTAGCGAGAGCAAGCCCGCTAGCTCAAGCCGACTAACGACGCCGGGCTCGCAGCATACTGATGCTGATATGCCAGATGCTGGAACTCCTCCAAGCTCCCCACCGCTAGCCCCCAAGTCTGTACAGGATGGTGACGCTACACCCAAAGCTTCAGCCACCGTTGTGCAGTTAGACACCGCGCCACCGGAGGATGACGATGAATTACCTAGCCTAGAAGAAGTAGTGGCGCAAAAGAAGAAGGAAGATAAAGGCAAAGGCAAAGCCGTCGAACCTCCGGTCAAGCCTATGGAGACGAAGAAAACAGCAAGCAAACCAAAACGCCAAGTCCGTGTCAAGATGCCTCCAGTACAAGCAAATTTGGTCACGATAGATTCCGATGACGAGTTAGAAATTACTGGCTCGAAGAAAGGGAAGATAACTGCGATTTTTGACAAGCTACCTGAGAAGAAGGCCCAGGAATCCAACTCTATGAATGTGCTACGTCGTCTAGCCCACCTTTCCTCTCCTCCAAGAGAGCCGACGCGAGGCCGAAAGGCCAAGCCGTCGATGACTCCCGCTGAGTTTCAGATGTCTTTACAGCAGCGCGCCAGAGCTCAAGCCAAGTTAGAACGAGATAGACGTTTAGAATTCTTGCGGTCCAAAGGTATCACCGTCCAAAGCGAAGAAGAACGCCAGCGGGAAAGAGACCAAGTCGAGGATATGGTTGCCCGAGCTCGCCAAGAGGTTGAGGAGATCATGCAACGAGAGCGCGAGGATGCCAAGAAAGCACGGAAGGAGAAAAGAGAGAATGGTGAAGACGATCCTCTGGCTTGGGACGAGAGTGACGACGATAGCTACGAGGAGAGCGAGAAAGAGGAACCGGCCGAGATCGAGCTTTCTGGCTCGGAAGAAGAAGGTGACGAAGATTACAAGATGGACGATGCTGAGAATGGAGATGAGGAAGACGAACCTGTAGCGAATCCCATGGTTGAGGACGAAGCGGAAGACGATGGAGAATCTGAAGAGGAGAAGACACCGAAAGCTACCCGACACGTGGCTTCCGACGATGAGGCGGATGAGCAGCTCCCTACGAGAAAATCCCGTCGTCCGAAGAAGCATGTGCAGATTGTTTCAGATGATGAGGACGAGGTTGAAGCGACTCCCAAACCTAAGGCTGGTCACTGGAAGTCTCCATCTACCGCCCACCTAAGCTCTCCAAAGGCCCCGACATCTGTTTTACGGTCCGCTACGAAGACCTTCATCCCCGGACTTCCCGTTCCCGTGGCTGCGCCAGCAGGTCTTGGACTTACCCAGATTTTTGCCGGTACCATGGACGATAGTCAAGCCGGACTGGCCAGCGGATCCCCACTACCGTTTAGTGCTAGCATTGCCAACTTCCCTGATTCTCAATTCTCCGCCACAGCAGGCCAATCCCAGGACAACATGGTTCTCGACAGTCAGCAGAAGCCGGAGTTAGAGACACAAGCCCGTGAAACGCAAAGTCAAGGTGTGCAACTGCACTTTTCACAGTCGCAAGTCCACGGCTTTGATACCTTGATGCAAATAGACGCAACCCAAATGACGGATTTCATCGAGCCTACTCAAGATGGTGGCTTCCAAGATTATTCACCACTTAAGCAGCGGTTCGTCGATCCGCCTCAATCTACAACGGATACTGTTTTACTTAATGGGACACCCGACTACGAAACTGTTCAAGAGTCGCCTCTTGTGAAAAGGACAGGTAGACTTATACGTCGTAGGCCTTCAACCTTAGCATCTGCAACTTTGGCATACCCCGACGCCCCTGGAAGCCCTAGTCCCGCTTCTAGGGACACTGATGCGGGAGCGAAAGCTGCGGCAAGCGCGTTCAAGGTGATGGAGAAGGCGGCTAGGAAGAAGAAGCGCATGCAGGAGAAATTTGACAAGAAAAAGAGCAAGGCCAACGAAATGGTCGAGGAGCAGGCTGAGGAATCCGAGGATGAGTATGCAGGTCTTGGTGGGGCTGACGGCGAGGACTCGAGCGAGGAAGACGAGGAATTGGTCAAGGAGATGATCGATGATGCTGTCAACAATAATGCCGACGCCGCGAAACTGGCTGGGTTCTTTGCGTAAGTGATTTTTCTTTGTTTTTATCCTATAACATAAGCTTACATCTACACAGTGACCGAGAACGCGCAGCAGATGCGGCCCAAGTCGACAAGCTGTTCCATGATATCACGACCGGTATGCTACGCAAGCGTCGCCGTGGTGGTGGCAATCACGACTTTGACTTATCGGACTCCGACGATGAGGGCGAGGCTCGACGACGCATGAAGCGGCGCCAATTCGAGAAGATGCGCAAAGCGTTGTTCAAGGACGAGCGTATCAGCAAAATTGCTGAAAATACACGCACGGCAGCGTTCCTCAAGAGTATAGAGGATATGGGTAGCGACTCTGAGCTTGACTTTGGCGAGAATATCACGGATTCCGCGCACGAAAGCACGGGCGAGGAAAGTCAGAGCCAGGGGCAGAGTAAGGATGCTACGGCGGCGGAAGAGTCAATTCCAGATAGTCAGCCCACGGAGGGACGCAAACGCGCTCATGAGGGTGATCATGCTCCTCGCCCGCCACCTAATGCTCGTCGTACAAGAGGTGGCGTTCGTCCTACCTCAATTACGGATGTCCGAAGAGAACTGTCTGACCTGCTCGACGAACCTAATGGTTCCGCCGCATCTATTATTCCTGCTACAGAAATAGGATCTGATGACGAGGACGAGGAACGACCAAAAACGGCGTCCTCTAACAAGGAGAACCAAACCTCGGAAGTGGTAGACCGTATCAAGTTGAAGCGAGACTCATCCTCGCTATCTGCGACCGGCAACTCACGTCTCGCATTTGCGGCACCGTCGGCCTCTGGCACCGGTGGCTTCAAGGTCCCAGCATTGCTCAGGCGTGCGACGACCAATTCGCTCATCTCCAGCTCCTCTACATCATCTAGCGGCACTAGCACTCCAACCACACACGCGGGTAGTCTGGGTCTCGGTATGAGTAAAGCGGAAGACGGCAAGTTGAAGAAAACGGCAGGCAAGAAGTCAGGAATCAATTACTTCGCAAGAGAAAACGAAAGGCGCGCCGCGGTTGCGGACGCGGAGAAGAGGCGCGAGGCTAAGAAGTGGAAGGGTGCTGAGGGAAGAGGGAAGGTCGTTGGTGGATTGTTTGGGGGCGGCAAGTTTGAGTAAACTTGGCTGGATTACCTAAATACATGATGGATGCTGTTTCTACATTACGCCTTTTATGGGCTGGGTGCTTGGTTCTCATAGCATAGGCGTAGGCGTAGGTGTAGGCATATAAATGTCTAGATAGGAAGACAATTGTTAATGAGTAAAATCTGGGCTTGGTTTAATCGATGTGATTCTTCTGTATAGGTAGATACGGATATGTTGCATTTGCATGACTAAAAAATGAGTAAGCTTGAGTTTAGAAATGCCAGTATCCCCTCACGCTGTATCATTGCCTTGGAAATCGCGTAAGGGGATAGGCCATCAGTGTTGCAGTTGGGGCTCTGCGCAGTGTTGCTAGAGGTTTAGCCCACTAACTGGAGCGCAGCAACGGATTAAAACAAAGCTTCATAATTAATTCTACAACCGACAGAATTTATTAAAATTATACCAGATTAAAGCGCATTGAAGAAGTAATTGATTGATGTAGGTTTTATTATCATGAACTCCAGATTCATAGATGTTTTGGTATCGCCGATGAACAGGTGCGCTAAGTTCCCTGTATTTATACTGGATTTAGTAAGAAAATACAGTGGTAAGATCTGAGCTCCAGGTCTTAACAAGTATTACGTAAACATATTTACGTCATGGATGAGTTACTAAGGTTTCGCTGCTTGGAGATCTCCGTCCCGCGCTGAATGGTAGCTGTAACTTCCGCCATCCCGCCGCGGATTAGTACACCTGATTAGTACATTGTCATTTATGACTAGCAATGTCAAATTAACCTGGATTTCGTCTGAAACGCTGTAAACAGTCATGATACTGGTCGAGTGAGATTGCGAATCCGATGATGGAAAATCCACATGCTCAACATTAAAACCCGAGGCACTTGTCACTACCACCGGGGTTCTGTCGATCGGATTGAGCGTTCAAGACGATGCCCTGATGAGTAGATAATCATGGCACCTCTGCCAGCTGTGAGAGTTCAATTACAGATGCTGAAGCAGGCATCAACTGATTGCTAACTATGTCAGACCCCGACGCCCCACCGATTCCTAGTGCCGAAGCGCTCGCAACCGAAAACAGAGACGCCGAAGGCGTTCCAGAGCGGCGGCCAGCAGTTCCAGAGCACGCCGCGCTTCTCCCTCCATTCGACGCCTAGAGGGCCTCCCGGAGGAGGAGCGGGAGCAGGGCCATCTTCTAGCATACCGACGCCGGCACCGTCTCGATCCGGGGCTCCGTCATTTGTGCGTCCGACGCCTCGGGCTACGGATCCGATTCACGATGTCATTGATAGCTCGCCGCCTTTCGTTGAACGGGATGGCGGGGAGGGAGGCGGTACGCATCGGGGAGATCCGATTGAGGTTTACGATGTAGACACGGATGACGAAGCGGTCCCTGAATCCTCGCCCATCGGAAGGGAAGACAACGAACACGGCCACATTTACAAAAACGAGGAAACCAGCGAGAGCGAAGACGGCCTAAGACCCCGCTCCCCCAAACGGCGCCGCATATCCATATCCTCAGACTTCGGCTTCGAGTCAACCTCCTCCCCTCCCCATCAACCTCACCCTGATCCCGACAAATCCACCGACCAAGACCTCATCATGCACGACACCACGCCCTCCTCCCCTCCACCCTTCTTCCCCCTGGACCCCCCGTCATCACAACCCCTATCCCCACTCAACCCGCGCTCCCCAACCTCCGCCCAGCACCAACCGACCTTCCTCAAAGCGCCGCGCTTCAAGCCGGCCGAAGTGCCAGGGGGCGCCCACCAGAGCGATCCGTTGCCGGATGCCTTTTCTCCGCACCGCAGGGGCAAGGGCGCGAAGTACGTGGCTGGGGGGCTGGCGGCGGAGGTCAGGGATTGGTTCGTGGATGCGTGGGCTGGTGCTGAGGCGGCGAGGAGGAGCGCGAATGGGGGGGAATGGGTTGCGAGAATCAAGGTTGAGGAGGTTAGGGCGGCGGTTGGGATGGCGTTGGTTGTTGGGAGGGTTGTTGGAGAGGAGGATGGTGCTGGTGATGATGGGGTTGTTGAGACGGAGGATGTGAAGGTGAGGAGTACGAGGATAGTGCTCGCCGGGAGCCCGAGAATTATCGGGTTGGAGAGGAGACAGGATGTACAGGTTGGTATGGTGGTGGGTGTGGGAAGACCGACTTGGGAGATCTCGCTTCCGGGGCAGGGGAGATGGAATGTTGTTTGCGAGTGGGCGATTTTATGTTAAGTGAACGCGATACAGGAGTTATATAGCTGCCAAACGATCCTCAGGCTCAAAGGTTTGCAAGATAAATGTAGTCAGTGATTGCTCGTTTTTATCTTATACCTAGTTACCAAGTTTCAAATTCTACCATAGCCTGAGTAATCATGCCCCGGGTCCCTGTTCCTATCTTTAAAACACAGTACCGTCACTCTTGATAATAATCGGGCTCGACTTCGTCTCAGGTCTCTTCTGCGCAGCCACCTCACGTCCCGACTTCCACGTCCCAGCCTCCAACACCTGGGCCATAGACAAGCTCACACCGCCCTCCATCTTCTCCAATATCTTCTTATACAAGATATCGATCAGTACCAACGTCATGGCACGCCACTCGACAATAACATCGTCACCAGCCTCGAACAGCGGAAGTGCCTGACCAGATGCCTTGAGTCCTCGGTTAAGAGTCTCTGGCTTGAGAGACAGGACACCGAGATCCACGAACAACCCGCCATTGCGGTACTCGGGGAGCGCGGTCAGTGACCTGGCGTTGATCCATTGCTTCCCGAGGACCCGCTGGAAGGGCACCATGAGCGAGTACGTGAGCCACTGCGTTAGCTTGTGGAAGGGCTGGATGTGGTCCGCGCTATTGGTTGATTTGGACTGCTTCTGCAGAGTGCTGAGGGGCCAGGCGTCGCCGATTGGGAAGCCGTTTACGGTTGTTCGGTCCTGTGGCCAGATGGGGATGAGGAGGGTTTGCAGGACGTCCCAGAAGATGAGGATATCGAGGTTTGAGGAGTCGCCGGCGGTTTTTAGCATGTGATCTAGGGGATTATTAGTCACCAGCTAGTATTATGCTGCTAGAAGATAGGGATCTTACCGACGAGGTTTCCTGGACGACCTTCAGCTCCGAAGACGTCGGAGTGAGCAAGGAGAGATTTTCCTAGGCTTCTGAGAAGGCCTGCACGGGAATCAACTCCAAGCATTGGATTCTTGTCAGAAACTTGAAAACCTGCTGTGAGTGCTTCCGTCGTCAACTGCTCCAGGCCCTTTCCTATACGTCATCTAAATCAGCACTGTGGATACTACTTATCTCTGCTTCAAGGGTATGAAAAACAAAATCCTTACCGTCGACCTTGGGAACACCCCCTTCCTTCTCAGAGGTGTAAGCCAATGCCTTAAACATATAAAGACTCGCCACGGCAATCCCCTCGCTACGCTCGTACGTCCTGTCCGTCCCAGGCTCAACATACCGCCAATGGTCACCCGCGCCCGCATCAAGAAGCACGGACACAAAGAACAGGTCAATCAGACGGCGCGTGAGTTCAACATCATCACATCCCGCCTTCTTCCACTCCTGCGTCATATCCGCGACGCGCGGCACGCCGCCGACCTCGAAGTGCTGCCACCTGCCATGCGGGGGAATAGTATCGAACTTATCCGGGCCAAAATCACGCTGCAAAAAAAGTATCAGCAACCCACTCTAATTCACCCCATCTTTATTGATCGTGAACCACACCTTTATAACCCCAGTAACAAAATCCGCAACATCATCGAGCTTATCTTCGTGAAGGTCGAAATGACTCAGATTCCCGGCTTTAGCCGCCTCTCCGACGACCTTAGCACGATCTCGGATAGACTGTAGCGAGAGGAGGTACTTGACCTGTGAGTCCATGTTTACTTCTCTTATGTTGAAATTCTGATGATAGAAGAATGAAGTTACGACTCACAAACTCAGCCACCAGTCATGAGATTATATAACAGTAGTCGGTAGGTACCTATCAGTATAGATACCCGACCCCGCATATTGCATCTGTTAGCGTGGCCCGCTCTCCTGCTATCAAATATTAAAAAAGGGGAGATGAGAAAAGGGGGTGTTGTGATTATAGGTCCAGTTAAGAGGGTATAGGACTATCTTCAGGCTTTATGACGCCAGAGAACCTTGGCAGGGAGACTCAACTATCGTGATCATCAAAATAGGAGCATCGTGTGTGGATATAGGTAGGCATATACCAATCAACCTATATCTATTAGGTAATCACAAGTGATCCAATCACATGGCGTCCAGCTGCATACAAAATGCTGACTAAACATTCGCAAGTAACTATCCGCTTCAACTCTACAAATTTATTTAAAATGATATCAAGCAGCGTCCGATTGACGTTCTAAATGCGTTTCTGTACCTTAGGTACAAGTTAATGATGAATTTAAAATGGAATACCAACATGCTTAAGGTTGAGGTTTGCCCCCGACCTTCCCTATTGTAACCCAAAAAGTGCAAGTTCATGCCAATCTCATGATGTATAGCATCAAACAAAACAATTTATTCGCCGTCTAAGATGCATTATCGTGTCATGTGTCATGCAATTGTTGAACGTAAGCGTAAGCATATCCCAAGGTGTCTCCGTACTCCGATCCCTAAAGATGCTGGGTATCACCCGAAATAATAATAATTAGTATCGTTTGTATTTCTATACATTAGTTAGTATAAAGACTCTCTCGTAAGTGGATAATTAGTTCAAAACTTGCCTGCTCTACTCGTCTCTGGTTCTGGGGGTCCAATGCGTTCGTAGCTCCCATCAATGTTTGCCCAATTGCTTTGCTTGAACCGATGAGAGGCCTGAAGATAATTGTTGGCGCACGCTTAAGAACAGCTTTGGCAGCTCCTTGTGCGCTCTGACTCTCCATGACCTCACCAGGAACTGCAATAATGGCATCTCTTGCCACGTTCAGGTCGCGGGCAAGGCTAGAATATGCTCCTCTGAGTCCCTGCATCACGCCTGTTGGTTGATCAGCATATAGACTGATCTGCTTCGGCTCTTCATTATCAAGGTCTTCATCATCCCATCCCGAAATATCGTGGGACTCCGGTTGCTTGACAAGGACACCTTCGGCACCCTGCAAGGCGTATTGTGTGCCGACAGCTAGTTTAGCCCCAAGCTTGACGATTTCTGTCCCCGTCGTCTTCGCAAAGGCGACCGCTCCCTTGCTTATGCTGCGAATTATTCTACCATCCTTCTTGTATTCCCTGATCGGGATTTCGACGAGTTCCTTGAAACCGCTCCCGACGTTAACGAGAGACCGAACAGGAGCTAGGCCGGCAAGAACGCCCGGAAGCTGTGTCTTCTTCACATCAGGCATCCAGATGTCATTGAGCGTTTTCCCGAGCCTGTCAAATCCCGATACACCGTAGATGATGGTGTGTCTAAGTACCATTCGCGCCTGATCAAGCACTAGGAAGTTCATGAATTCAGTTGTATGGCCGGATCGCAAACCTGCATAATCAACGCGTTTTGGTTTGAAGTCGAGATTAACAGGTATGGAATTTATTTCCGCCCTTTGGACAAATGGTATGTCGCTAGGCGACGCGTGAGCTGGGGCCGACTCGTCCTTAAATTCAAAGAACCGTGTAATAAAGTCTAGAGCATCCTGATCCACATGCAGGCGGAGTGGTAGCAGGGTAGCCTTCAATACGATTTCAGACGCTGCCAACTCTGCAACTGGCTTGACGTTAAGTATCTCCAGATGAACCATGTTGCTTCCCATCTCTCGTTCACCGGCGTCTTGATCGTAAGTTGCGAACTTCTTCCATGTCGATGTCGGCACATGGTCGAAAATATCAAGATCCTTGACTCGGACATCGACTGAACTTTGCGTTTCTCCAGAGTCAGGGGGGAATGTGACTAAGTCTACATTCACACCCTTCAACTCGAACGTGATCTTGTGGCGCTTACTGCGATTTAGCTTGAGCTTCTTTTTGGTTCGATAAGCATTTCCCTGACGACTTGGCGTGATGGTCATTGCTGTTGTTGCTATTGACTCTGTTTCTGTAGCCGCGTCGTTCAATTCTTGATTAATAGCCTGAGTAAGATCTCGAGGGTTTTGGTTTGCTGGAATGCCGATGTAAATCGAATTGAAAAGGAAATCACCGATGACGGTTTCTTCTTCCACTACTTCCATATCAGTGTTCATACGAGCTCGATCGTGACGTGACTGCCGTTCGATAGCCGTTGTCTCGATGTCGTACACGGCCTTTGAAATAACTTCACGTGTTCGATTCCAATCATACCCATCAAAAAGGTTCCAAATGAAATGGACGTCGCGAACACGAACGGATAGTGGGCTACACTGGATCTTAGCGTCATTGCCATGATCATAGTCATTCTTCGCAGAATTCCATCGGTGAGCAGTGCCTTGTATGATAGATCCTGCTCCAAAGTAGTTGTCATGTATGACTAAACCCTCATCGTCGACTTGTTCTGGTTGGCTATTGAAGTTCGTGAGTAGGACACCATCAGTTGTGTCTTGTGTTGTTGTCCTCTCCGAAAGCATGGAATCTGCCGCGTCGAAAAGCTGGGCCTCGACGGATGATTCATCGTAATAGCGAGAATCAACTGCGAGGGGGCTTGACTGACCGGAGTTTCCGATTCCGAAGTCACTATCGTCGTCTCTACCGAGCTCTTGCGCCAATCCAAAGTCATTATCGAAGTCATAATCGCCCTCGGCTCGACCAAACGCATCCGCGGATATAGACGCAAGGAGATCCTGAACAGGAACCACATTTGTTCTGTATTTAATCTCCTTGCTTGGCGGAGTCGGAGGGGCCAGTGCGTTGGCGAGCGCAATAAGAGTCTGCGTTGAATCGGCGCAAGTCTCGATAACAAGAAGATCATCTCGCAACTCAACGTCAACCCACTTGTTTCCGTCCACTTTGTTGGCGCCTATATGCACCGTCACTTTCGCAGAGGAAATAAAGCAGATATCGACATAACCTTGTTGGCATAACTCTACTACTTGTGGAGTAGGAGTATTCGAGGTTCGCCTTCGAGTTGTTGATGAAGACTCCTTGGAATCTAATATCGAAACGTCGTCAACAAGAAGTATAGACGCCCTATTTATTTGACCTAGAACCTTTGCATCATCCCCATTAGAAAGCGCAATTTCAAAATGAGCATCCGTCAATACAATGGTTAACTTGGAAGTAAGCCCAAGAGGGTTCAAACCCAGCAAACAATCCTGAATAATAAAATCGACTTTTGTTGGTTTGGCATCTTTGTTCCCACCTTCATTACGTGTTGGCGAACGGACTTGAGGCTTTCCCGTGATAGCTGCGTGGGCATGCTCGCCAAGATTTGCGACGGAAGCTGCTAGAGTTGCTTCGAAATCCTGCGGAGTTGTGTCCTCGGCGAGACCTAGTATGTCCATGATAGTTGGCACGCGGTATTCGATATTTAGATTCCGCATTCTGATCTTGATGACTGGTTCCATCTCATCCCCGATAATTCTCATAGTTAGGACAGGACCCTGGCTCACTTTTTCCATCGACGATATGGCCGTCCCGACTAGTTCTTCGGTATGGTTTCGCCGTACCAAGACGGATCCTATCCCTAGAGCAATTAGGGAAGGAATAGTTATATGACCAGCTTCCACGTCTTTCAAAGATGCTTGCACAGAGCCAAATTTTCCACCAACATCCACAGTTACATCCAAGTTGCGAACGAGACCCAGTGTGAGAATTCCGGGTCGATCATCTTCAGGTAGGTATTTAGCGACAGTTGACAATCGAGCAATCTCTTCGCCAAGGGCAGGAAGGACCTGGAGATGATGGAGTTTCTCGACGGTTACGTCTAAGTCATCTATATTGACGCGCAACACAGCACCTTTCCTCCTTTGCCGAAGCAATGTATCCACCATTATCTCGTCGTCATTTTTGGAGAACTTGTTTTTAGATGGTATGATCAGCTCCAAAAGCCGTTCAAGGTCATTGTCTTTCGGCGTCATGAGATATTCTAGGCGAGTATTTGTAATGACGACATTGATCGGAGGATTACCCATAGAGCGACTCATATACGGGCCTGCGAGGAATATCTTGGAAATGCCAATGCCGACTCCTTCTTCTCGACTGACTAACTTCACCGCACTTGTATCTAATGACACGCTGCACTCTTTCCCTACAAGATCTAAACGGAAGCCGCCCAGTCTCATGTTCACCTTATTTTCGGAACTTGCAGATGTGTCGTCTGGACGAATAGGCGCATCGAATCTTACTCCGCGTTGTTTCGGTGGTGGTTTCGTAGGGCTACGAGGTGGAGGAGAGGTATTTGAAGTGATCGACGAACTCATGTTGAGGAAGCCACTTAAACCTCCGAACCAACTAAAAGTCTCGTCTAATCGTTGAAGGTCTACATTGATATGGAGCGGTAAAGTCGTTACTTCGCATCTAGTTGATGTAGATGTTTGGGTGATTTTGAGAGAGATATCGGCGCCGGCGGCCGGGAACGCGTCCCTTACGGAGGATCGCATCTGTATTCTTTGATCGAAGGAAATCATATCATCATTTCCGTATCCAAGCGTGAACTTACCCACGTCAACTGAAGTCTGCGTAGAGGATGTCGATCCTGATAGTCCCACATTCAAGTCTTGAATAGTCGCACTTATGATAGCATCGGCTTTAAGTGAGGCGGGACGGGGTTCGAATAATCGTTCAGGTGTATCGGCAATTCCGACTAAGCTTTCAAGCAAGTGTATAGTGATCTGCTCTGCTGCGATTTTGATGTCGGGTATAGGTGACGAGCTGCTCTTAACGTCGGCCTTCGCCTTCTGCTTAGAACGGCTTTGAGGCTGCTCTTTCAAAGCCGAAAGTATTCGCGAGACTACCAAAAATAGTAGAAACCCGGTCGATAGGTCAGAACGGATTTCTAGGGACGATAAGATCACTTCGAGAGTTTTATCAGCTGCGTTTTCGTGGTTGTCTGTACTAGGAGTTGGAGCTATTGACGCGGTTGATTGGTCACCCGCGTAGATTGAGAACGCCCCAGGAAGATTTGGAGAAACCGACTGGCCCAAATTTGTTCGAGATGGTCCGGATGTCGGCTCTTCTCCAGCGCGAGATACTTGTATATGTTGATGGTTTGAAGGGATGTAGAGCGATATTTTATCTAAGGAGACGAGCTCTCTGACTAATCGGGTTGGTCCTCTCGGAGTAGGAGCTTCTTCTATTGGAGCCTCTTCCTTCTCTGGATGATGCGATGCGTTGTCAGGCGAATGCCTTGCTTCTTCGAGATTGTCTAAGAAAGGATCGCTATCTAATCCAGGGCCTTGTGGTGAATGTTCAGATGCAGATTTATCGGCAAAGGAGCTATCAGAGGCTGGTGTGCGCTTGGGTGAACCTAACGGCGAAGATCGATTCCCGCGCTTCGGCTTTGGTGAGTTCTCTGCACTGGACGGCTCCGAATCCCAGCCACCAGGCATAGAGGGAATCGCATGGCTGCTCACCTGCGAAGATGCTGCGTTGGAAAAGGCGCTCATATACATGCTCTCGGCTTCCTCGTGGCTGAAGAGGTGAGATCGTGCGAGGTCATCGCCCAGGGAAGGCGTCCCATCACTCCCTTCAGATCCCGAAGGCCGATTCTCAGTGCTCCTTGTCGACTCAATGGAATCCTCTCCCCATCTTTGCCGGTGTTCCAGAGCTGGTTCGGACCGAGCAACACGTGCTAAGGATGACCAAGGGACCGAAGCTTCATTGATAGTTGACTGAGCTGTTGGTAATGAAGAAGCTGGGACTAGATCTTCTTGTTGGGTGATTTGAGGCGCAAGGGCTCGCGGAGTTGATGGTGTTGATTTGACGTCCTCATCCTGTCCTGCATTCGACCCGCTCCCACTTAATTCGTATGGTATGTTAAAGGCATCCTCGCTATCCATAAGAGAGCGCTGACTTTGATTTTGCGAAGGGCCGTCAGCATTAGAGCGCCATTCTGATGCTGACATCGCCGGCGAAGCAGAATCCTCCGACATGGTCTGTTGTCTCGAAACAGCGGGAGAGGTACCGACAAATGACGAAGGAATCGAAGGCGATCGTGCTAGGCTAGAGAAAACATTTGCTTCAGTTACCAAACTTGCTCGAATCGTATTTAATCCGATGAATCGCTTTCCCTCCTTAAGCACGGGCTTGCTTTCATCATTTTCCGTAGCCTCGTCAACCGTCGTCGTAACCCCTTCCACTGTGACATCATCAACAGAAAGTTGAATTGTAGCCAGTTCGAGAGTGGTGGAGTTCGCCTCAGGAGGAACTTCGACATCGAAATGGAAGGTAACCCCCTTAATGGACACTTGCAACCTATCAACTATGCCTTGCAGGAAATCCGCTAGGAAAGTAGGTAGCGATAGAGGTTGACCAGTTCCTAAAGGATAGTCGTCATCGCTTTCGTCTTCACTGCTCGTTACAGAAGCACCGAGATCTTGGGTTTCGGCTTCAAGGGCGGCTTGAAGTTCTGCCTTTTCTTTTAAAGGTTGCGTATCTAAGAAGGACTGGGCCAAGTCAATAGCATGTGGAACCGGATCGTCTTCCTCCTTATGCGATGCACCTTTCGAGCTCTCATCTTTAGACCCAAGCTTCACCTTGATCTCTACGCCATCGACCTCGACCGTAATAGGGCTCGTATATATAGCGGAAGGTACGGTAATTCGGAGTAGTAGGACTTTGGCTTTTTGAACCTCGAAGGATGGAGGAAGCTGAACCAGCTGTTCTAGCTTCTAATTATCGGCAACAGTGTTAGCTCTGTACTATTACACGGCATCAACCAAGATATGGCTTGGCAGAAGGGAGCAGCATAGAATGCCAAAAAACATGCCTGTAGTTTGACTCCAACATCTTGCAAGGTGAAGACATTATTGATTCCCACGGCAAAATCCAACTGGTCTATGTCTAATGCATCGGTGTCAAAGTAATCTAACTTGGATAAGGTATACCGCAGCAGCCGCTTGGGCATGCTGGAGTTTCTGAAAGATTGGAAGAACAGTGCCATGATGACTATGGTGACTATATTGATGATAACACAACAACGCAGCAACACAACTAAATCCTACAAGAAGGCAATCAAGGAATCAGGGTGTGACTAGGGACTAGAGGAGAGTAACCGGAGATTCACGGACGCGTAGGTCGCGTGTGGGGGAGCAACGGTAGACTATCACGATATCCCACAGGTCGGGATGCGGGGTGGTAGCTCATCGTTGTCGGCACTGACGGCGTGGGTGGGATAAGAGGTATAGAAGGACAGCCGGGATTTGGAATATGACGATGGGATGTCTGCGTCCGACAAAGTGACGATGTCCCAATGAATAGTGTAAGGGAGAGAAATGCTGAGGCGGTAGGATGTGAATAGGTAGTAGGGAATAGGGAATAATAGGTAGGAATAATGGGATAATGGGAATAGTAGGGATAGTAGGGATAGCAGGTACAATAACCTTGGAACCTTGAAAGTTTGGCCTAGGTCATGGCCCCAGCACTCGAGATGATGAATGATGGGGGGCGGATGGGGGGAGAGCGTGCTAGCTTAAACCTTAGTCCCTTTAAACATGAGCTGCAGCAGTGTGTGTCATTTGATCCATTTGATCCCGCTTTGCTCAGAACGTTCAACTCAGGTGCCTATCAAGGTACGCTATCGATACCGAAAGATACCGCGATAACAGCACCCAACTTAGACTCAATGTAGACTCAATGGACTCAAACTGCGCTAAATCACGAACCCGTCGGTCAATGTGACTCGCTACTGCGTAGTACTACGGTTGTAGATGATACCCACAGCATGTGGGGGTGCAATTAGGCAGCTGACCACTCACTGTGCTCACTACTGGAACTCAAACACTGACGTTCAATTATCCATGCCCAGTAAATACCCATGTGTACCGCCTCGTCTTATCAAATTGGTGCCTGTCGATGCGTCGTTACGTCGATGCGCTCTACCAATATCCACGTAAACTTTTAATCTAGGCATAGGCACCTTAGGTACGTAGGCATCAATCGAGACCATCTTCGACCCTTAAGTTGCCATTAAAAAGAAACATCACACATCTTGTACGTCTTGTACCTACCTAGGTAGTAATACGCCGAATTACTCATCAAAGGCGAGATGCATTAGTCTGCTGTTCGTGCATGGAAATTGTCTGATATAATCATCATAATTATACCTCTCTCTTAGCTACATACATATTACTGTGTACATGTATGCACCTAAATAAAGGTATAAACAAGTACCTAACTAATACATGTATCTAAGGGAACATTGGAGTTAGACTTTCACATTTCATCGACATGTGAAATAGATATTAGGACATTATTATTGCTAGAAAGATGTTATGCGTTTATAGCGAGATAAATCGCAGAATTATCCTGTTGTCTTTGTATGGCATCTAATTCCCTTGAATGCTACTCGACCCCTACACCGATGACTCGATGTATGACTTCGTGCTCCAGCTATTGCCTAGCAGCGCAGGTACCTAGGTAGGGATGCATCCACAAATATCTTGATGTCGACATAGGTACTAGGTACCAGCTTCTGTTTGCTCGCGGTTACAGACAGATTCTTAGAAGGTAAAGTCCGGTGGCTGAGACCTTTCAACGGTTGTAAGACAAGATGATATACGATATCACATTTCAAATTGCAGGGGTTGTGTCATGTATCTATTTTTTCTTTTCCATTTCGGTCTAATTCTGTCACCCAGGTGCCTCAGGTCCCTCAGGTAAGATCAGACAGCCTTAACAAATTTCACCGTTTGCACACATATAGGGCGACTACTATCGCCGCATGCTAGTACCCGACAAGACGTCGACTTTCCCGGTTCAAAATAACGAAAGCACCCAATCATTAGACTAAAAGAAAGGGGGAAGCTTGAACGGGTAGCCGCCATTCTTAACTCGGAAGATGGAGAGTAGGAAGCTGTACATGACAATCATGATAGCACTCCAAACGACGACGGTGAGCTGTTGCATCTTAGGGTCACGGGTTCTCGGGGCCTTAACCGCTAGAGAAATCGTGGCGAAAGATAGGATACCGTCTACTATTGTTAGCAAAGGAATTTCGTTTCCGAGATGGTTTGGTGCTTACACATGAACGCCACAATCTGCGTCTCAAGTCCAAATTGGTTCTGGAATCCACCGGCGAAGTAACTTATACCCCCCCGTCCGTCTCCAGCCACATATGGTACCTTTCTTATCTGGTTGAACATATGGCCACTGGTGAACATAAGGATACCGATCAAGCTCAAGCCTGCCCAGACATTTCGATTCTGGATAACAGGCAAAATGAATGACCAGGCCTTAAAGATAACTCCGGCCACACCCAGAGTGCTAACAATTGTCACAATCCAACCGATGTAATCGACTGGGCGGCTCACGGCCGGGTGAGGTCGGTCGGGTAAGTGACGGGAGATCCATTCGTGAACCTTCTCGGCAGTTTGGGGCCTAATGATATTTAGAGATGCATGTTCGAAGTATATAAACAAAGTTACTTACCCGTTGAAATCATAGCGGATAGCTTCAAGAGTAGTGGCCGCGTGTGGGCCGGTAGTGGGCTGGAACAGGAGTAGTACGGGAGCTGACTGGAGGCCAAGCTACATTTCATGAGTAATTAGCTATGTATATACTTGAGTTGACATATATTATCATACCGCAATGAAGGTATCTCTTCCTTGAGCGAAGTCCAGAGTTCCGAAAATCAGACGTGATTCGGCATTCTTGTCACCTCGAGTCCAGCTCTTTGCTAATATATCCCACTCCGGCTGGAAATCGGTGCAGAGTTGGCAACCGAAGCGTGGTTCTAAGGCGGTCAATAGGATAGCCGCGGAGTAGTCGCGAGGAACAGAAGTAAGCTTCTTGTAGGTCGAATCGGCAAGCTTCACCGGAGAGGAGGATAGAGCTTGCGCGTGGAATTCGCTAAATCGATCAACTGAGGCCGATTTCTTGGCAGCGGCAGCCCCAAATGGAAGAGCGAACGAAAGGAGAAGAGGCAACCAGCGCATATTGACAGTGATTGTCAAGTTACCTCATAAAGAAAATACACTTAGGTAGAAGAAGGGATGCTGTGCTTGCGCACAATTGACGTGAATGGAAAAACGATGGCGCAATGAAAAGCGTCGTCAGTTCGGATTTGAAGTTCAAAAAAGGTGTCCTCAATTGAGAACCGGAGCTTCGGTGGGACTTCTGCTTAGCTCCGTCGGTTCGCGTGGATAAAGTAATGCAGGGGCCGCGCACTCCCTTATGAATCAACTGATACATGCATATCTCACGTTATGCAAGCACATAATTATGGTTCCACAGGGATTGGACGGATCAACCTAATACCCCAGCGCTAAACTCATTGTGGCACTCTGTTGACTTTTACAAGCCTGGAAACCCACCCACCAAACACGTTCATTCTTTCTCCACTACGTAGCACTCATCTCCGCCAGTTCCTCCTCATCCCAGATTTTCAGCATAGTCCACCCCTTCACCGCAAATTTTCTCAAAAAGACTGCTCATTCAATTCTACCAGAAGACATTCTAGCTTTACTATTGAATTGCAAACTACACACCTAAAGATCAAGACGCGTCTACCTTAATGGGTAGGCTTGCAAAGGCGACCATGGGCCGCGAAGTGCAAGTAAACATGGACGTCGAAAAGGTAATATCGCAGCCAACCAAATCCCAAATCATCGCTGACCATTGTAATTGGGGATAGAGGAAGGATTTATTGCATGATCTCGAGTTGAAGCATCAGATGAATACTAGTAACACCGATATCCTGATCAAGGATGAAGATGTGCGCCGACTGAAAGTCCGGATTCTCATGCTACGGGACGAAAACACGTCTTTACGCGACCAAATTGCCCAGAACAATGACGCAAATAACAAACTTACATCGCGGTGCCATGACTTAAGTGCCCAAATTGAAGCCAAAATGGACGTAGTTCGCCTTCAAGAACAGCAATTACGGAAACAGGAGCGAGAATACACAAACTTAAAGGTATGCATTCATTGGTTCAGCCACCAAGCTGGATGCTTGTATTAATTATATGCATCAAGGCCGAACTCCAAGCCATGAACAATGCAACCCAAGATTCCACCAATCTGCTTGCCGAGAAGCTGTCTCTCAGCCGTGAATTGGCTGTACTAAAACCCGAGATCGAGCATCTACGATCACAAGTAAACCAACAACAGGCAACACTCGCAGAGAAACTGGCCTTGGAACGCCAGGTCAACACTCTCGAGGTCGAACTTGCAAATGAAAAGAAGGCAACGAAGCGAGCTATGCAGAAGCGCGAGAGCAATGACCGGGTTGAGGATGAATTGCGGAAGAACCTCCGCGAGGTTGAGAAGAAACTGACTGCAGAGAAGACGGAACGTGAACGACTCGAGGACCAGCTTGAACAAGAGAAACGAACTCGACAATTCGCGATACAAGATCAAGACAGCAATCGAGAAATGGAAGCCGATCTCCGAAAGAAGTTACAGGAAGCCCAGAGACAATTACGACAGGAGCAAGATGATAAAGAGAGATTGGAAGGCGAGCTCCAGTCCGCCAAACTCGCAGCGAAGAAGACACAAAAGAGTAACTCGAAGATTGACGCTGAGGATGAGCTACGCGCGCAAATTTCAGAACTCGAAACAAAATTAGAGGCCCAACGAAAAGAAACCGCCAAGATTCGCCACGAGAGTCAAGCGACGATAAATGAAGCTTATGCGCAAAACGACCATTTCGAGAAAAAGATCGAGAAGTTGAAGACAAAACTACGTGAAACACAGGAACAACTAAAGCAGTGTCAAGCAGACCTTAAGAAAGCTCAACACGCTCGTTCTTCAGCCTCGGATGACACTACGAAACTCGATGGCCGATCGCAGGTCTTCCGCAAGAGGAAAACTCAGGATATGGGTGCAGATGATTTCGCTCAAATCGAAATTCAAACCCCTGGGGCTGATGATGGCAAGGGACGACGTGCACTTAAGAAGCGAGGTCTAGAGCCTACAGTCCCGGGTGAGAAGTCAATGTTCTCCATTACACCCTTCCTAAACCGCACCAAGAGTATCATGGAAGACACTCCCAAGACTGACGAAGGAACGTCAAATGATTCAGTCGCTGTACCGGAAACCGAAGTTGCCGAGCCTACGACGACTGTTCCGGAGGTAGAGACAGAGATTGAAGCCCCAGCAGAAGAGGTCGCCCAGAATGAACCAACCTCCACTGCTCCTACCGAGAGTGAGAAGCCTAAGGCAGCCTCCAAATCTCGCGGTCGACCTAAGAAAGTTCTTGGTGAAGCACCGTCGGCTAAGAAGAATGCACAGCCCATTCTGAAGAAGTCTCTCAAGACGAAGAGCAGTCTCGACAAAGTTGTGGAGAAAGACGAGAAGAGCCGAGAGAAGCAGGATGATGTCACAGAACCCGTCGAGAAGACAACAACTGTTAAGTTCAGTATCGGTCTTCCGCACGACGAAAGCGCTACATCCAGCAACGACGGCGATCAACTGAAGGGCGATCAGCCAAAGAAGAAGAAGCGCAAGGTCCTGGGTTCCACCAAGACCCTATTTGACGAAGAGGAGGGTGAAGCACCACCAGCTAGGAAGCCGGCCAAGGTGCAGTTAGGTGGGAAGAGGGCATTAGGGAAGGCCGCTCTCAATGTACAGAAGAGTGCATTTGCCGGGTCGGCATCCTTCTCGCCTCTGAAGCGGGATCGTAGAGGTGTCGGCGCTAGTTTCCTGGCATGAAATACGGATCCGGGGTCTATCAGAACGGCGGGATTTTTGCACTAGGAACGGAGGGAATGGAGCATGCATGCATTTATTGGCGTTATTGATTATTTGCTTCATTATACGGCGTTGAGGAATAAGTTGTAGGATTAGGTATACGGTTGCATTGGTTACGTGAGAATACGAATATGCTTGCCTTAAAAGAGGCCATATCATATTTTTAAGGGAGCTTTTAGATTGAGAATGGTGATGCTGCTCTTGCAAAGTTTGATTTCATGATGTGATTTCTAATTACAACAGTAAGGATACAAATTCGAGGTCACATTTGACCATGGATACTGAGAGTGGAGTAAGGTTGGTATGGATACTCTACGCAGCTTTGGGCTTTCCATTTCCCTCGATCTTCACGAGCCTATTTTCCCTCCAGGAATATACCATCATAATAGCAGTCCCCGGGCCACCCACCAACGTGGTGATTCCAATGCCGAAGACCGCCTGGATGAGGCTGGACGCACGGGACCTGCCTTCAATTCGCAGAACGTCGTAAGTGATAAGCCAACTCCAGAAAAGCGAAGACCCGAACGCTCCGAAGAAATCAACCTGGAAGATATAGTGCAGGCCGAGGGCCGTGGTGTCTTTCCACGTCGCTCGGTTTGGCAGGAATATGTAGCTGAGCGAGAGCTGCGGGTTGTCTGATGTGAGGGATAGGTAGAGGGTGCTGAGATGGGAAAAAGCTGATATGAGACCCGCGAGCAGATATACGAGCTTCAGGTGCTTGACGTCGCTGTTCTTGGTAGTGGTGGTTGAGGATGTGAAGAAGGAAAAGAGCACGAGGAGCGCGCTGACGTATATTGGGGACGGCTGCCAGAAGGCTGTTAGGTATTGCACGGTTTGGATGTCCCAGGTGCCGTAAAATAGGGCTACGGTTGGGATGAGGTAGCCTAGCAAGACGGCCGGGAGGAGAGCCCGCGCGTAGCTGATGGGTACTTCGCGACCCTGCTGGTAGTATTCTTTCCCTCTGGAGGTGAATACGTACGCCGCATAGTAGACAGGCGCGATAACGGCTGCGCCGATGATTTGGTAGAGGAGACCAAAGAGCGCAGCGCTATTATTCTCTCGTCAGCTCAATCCAATTAAAAAACCACCTCCGGGATTTTGAAAGGCTAGAGTACTCACAAACTAACAAGCCTTCCAGCATTCCTCGTCCTACTCGACTCAACAGCCCACATAACAACCACCGCAAACCAATTCATCAGAAAGTAAGCCTGTTGGGCTTTCACACCGATATCCCACCCCGCAGTTCCGGCGAGAAAGGCCGTGACCAACATCTTGGCTAGCTCATCTATGACCTTGATGCCCGTATAATGCGTTATGCGCGGCGTACCGTTTTCGAGCGTGGCGGTCTCGACCACGGTGCTGAAGTTCAACGGCACCTCGTTGACGACCGTGTCCACGCGCATCAGGTACGTAAACAGCGCCGCGAGGGAGCTGAAGGCGAGGAAGAAGAGGGCATTGAGAGGGCGCCCGGTGAAAGATAGGGTTGTGGCTTTTGGTTTGGCCATGTTTGCGGATGTTTTAGACTACGTTCTAGACGTTCTAGATAGGAAGATGAGAGGATGTTCCGTTGAAGAATGTCTCAGAGCGAAGATGTCTGAATATAAATGGTTTCCAACCATGGATATCCCCTTCACACTCAGCCTCACGGGTTTCGGGACCTAGCTAGGATCCGGGGTAGCTATGGATGTAAGCGCTAATACTCGACATATAGCAGTATATGTCGTATGGCATGCGAGGACGGCGTTAAAGTAAGGTTCGTCTACGCAAAAGGTACGCTTTCTAGGATCCATCTTTGTGCATCATGCATCTCATGTGTGTTGGCACAGTTTAGTGGCCTTGGCTTCCGGGGCACCCGAAATTAAATGTGTGATATCTATTCAGACTTCTTAAGAGTGATATATAGAGGATTTATTATCTAAGGACGTTTATACGAGCAACAATGGTTAGCCTCGTATGTAGGCCCGAACGTGATGAAGCTTTCCAAGTTAGATGTTGAGATATAAGATTCAATTCTGAATGGGTAGTACAAATGAGGGATATTCCTTATTATTTGCGCTATTGGAATATTCTGGTTATGAGATTTTCTGATGTCATAGATGCTTATGTCATCCACCGGATAGTTTGATTTATAGCAAATTTAGCGAGGTTTCCGATTTGGTGACTAAGCTGAAATTTTAATCATTCAAGATCTTCGTGATATTCGCCGTCGCAACTTAGACATGGGATAGTGCACGATCGCCATCCCTCAGTCTTTCACAGCATTTATGAGGGCGTTGACAAGAATTGCGGCGCCTCGTAATGGAAGCCTCATAAAGTCTATCGCTTTAGCGGTAGCGAATCCAACTTTTGGCATCTGCAGCCATATTGCGTCCATCGCATTAGGAGGTACACGCTGGTCTTCATCCAGTTCAAGATGGAAGCAGCGGCAAGGGAGCGATTACCATGCAAAGAAGGCCAAGCTACTTAACCTCAAGAGTCGGGCCGCATTCAAGTTACTTGAGGTGAGTAGTTAGTTCATCGATAGGAATTAACACCAACTAAGCCTGTGGCCAATATCCAGATAGACTCAAAGTACAGATTATTTAAGAGAGGGCAGACAGTGATTGATTTGGTATGTATTCTAAATGTCAGTGGATTGCGACGCTAAGCAATGTAGGGATATGCACCAGGGAGCTGGTCTCAGGTATGATGACAGCATGGCTCCCCACTCCATCCGTTGCTCATTCACTACAGGTCGTCGTTGAGCGTACGAAGCCAAATGGACGTGTGATCGGAATTGATATCATCCCGGCACAGCCGCCTAAAGGTGTATCAACTATCCAAGGCAACTTCTTAAGTCCAGGTGTCCAGCAACTCGTGAAGGATTATTTGGCTGAGTTTGCCAAACCCCGAGATCCGCCCGTTCCCATCTTAGAACCATCGAAAGAAGGGGAAATCATGGTTACCGAACGACAGAGTTATATCGATGCCGAACGTGCGGAATCGGTTGAGTCAGAACATCTAGAGAACGACGGAAGACTAGTAGATGTGTGTATTTTATCACAGAAGCTTAGACCCGAAGATGCTGACTATCTAGCAGGTGGTTCTAAGCGACATGTCAGACCCCTGGGAACGATTGAATGGACCTTATAGCAAGACATTGAGTAACCCGTATCGTAGGATGATGAACACCAGCGGCAACAACTTCCGAGACCACGCAGGTAGTATGGTAAGATTACATTCATTTTCGGATCTGAAATAGCAGCGTGTATGCTCACGGGAAAATTAAGGACCTATGCCTTGCGGCATTACAATTCGCGAGCGACACGTTGAAATCCGGCGGACATTTCGTCTGTAAATTTTACCAAGGTGCCGAAGATAAGGACCTCGAGTTAAAGCTTAGAAAGATGTTTGCGGCTGTCCATCGCGAGAAACCAGAATCATCGAGAAAAGTATGTACTTGAATGTTATGTGTCTTTGATTTCGGTGCTAACTTTTTACCTAGGAATCGAAGGAGTCGTATTTTGTGGCATTGCGACGGAAAGGGGACGCTACGTTATCACTCTCATAAGAGAATTGAGACCACCCACCTCCACTGTACACTATTTGTATTACATCTAGAAAACGGTCGGTTATTAAAATTTTATCATACAATGCGTCATACTAGGTATAATGGTATTTTCTTGTATGAATGTTGCTAAATCTATTAATGTACAGTGGTATCGATGAAAGGCGCGTATAGCGCCACTTTTTAACAAATTCACAGAACCAATGAACGCAATTCCAAACACCCACCCGATATGGATGCGTGTCCATGATAAGAATTTGGTCATGTTCGTGTCGTCGTTGGTGGTAAGATGGCCGATGGTCCCTTAGGTCCGTTCTTGGCGCATTGTTCTTAGGTATGCTTCGATGAAACGCCTCTATTCGAGCTCTCCAAGGTATGAGTATATGGTCTCCCAAGGAACATCGCCATATCATTCAGATTTAACAACACCATCCCGGAATACCGCTGACACCTTGCCCGAAGGTCACGTTACCAGGCGGTGCGCAAAAGAGATCGGTCCCATTGAGGCGTGTTGGGTTCACATTGAAGAAGGTCCCTACGATTGAAAATTCATCAGTGTTCGATTCCATGAAGTTTCTAGCTGCTAGAGGTCATACCGTTCCGGCACTCGCAGACAGGGAAGTCAACACAGCAATGTGGATCTTCGAATGGGATACACTGGGCGTTCGTATCGAATTTTTCAGTGAAATTACCCCATCTGGTGATATTGACGAACTCGGTAACGTTGGGAAACGGTGGCGCTGGTACTGTGAACATTCGTCTAGAGAGCGCAACATTGTTGAAGGCTTGGGCGACGATGAGACTTGAGAAAGTGATAGAAACCATCTTGACTTTGGAAATCTTGGGCTCAATGTCAGACGAGGTGGGCATGTGGGTGTGAAACGAGTGTTCTTCTGGGTGTGTATTTTCCTGACTGACTATCCAAATCGCGAGTGGCTGATCGTTCCGGATAGGTATTTCGGCTTGAGACAGTGGGAAGTTCTCTTTTTTTTTTTTTTTTGCTTTCTAGAAGAATTATCCTGTGGAGCGAAGTATATCTATACGTCGCACAGATACTTCCCGCTCCTATCGGTCTTTCCGAACACTGAGGGACCAGATGTGCGTCTGTAACCATAGAAGCGAGCATTGCAGTTTCTCTGATATTTGAGGCATGTCCTTCCTCACGAAATGATTTCAAAAAGTAGGTGCTCCTCGAGAATGAGTGTTAAAGTTGGAACCAGAGCCGAAGGTGCTGTCTTGTCAAACTCTCATTCTCCTTAACTTCTATTCAATTCTTGGATGGGAGAACTTCCACCGGTCTCGTCTCGTTTTCCTTAGAGATCGTCAGCTTCATTTCTCTCGTTGATAAGTTTCTTTCGCTACCGTACTCTTTGGTTTATTTTCTTGCTTTCGTTGGTCTTTTGTTGGTTATACCCTCGCTTCGTTTCAAAATGCCTATTGAAAAGGACATGTGGAGCTTTGGACCCGAATCGCAGTCGACATCACCCGACGATCTCCATGAAATTTGTTTAGACGACGATGAGAGGGACAAACGCGCCCGAGCCCCTCTAACCGCCGGGGGTCGGCCTGAATGCTTGAAAGGACCCGTTAGGGAATGCATATTTGTTGCTCTAATTGCCTTTGCCGCAGCTACTCCCGTTTTCCTTCAACGATCTATTGTAGTCGTGGCCGGGTCTATATCTGAGGCATTGGAGATGACACCAGCTCAGATTGCATGGGCTACAGCAAGTTCAGGGTATCATCACTATACCCTAAACTAAGTGGAGACTGACTCACCAATTCGCAGCCTGACGACCGGCGCATTCTTACTTCCTTTTGGCCACATTGCTGATACATGCGCCTTTCTGCCCCGAAAGACCCTTCTCCTCACTAGCTTAGCAGCTTTCAGTCTGCTTGCATCATCGACATCCCTTTCGCCGAACGGCATTGTTCTCGATGTTATATCTGGCCTGACTGGTATTGCTTGCGCAGCGAACGTTCCAATCGCTGTCGGAATTTTGAGCCTCGTGTACCCTGAGCCATGCCTTCGCAAGAATCTGGTCTTCTCTTCTTTCTTGATGGGCACACCAGCGGCGACAATAATCGGTGGCCTCGGCTCAGGAGCCTTAGCTCTCCAATTCAGTTGGAAAGCTCCATTCATAGCTTTGGCCATCTTATATGTGGTTATCTGTGCGCTTGCATGCTTCTTCGTTCCAAGTATCCCGCAGCCCGAAGCAGTCCAGGAGACGGATGAAGTGCACACCATTGCCGAGCCAGAGGTCTTCCCCATACTTTCGATCGAGCCCACTAGGAGAAAATCTCCTTTCCTGGAATTTGACTGGGTCGGATTGTTTTTCCTAGTCTCAGGTCTTTTGCTCTTTGCTGTTGCTTTGACGATTGGACCACAAGGCCCAGAACCGTGGAAGACACCGACAGTCATCCTCCTCTTGACTTTGGGAGTGTTGTCTCTTGGATGCTTTCTTCTCTGGGAGAAGGTCACGCAGACGCCGATGATCCCACCATCCATCTGGGAAAACTTCACAGTAACTTTGGTAATATCTTGAAATCTGTTACTTTACCAGCTCAAAGAATATGACTGACCTGGCATTTAGGTGATTATATCTACATTAGGTGCTTCCATGTCATTTTACTCTCAACTATTTTGGGTCTCGTTATTCATGCAAGATCTCGAAGGTCTTCTACCATTCGAAGTTGCCGTTAGGTTGCTACCACAGGCTCTTGTGGGGTTATTACTCAGTCCTCTCGTTGGCTTAATTATGCACAAAATCCCAGGTACAGTGCTATTGGGTGTAGCAGCTGGCGCTCTCGTTGCAAGCAACGTGCTTCTCGTGTTTTTGCACGAGGGAAGCAATTACCTCAGTTGGATATTTCCTTCGGTCATGTTGAGTACTGTTGGAATGGATTGGACTATGAATGTTGGGTCGGTGAGTAGTTTTATAAGCAATCTGAGAGAATAAAATGAAACAAACTTCTAATAAGATTATATATAGCTGTACATTTTATCATCTCTTCCCCTCAAACATCATTCTATTGGAGCTTCGGTCCTCCAGACGACAAGCCGTCTCGGGGTCCCGCTAGGAATGGGAATTACCACTGCAATCTGGTCGTCATACGATGAAATGCAGCTAAGGGGAAGTCCAGAGACACCATATACGAATACTTTCATAGCAACAGCTGCATTCGCGGGGGTTTCGCTTTCTCTTGTGCCTTTCATTCACATTGGGAGACAGGGTTCTTCGAAGCAAGAGTTACCACACCAAAAAGAAGAGATCCGGCCAAACTCGCCGACGCCTTCTCAAAATCATTTAGACCCTCGTCGAAGCATTCGAAACGACAATGGAAATCGTCCGAGCAAACGTTGGTCGCCGGTCGATACGTTGGCCACATCGGCTATAGGCGAAAGGCAACATACAATAGCTCCCTCTGTGTCATCACAGTCATCACGTAGGAGTGCGGACGCTACAAGCAGCGTTGGCACAGCAAGGACAACTATTCGGCGTGGGCGCAGTCCATCCGAGCGGGTAGTCTGGGTTGTCTGCGAAGAATGCGGCACGAGCAAGCGCCACAATCAACCCCGTAGCCCCATGGGTGATCCGGCCCGCTACTTTAATGACGTCGCGTTAAGTGGAATGCCTGAGAGTCGCAATAACCAGGCAAACACTCCCACTACTGAGACAAGCAGCAGCCAAAATAGCCAGCAGCATGCCTCTCCTCAACTTACTAGGCAACTCGGTGGACGTCGGCGTCTACCCCTCGTGAACCGGCAGATTATGACTCATCAGATGCTCACGCAGGGTTTCCAGCCTTGATCGTCATGAAATTGGAAATTGTGTATTCAAGGCTTTGATAATAGTTTTGTGGAAATGGTTCCAAGTTAGGTATGGAACTTGATGATGGGAGATAAGCATGCCTCTATTAGTTCGACTTGGTCATTCAGTGACGCCATTCATAACCGGTTTTTGGTCAGGTCTAAGACCTCTTTGGAGAATTTTGGAGGGGTAATACTAAGGCGTGGGTAACGATGTGACGCCTATTCCCAAGAACCCCTTTTGCTAAGTCAGATATACATGTTATAGAGATAGATAGCTCGCTGCCTCGTCATATTGTCATAATACATTTAATATTTTGAGGCCATTGTTCAGTGCGAATATTCATGCTTCCTGGTAATTCTGGTTTGCAAATTCGAGTGTTTGCCCTTAGTACTCCGTGGCTTATGCTACGACGCTCCCCCAAGATACTCCGGTAACACAGCATGTGTACCTAGCCGAGACATACATTTAATATACAAGAGCTTCCTGCAGATTCCCGCTTCCGCACCGATTGAAATTTCGAACAACTCAGGTACTGGGGAGGTACCCGATACTTAGATAATTCAACTCAATGAACTCATAGCTTGGCATTAGGCATCTGCCGCATAGCCTGACGCACACCCAAGTCAGCCAAAATTTCCTCAGACCCGCCCAAGATCGCATCGAACTTATACGTCCGATGGAACATCTCGACAACACGGCCCATGCCGGACTGTGTCAATCCACGTCCGCCGAAGATCTGGACGGACTCGTCCGCGATCTCGTGCGCGGCGCGCGTGATGCTCATTTTTAGGAGACCGATGGGGCCGCCTAGGTGCTGCGCTTGCTGCTTATACGGCATGTTGCACATTTGGTATGTTATTGTTTCGAGCCAGGATTGGTTGGACTCGACGAGGGAGATCATTTTTGCGAGTTTTTGGCGGATTACGGGTTGTTCGATTAGTCGCTTGTTGAAGACGATGCGTTGGTGTGACCACTTGAGACATTCTTCGACGATGGTTCGGCATTGGCGGATTGTGGCGCCTGCGTGGGGGTTAGTATGAGGGCGAAGATGGGGAAGAAATGTTAGAGGGGCTTACAGGCCATGGTCCATCGCTCGTGGTTGAAGTTGCTGAGGATCACGTAGATGCCCTTGTTCTCCTCGCCGAGGAGATTCTCGGCCGGAACTTTGACGTTGTCGAAGGTGATGTACGCGGTGCCGGCGGCAGGCGAGTACGAAGTCTTGATAGGCTTGGTCTCGACGCCCTCTCCGCGTTCAATAATCAGCACGCTCAAGCCCTTATCCGTCTTCACGCCCGTAATAAAGTAATCGGAGAACACGCCGTTCGTGATCCACTTCTTAGTGCCGTTGACAATGTAGTGCTTGCCATCAGGCGTCTTCGTGGCCGTCGTCCGCAGGCCCGCGACGTCAGATCCGGCGAAAGCCTCCGTGATAGCTAGACACATGTACTTCTTGCCGCTGAACACCTCGTCCATAATCGCCTTCTTGCGCTTTTGATCTTTCATGTAGTTCATCACACACGGCAGCCCAATAACCATACCAGCCAACTGCCCGTCTTGGAACCCTCGCGCGTTCGCGCGCACGCCCTCCTGCGACATGATCAAGTCGTGGAAGTAATCAAACTCCTCGCCCTTAATCGCGCCATCAAATAAATTCACACCGTGCAAATGCTTTCCCGGTCCTAACCGCATGTGCAGCAAGCCAACGGCAGACATACGGTCCACAAGCTCCTGGCTAATCTTCTTGCCATCAAGCTCGCGCTGTTGCGCCTCTGGCGTGACATACGTGTCGGTAAACACGCGCATAGCCTTCTGCAGCCTCCTATGGCTCTCATTATAATACGGGCTCTTATACACAGGCGACAGCCACAGCGGCTCCGCGTACGGGACCAAGCTGAGATCCCCCGGCTTCGGGGTGACGACTTGCGGCGTCTCGCCCTCGAGCGTGCCTATGCATAGGTCTTCGTACTTAGCTAGGACTTCGTGTCGGTGGAGGTTGTAAAAAGCAATGGTCGCGTCTTGCCCGGCTACCTGTCGCAGCACGGATTCGCCGCCCGGGTGTGCGTCTACGAAGTCGGTTACGTCGTAGACTCTGCTGTCGATGATGAACCAGAGCGAGTCTTCCGTATTGTGTTTGCCGACCTCGGCGCGGGTGTACGTCTGAGACATCGTGTTCGTCGGTTGTGTCGGTGTTACAGGGAGGATCTGAGAAGGGAGGAAGGTGTGGTTTCTTCAAGATATAGGGTGCAATTGACACTATTGATACAATTTAGGAGATCCGGACGACACACGAAACTTAGAACGTCTTCTAGACTCTAGAACAAAGAAATAATACATTTCAAGAGTAAGCCCCCGGATCTTATGACCTTTTTGACGTCAACTGGCTGACGCAGTGGATCTAAGGGACGATGCCTCGGCTTGCGGTAGTAATCGAAGTTTAGCTGCCTCTCATTGGTTGATTCGGTCTCTGCTTTGCCTGTTACGGGGACACTACGCTGGGGAGTCTGGGGTACCCGTTCAGGGGAACCTCGGGGTAACCGTACTACCGCGTACTGGTTTAGTAATAGGTAAGATTTTACTGATTGAGACTTCACATGCTAGACATGATTCACCTAAGATCCCCAGTAGGTACCTATTTAAAGGTTCAGCATCATTATATAGAGATTTTTAGTTCAAATTGATGTATGATCTTGAGCCTCATTACTCAATGTCCATTTACGTACGTTAAATATGAGTGAGTACCCAGGTACCTATGTCGGATAATAGAGGCCGTTCAATTGGGATGAATCCCACGTGTACAACCAATCTCCGCCTATGCTGATTCGCTGTATTCTCCGACTTGCACCTGGCGTTTTTGGCCTTTTGTAACCTCTGCCTTTATCATTTCTTCGACTTTTTGGACCCGGGTGATCAATACATCAATATGAAATTGAGCGCACGTAAATTCGCGAGTCGCTCAATACGCAATGCCCGAGAGCCACTTTAAAACGGACCCTGTAGGCGGGGATAAAATAACTAGTGACTATTAAATCCGTAGCAAGGGAGAATCGTACAAAGTATCCATACCCAGTAGTGGCGACCGAAGAGGGGCGAGCTACCATCTCGCGATATAACCCCCTATCAGAATGCACACGTCGCGACGATACCACGGACTTTACAGTTGAAATGGTCACACTCACGAAGCAAGGAGCTTCATGTGATGTATCGACCACGAGATGGATAGGTGCTAGAAAAAAATTATAAATAAGGTGCTTCTTGGGGAGGTTTCAGCGTAGGAAATAAAGGTAGAAACCAAACATCATATTTATGATACTTAATAGATCGTACGCGAATATGGCAACCCCTAAATTCCCAGAGCTTTCCACCTACCGTTATTCTTGTAACGACACAAGCAAGCGCTGGGCAGTCGAGAATCCGGCTACGGGCAAGACGCTCACTACAATCCAATCTGGAGATTCCGGTACGGTCGACGCAGCCGTACGCGCCTCGCAGGTAGCTTTCACCGAACGCTGGCGACCCCTGACCAACGCCGAACGAGCATCGTACCTCTTGCGCTGCGCAGACGAACTTGAGAAGCATGTCGATGAGCTTGCGACGCTGCTATGTCTGGAAAACGGGAAGCCTTGCCAAGACGCCAAGTTATTCGACTGCGGCTTTTTGGTGAACATTTTTCGATTCTTCGGAAGTTTGGTGGATAAATTGCCGTCGCAGTTCTACGACAGAGGAAGCCTGTACACGACGGTGATGCATGAACCGTTCGGCGTGTGCGTTGGTGTGCTCCCATTTAATTGGCCGCCAATCCACACCGGCGGTAAGCTGGCTCCCGCGCTTGCGGCGGGCAACACTTTTATCCTCAAGCCTGGGGAGCAGGCTCCCTTAACAGTGATAAGGATTGTGGAGATCTTGGAAGGCATTCTGCCAAAGGATGTGGTCCAGGTCGTGCCAGGACTCGGGCCAGAAGTGCCGCAAGCGTTGGTCACACACCCATTCGTGAAGAAGGTTAGTTTCACAGGGTCAACGGCGGCCGGGTCGGCTGTAGCGAAAACTGCGAGCGAGTCTGTCATACCCGCTGTGCTTGAACTCGGCGGGAAGAACGCAATGGTTATTTTTAACGATGCAGATTTCGATGCCGCAGTGCGTACAGCTCTTGAAGGCGCTTTCTGTATGTGATCCCGAAATCAATCCCTTCTTTTGAATTTTGCTTCGACATTGAGAATTTGGTCAGGCTCATTTGGAAGTCACTAATCCTCATTATAGTTAACAAGGGCGAGGCGTGCACTGCTACTTCGCGCATTCTTGTCCAACGAGAGATCTATGAGAAGTTCGTCGACAAGTTGGCTGCAGGCGTTAAGAAGATCAGGATGGGAAATGGTCTCGACTCTAAGACTCATGTCGGACCACAGGTGTCCAGACCGGCACAGCAACGTCTCCTAGAGTACATCTCTCTCGGACAGAAAGAAGGTGCTAGAATTGCTGCACAAGCTCAGCTACCTTCGGATCCAGAATGCAAAGATGGTTTCTTCGCTCCTGCTACTCTGTTTGCCGACGTAACCGAGGATATGCGAATTGCAAAGGAAGAGATGTTCGGCTCGGTCGGTAAGTCTCCCTCGAATTCCCAAAGGTACCTACCTATTGAGTATATATTAATTGCCTCGCAGTAACCGTCACGCCCTTCGGTGATTTTGGAGATGCGGTTCGCATCGCAAATTCGGTAGATTATGGCTTGACGTCCGTGGTGTTTACCAATGACCAATTGAAAGCGAACCGTTTTGTTCGGTCAGTCGAGGCTGGAATGGTCTGGATAAACAACTACAACAGGAACGTTGTAGGAACACCATTTGGTGGAGTGAAGCACTCTGGTTACGGCCGAGAACACTCCATAGAGACTCTGTTCGAGTGGACTCAGCCCAAGGCTGTACATGCACCCTCTGGTATACGAGAGAACAAGGAATGGCGTAGTGTGGTTGACATTTTTGGTGTTGAAGGGAGCGAAGTTGTGTAGTAAAGTTTGGAGGGTGGTTGCAATGGTTGCAATTGAGCGATATCTTCGCTTATTGGTGATCACAATGCGTGATGGATTTAGGAATTAAAGATTTCGAGACAGAACTAGAACATCCATGGGATCCATGGATGGAAATATATTAATTCCGATCTCGCTGTTATAGGTCATGTAAGACAAGAACTTTAGTGCTTCAGGCTTGAGCCAACCTAAAGTCGAACCTTGAGCGATATAAGATTCAACCATCTATTGAAATTCGGGTGATACAAATACTGGTTCTCCACAATTAAATAGAGGCTAAGACCCTGAAATCGCAACATCCACCTCAATAAACTTCTTTTTTCATTATATCTATAAGTCGCACTTCCCCACCGGCTGGATGACAGTTGCTGGAACGCAAGCTCAAACTTTGCTTCAAGCATTGTCGCGGTATGTCCAAGATTCATTTCCATACTATATCTTTTTATCAATACTCTATGAATATCCTATCCTTATTATACCCACTCTACCTATATCGTTTGATAGTCAGACTGTTCCCATCTTCCGACAATCCCGACCCAATTGATGAGTGGCTGAGCGATTAGAGCCTGAATGGCTCTGAGGCAAAGCTATCTGACCAATCAGATCCAATCGTCCATCGGCGTGGCACTTCAATAATTCTGCTACCGATAGCGTCTACCAATAGAGGAGATGCGGGTTGTCTTTATTAGATGAGCACGCTTTGTCGACAACTACCTAGTACTCAGCTACTATGTGGTATACAGTTGTCAACGCATGCGGCGCTTGTCTAGTCCGCCCCTCTACCCCTGAGAGATCTGCTTTCTGCTTGAGGCTACTGCATCTATGGATCTATCTGATGCATCTACCAACTCAGAAATGAGAAACGATGTATAGTTTATCCTATCGTGCCAAGCGGGTCTAGGTCTAGCCTTACGCTACTTATCTTACCTGATGCAAACAAAGATATCAAAAGATTGGGCAAGTGCCGAGTCAGTCATGTGAAGAGCAGCTGGGCATTTCTTGTCCACCTCTTGCCCACCTCTTGCCCACCTCTTGTCCACTTCACTTTAGCGGCAACCTCTACCTACCAGGTCCTACCTACTTCCAAAACCAACTCAGCTGCTCCATCCGACTAGTCGGTCTATCCCGCTTTCCTTACTATCATTCGTCTGTCACACCTAGCCACCCAATGCTTAATTACACGTACTATGAGTTTTGTATAACTTGTATCCACCGCTCCGATGCTCACTCTTAACCTTCAGATTTCAGATTTCTGTTGGCTTCCCCCCACTCATCACACATCACACATCGCACAACCCAACACAACAACAACTTTTCTGTACTCTACACACATACCTACCTAGTACACAAATCTTTGCCCTTTGAAGTATCATATCGAGTCTTAAGAAAATAATCAAACCTAAGTTTCAATATGGATGCTTACTCTGTCTCCTTCACTAGTGTCTCTCAACGAAATTTCTCGCGAATCTGGAAAGACCTCAAGACCTGCCGCCAGTATAGTATCATGGAAATGGCGGTCGAGGACGTATCGGAAAACCCGAGCTTAGGGCAAAGGATAGGAGAGGTATAATATTACCTTGACGAAGCTCTCGGGTTTATCATGTGAGCGAGGCACCCATCGGTGATGAATCGTGAAGTAAATCGGCTAGATGCGGCCCAGTCTCCTCATTGTGCTATTACTCAGCTGAGTGATCCCCAGTACAGTGACACCACGCTCACACTTTTCATAGCGCCGAGCGAGAAGTTCCGGTCGCAAACCTCATGTCGGTGTCGTAGGTGCTGGCTTTTCTGGGCTCCGTTGTACGGATATTCTCCTTCAGCATGGCTTCGAAGTCACTTTGATCGAGGGGAGGAATCGACTCGGCGGAAGAGTGCATCAGACAAAATTGCCATCCGGACACAAGGTCGAGGTCAGTGCTAGAATCTCGTGGAACACCAGCTACATAAACTCGCTTCAAAAGAATACGCACTAACTTACCAATGGGAGCAGTACGCGCCCTCAGGATTTGACTTATTAATATATACATAAGAGGCAATAACTGACTCCTAATCGTGTGTAGTGCTGGACCTAATTGGATTCATGGCACCAATGACAACCCTATCCTGGATCTTGCCAATGAGACCAAGACTGCAACAGGACAGTGGGAGGAGAGAAGTTCCGTCATCGATGAAGCAGGCAATCAACTTCCTGCTCTCGACGCAATAACATACTCTACTATCATGTGGGATGTCGTGGGAGCTGCCTTTGCATATAGCAATAAGTATTCCGCCACGATAAGTCCTGACGAGAGTCTCTGGGACTTCTTCCAGAAGGAAGTCCCGAGAAGGATACCGGAGACTGAAGAGAATTTCAAGAGGAAAAGAAATTATGTCTACCAGCTTGCCGACCAATGGGGGGCGTTTGTTGGTAGTCACGTTTTCACACAGAGCCTGAAATTCTTTTGGTTGGAAGAATGTATCGATGGTGGTAGGTATCGAAGTCGGACTGTGTCTTAGTCCAGAAATGTTGACGTATTGTAGAAAATCTATTCGTTGCGGATACTTACGAGAAAATCCTCCAGCTTGTTGCGAAGCCAGCCATTGAAGGCGCCACAATCAAATACAAGACAATCGTCAACAGGATACAAAGCACTAATGACGAAGGTGGCGCATTGAAAGTCTACACGGAGGCAGGGGAGAGCTTTGAGTTCGACGAAGTTGTCCTCACTGCCCCACTTGGATGGCTAAAACGACACACCGATGCTTTTGAGCCGGCGTTGCCGTCGAGACTCACCAAGGCCATCAAGAGCATCGGTTATGGATGTCTTGAGAAGGTAAATTTTTAGATATATGATCTTTGATTTTAGACTATTCTAATCCTTTGTAGGCCTATATTAGTTTCCCGAAGGCATTCTGGACCCTTGATCGTTCCGAGGAGAATAGAATCGAGGGGTTCTGTCAGCTACTTGCACCGGACTATGCAACCGATAGGAATCCAAAGAAATGGAACCAGGAGTTTGTAGAGCTGGCATCGCTGAAATCATCTGCTCACCCAACTTTGCTTTTCTACTTCTACGGCGATCAGTCAAAATTCATCACTGGCGAACTCGCGAAACTGTCCTCGAAGGAAAAACAAGATGCATTCCTATACGACTGGTTCAAGCCGTATTACTCACGTCTCCCCAACTACGATGAGACCTCCCCCGATTGCCAGCCTAATGGCTGTTACGCGACCGAGTGGCTCAATGATGAACTCGCCGGCAACGGCAGCTATAGTAATTTCCAGGTAGGTCTCGAAGAGGGTGACACGGATATCGAAGCGATGAGGAAAGGACTACCTAATAGGGGTCTCTGGCTGGCAGGCGAGCACACGGCGCCTTTCGTTGCCTTGGGAACGGCTACAGGCGCTTACTGGAGTGGTGAGTCGGTAGGAAAGAGAATCGCGCAGGCATACTCAAGAGGAGAAGGCGGCGTAATGGTTTTGAACTGAGACGGTATACTCGATACCTGAAGTAGCAGCGCGAGCTGCACAAGGTCGTCATTCGTAAGATGTAGTAGTACTAGAGGTGCTAGAAGGAACGGTATAGGGTCGATAGGCTCCACTCCTTTTTGAGACACGCAGATGGAATGGACAATAAACCCCCCTTACTATATTAACGAGTAGAAATATATCGGTATAAATGCTACAGCGATTAAGCGAAAAAACCATTTGGTTTCTCACTGACTGCCTGATAAGGTGGCGACAACAGTCTAAGGCAATATTATTCGACATAGCTTTAGCTTATGGCTTAGGTCATGCCCTCTCTCGCTCCCAATTCACAGGTAGGTACCTAGGCAGCCAATGGCGTTATGCCACTTTATATATTACGTTGCCTGTTGACACAGGTATTTTCCCTTGGCCCATCCTACTATAGACCCTTAATATTGCAATGCAGCTAGTAAATCCCGATCGCCTCTTTCGACTCGGCTAGACCCCCTAATATTCTATTTCCGGACACAGACGTTCGGAAGCGAATTTGCAGTAATGAGGTCGTTATATGGCTTCCTTGTACTCTACGTGGAAATGACAGGTATTGTGAAGACTGACTGGAATAAGACGGCGGCTCAATTTCTGGGCAATCTAATCACTGCGCATTGTTTCGAGGGAGAATTCTAGATTTAGGGGAGCTATAGTGGAATTGCCACAACGTTACAAGAGGTCGAGGTAGGTAATAAGATAATAAGCGCCACCGACGATCTCATTGCTCGAGGGTAGAGGCTCTAAATTGCATATGCGCCCACTGGCGTCTAATTGCCATAGTGATCCAAGATCGTCGGCTCTACGTTGAAGTGAGCAATTTCGAACCGGGCCATTACCTGAAGATCTGTGACGCGAGCTTGAAGTATTGAGGAGACAAATGAGCTCAAACTACTCTAATCGCGCCGTATTCCGGAGGGATATTACGGCGACTAGGTAGATTGGCCATTCGATTCATGGCCATGCCTAGGAAGATGATGCTGGATTAGACAGATGAGCCTTTTCTATTCTTAGCTATGAGGCTTTACTAATAACAAAGCCTCATATGCGGTGAAATGCGTGTCATGATGGCCGATGCCAAGCGGTCTCCCATCGGGTACGACTTATTCAAGTGGCAAGCCCAGAGATTTGACGATGGCATTATGCTCGACTACCGTCATGCTGGGTTTCTGGATATGGGAATCTCGTCGGAGTCGCGTTCCGGACCAACGTACGAGGTCACGAAGGTCCTTTCGCGCGGCAAAGTAGCACCATTCCCTTCCATCTCTCATTCCGAGAACTCGGCCAAGACTTTCGTCTATTGGATGCCGAGGTGACGTCTGTATCCGGAGTTGGAGGTTGTTTAGCCGAAGGCTGTGATTGGCTGGGTGGAAACCAGTAGCCTCCTTTGCGGCTAAATGACCCAATTCTGTTTCGCAGGGCAGACCTATTATAACGCTTGTTTCACCTAAGAAGGGAGTTTAGCCAAACAGAGAGGCTGCTTTCGCTGTCGTTAACATAACGGTACCTTACTTGCCTTGGCTGAACTCCCTAGGCATCGCCCGTTACATATTATATCCCATGGGGAAACAATATATCGTACTGTAGATCACTCCAGATGGAGAAGGCTTGGCACTCGCCATTTGTACATGTTGCCGTAAACGAAGTCACCATAGGCCTCTGAGCCACCTTAGCTCGTCTTCCTATCCTGGTGAGTTCTTGTTTGGTCCTTATAGTCCACAGACGCCAAGCATAACATGGCTCAACATACTAGGCCCCCACGACCCAAGGTCACCTTGAAGTGAGCAGCGTGGAAAGAATTGAATAGGCTAACCAGGATCTAACAGGACCGCACAAGTAAGAGATATGGCATATATTGAGGATTTCCGGGTCTCTCTTTCTCCACACAACCACAATAGGACCGAGCGGGTGGTTATACGTATGGCAAATTAAGATCACCGTAAGGGAAAAATGCCAGAAAGGTGGCTAGTCCGGCCATGTGGTAATCACGGTGGCCAACTAGACCCCGCAATATCTTCCCCGCGACGAAGGGGACTTGCCGGCATGTATCTATTCGGAGTGGACGTACCGAGATCTTTCGCGTTCGACGGGCCTAGTTCCTGATTGCCACTCAATGTACATAGAACAGAAGCGCACATGGGCTGCAAAGGCTGGTGCCAACCATTTCCGCCACAGTGAATAGTATAAGAAGCGTGAGACCTCCGGCCCAAGGACTCACTTGATATCCTTTTCACCGTACTCGCTCATTACTATCCAAGGGTTGTATCCGGGTCGAATCGAAAATGAAGGTCTCTACTACCAGTGTAGCGGCGTTGGCCGCCGGTGCCATGGCCGCCCCCTCCAACAAGGCACCTCGCAAGTCTGCTGCTGCTTGTGCGGAAGCCGTCACATTAGACGCCAGCACCAACGTGTTCGAGAAGTACACTCTGCACGCCAACACCTTCTACCGTAGCGAGGTTGCGAAGGCCGTCGAGGCTATTACCGATGCTTCCATGAAGACTTCGGCTGCCAAGGTTGGCGAAGTCGGTAGCTTCCTATGGCTGTAAGTTTAAAGGATTAATACCGAGTATAACAATGATGACTAATGAAACCCCAGCGACTCCATTGCCAATATCGCCAAGTTCGACGATGCTGTTGCTGATGTTCCTTGCGAGAACATCCTCGGTCTCGTCATCTACGACTTGCCCGGCCGTGACTGTGCCGCCAAGGCCTCCAACGGAGAACTCAAGTACAACGAGTTGGACCGATACAAGACCGAATATGTTGACCGTATGTTGATGTCGAATCCTATCACGAAGTGAGTGATGAAGACTAACGATATGATAGCCATCGTCGAGAAGATCAAGGCCAACCCCAACACGGCTTTCGCTCTTTTGATCGAGCCCGACTCCTTACCTAACCTTGTCACGAACGCCGACAAGACCGCTTGCGCGGACAGCAAGACCGGCTACGAGGAGGGTGTCGCATACGCCCTCAAGAGCCTCAACCTTCCCAACGTCGTTATGTACATCGACGCTGGTCACGGTGGCTGGCTCGGCTGGGACGCCAACCTCAAGCCCGGTGCTGAGGAGCTCGCCAAGGTTTACAAGAACGCTGGCAGCCCCAAGCAGGTTCGTGGTTACGCCACCAACATTGCTGGCTGGAACTCCTGGTATGTTTCTTTCATCTCCACTCACATTCGAGCATAATACTTACATAATAATAGGGATGAGGAGCCCGGTGAGTTCTCCGATGCTTCGGATGCCAAGTACAACTCGTGCCAGAACGAGAAGACGTACGTCACCAAGTTCTCGGACGCCCTAAAGACTGCTGGTTTCCCCGAGCACGCCATCGTCGACACTGGCCGAAACGCCGTCACTGGTCTCCGTGAGGAATGGGGTGACTGGTGCAATGTCAACGGCGCCGGTTTCGGTGTCCGCCCCACCGCTGACACTGGTCTCGAGCTTGCCGATGCCTTCGTCTGGGGTAAGCCCGGTGGTGAGTCTGACGGCACCAGCGACGAGGGTGCTACCCGATACGACTCCTTCTGCGGCAAGCCCGACGCGTACAAGCCCTCTCCCGAGGCCGGTGAATGGAACCAGGCCTACTTCGAGATGCTTCTCAAGAACGCTAAGCCCGCATTCTAAGAAGCTGGCAAAGAAAATCCTCTGGCATATGCGTCGGACGTGGGGGTTCAGCTGGCGAAATAGCAAACGTGGATCGAGGCTCTGTTTAGGCTTAGTGACACGGGCTCGGTGTAAATTAAGAAAGAAACTAGCTGTTCGGACCGCAGACGCTCCTTTTTTTGTTCCCCTCTATTAAAATCCTGTACTGAATATTCAACTGTATATAGCTTTTGTGCAGTACATACACACATCTTTTCTCTTTGCTAAGATTTGGATTCGCGATGAAGTCTTGATTGTTATACAACAAATTGATTTAGAAAGGGCTGAATAGTAGAAAGTAGAAATTGTTTAGAAAGTTCTGGCTTGAATTTAGTGGTGTGCTTTACAGCGTTTGCAGTGAGGCGCAACGGCAAAACCCGCGTAGAATCCGCTTCCAGGATGGCGGGTTCGTACATGGTAGGTAGTGCGCTGAACACGGGATGGAGCATGGGATGAGGGCGCTAATGTTAGATTGCCGCATGCTAGCTTCCGCGATTTGTCTGTGAATGATTAGTGCGTCGCTATTGATAACTCTTGTTTTTCCACCTTGCCGGAATAAATAGGAGATTATTATGGTTATTACGACTATTATGATTCGAAGTTGTAAAAGAAAGAAGGCTATGCGTGCAACAGACCGCCTTCCTGAACGTTCGATATAATTGATGCCACGTAGGTAGGCCCGATCGAGATTTTCTAGTTTTATGGATGAATCAGGAGAGCGTAAAAGCTTAAATTAAGTACGCGATTCAACTAACGTGAAATCGAACGATGACTAAGCGTTAGCCTCTGTAACCTTTCGACGTAGCAGCGTAGATCCCTGAACATATCTGGGATTGTTTGGGATGATTTGGTAAATTTTTGGAACCCAAACTCCCAACGCAGCTGCTAATTCCAGCGACTCCAAAATCCTTCATAAAGCACCTGCAGCAACCTTAATCGTAATGCAAAACCATAATATTTCTCAACGTCAATTCATCCCATCATTTTGCAAGATCATCATTATCTACACACTTACCTAGATAATCCCAATTCGCTTTAGAGGAATTCTCTTCGAGCGACAATGGTTTTCGAATTAGGTGGGGAACAGGGGGATCAAGACATCCATTCTTCAGGAAGCAGCAGCTATGAAGAGTCCCAAGATAATGACGACACCCGAAAAGGTCGCTGTGGCTTCATGGGCGCCGTGAGTAATTTCTTGGCAAGGCTTGAGCACTTTACTTGGGCCAACTACACTTTTCCTATGTCAACTGGCGGTCTTGCTTTGCTATTTGCAGAACAGACTCAAGGTTTGATATTTCCCGGCCTCCAAACAATTGGGAAAATAGTTTATATCTTCGACCTTGTCGTCTTCACCCTCGTCACTGCTGCGATAACCTACCGCTTCATCAAATTCCCCGGCACTTTGAAGCACTCTATCACCCACCCCACGGAGGCGCTCTTCCTAGGCACATCAACCCTTAGCTTAGCGTCTATCATCGCTGGCATTGCCCGATATGGAATCCCCTCATGCGGGCCGTGGCTTATTACCGCCTATCGCGTCTTGTTTTGGATATACTTCGTCATCACTTTTGCTCTTGCAGTTGGCCAGTACTCCTTACTCTTCACTTCCCCGCTTCTGAGAATCCAAGACATGACGCCCGCATGGGATCTCCCTATATTCCCCTTTATGCTGTCGGGTACTGTCGCATCATCGGGTGCTGCATTTCAGCCACCAAATGAAGCCCTCCCCATGATACTTGGAGGTCTAACCGCTCAAGGTCTTGGGATGTGTGTATCAATTATGATGTATGGTATGTCTTTATCTCAATACGACCCCTTTGTTCCCTATCGTCTTAAATCCGACCTAGATGCTGATGATTTTATAGTATGTATCAACCTTTCTTTTTATATTCGGGCAGAAATGGGTCTAGAAACTCCCGTGCTTTTAGTAGGACTGCTAACGTAAGATAGGCGAGCTATGTCCGCCGGATGATACAGTGGGGATTTCCGTCCCCGAATTCACGGCCCGGTATGTTCATAGCCGTCGGGCCGCCCTCATTTACCAGTCTTGCTATTATCGGGCTCGCAAATGATTTTCCCAATCACTATAACTATTTTGGTGCCGACTCTATCACCATACAGATACTGCGTGTTCTCGCAACCTTCACGAGCATCTTTATTTGGTCATTGAGTTTATGGTTCTTCTGCATCTCCGTCGTAGCCAATTTGGCCATCAGAAAGCAGTTAACCTTCCACCTTAACTGGTACGCCTATGTATTCCCAAATGTTGGGTTTACTATTACCATTATCTCTCTCGCCAAGAACTTCCATAGCCGAGCGGCGATGGCGGTTGGCAGCGCTATGACGCTCATGCTAGTTGCGATGTGGATATTTGTTTTCATCCATCATGTGAAGGCTGTCATCAACTGCGAAATCATGTATGATGGCAAAGACGAAGACTTCTATGTGAATGAGAAGAGACACTCCCACGTCAAGCCCAACCAGAGCGTGAGCGACATAGAGAAGCAGGCTTGATGAAACTCACGTTTTAGGTGCTATCAAGCCATATATAACTATCTACTGGGCTAGACTATACGGATATGTTGTGCTGGACTCATA